>CM060605.1:4790411-4877911 GCA_030578255.1 Tiaroga cobitis | reverse complement strand
ATAAATTATATAAAACAAAATCAAATCAAAGAAAATAAATCTTATTAAAGTTATGCAGGCACACATTTAACAATAATTTTCAAGTGACAAATAAAATCAATCAAAATTCCTTACACATGGAGTTAATCCTGACGATTCCTGAGGCGCCTTTCCTCATGACACTCGCTTTTTTTTTCGAAGATATATTTTCTTTGGTTTGATTTTGTTTTTGTAATAATTTATTTTATTTAGTTCGATTTTGTATTTTTATTGAATTACTCTTTTTTATTTAGAGCAGGTACAGCTAGTGTGTGATGCTTTTGCTATTTCAGAGGAAAACAATAATTTTATTTAATTAATAATTTTTGTTTCAGTCCACCATATAATTATGTTGTGTTTGATCTATGGAAAAAAGTTAGTTGTGAAATGGTTGAATATTAACAAAAGTTAATAGTTTTTTACAAGTTAGAATAATACGATATATATATATATATAAACAAGCCGGTGGCACCGCCACCCCGGTGCCTTTACGGTTACTGTGCATGACGGGCAATATCGTAACTCCGCTTTGACCTTTGAGAAGATGTGTGCTATAGAGCTTGCATTGGTGTGGGCTCTGCAAAAGTGTGTGTGTGTGTGTGAGGCGTGATTGAACAATGTAGACATATATATATATATATATATATATATATAAAGGCACCGGGGTGGCGGTGCCACCGGCTTGTTTATATATATATATATATATATATATATATATATATATATATATATATATATATATATATGAATATAGCTGCGAGCAGCGATGAAGGGCCAAAGCCGGCGGCACCGCCACTCCGGTGCCTTTAGGTAACTAAAGGCACCGGGGTTGCGGTGCCACCGGCTTGGGCCCGTAATCGCTGCTCGCAGCTATATTTATTATTATTATTATTATTATTTTACTACCTTTTGGGCACTTTTGGGGGCCTTAACGTGCTCGAAAACTCTTGAAACTTTGCACACATCTCAGAACCCGCGGCCATCAGGGCCGGGCTGAAGCTGGTACCCGGGCGTGGCAGGGGGGCTCGACAGCGCCCCCTGGAACGGGGTTTGAACACTTGGTCCATAAATCAAACACGCTTGCATGTAATAATATGAAACTCAGTACACATATAGATCTCATCGGTTCATATATACTTCATGCTCTTACTTTTTACCCCAGCCCAACAGGAAGTCGGCTATTAAGGGTTGTTTGGAAAACACATGCAATGGAATGTGAAATACTCCTCCTAGAGAATTCAAACACACGGCACGAAACTCGGTCAGCATGAAGTCAAGACATTGAGGATGAAAAATTGCCAGGGGATTTTTGATATCTCGAACGGTTTGGCCGTGGCGAGTAAACGAAATTATGGCGAGAAACGTGAAACAGGAAGTGTGTTATAACTACTGCATACATTAACTAATCTCGATGAAACTTCAGCAGTGTGTTCGTTGTAAGAGCCCGATCACATGGATGTGACTATTGTGAGTCAAAGTTATAGCGCCACCAACTGGAAGCAGGAAGTGTGTCAGTTTCAAAATGCTTTTAAATCACCCTCTTATTTTTACCCGATTTGCTTCAAACTTCATGTGCATAATGTAGACACACGCCAGATGTAGACCTGTGAAAGGATTATTGATATCTTAGATACTGTTGCCATGGCAATGCATCAAACATTAATATTCCTTTTTTTAAGCTTTTTCATGCTTTTTTATGCTTTCGGGCACTTTTGGGGTTCTTAACGTGCTCAAAAACTCTTGAAACTTTGCACACGGGACAAAACCCGCGGCCATCAGGGCCAGGCTGAAGCTGGTACCCGGGCGTGGCAGGGGGGCTCGACAGCGCCCCCTTGAACGGGTCAGACAATTTGGTCCATATATCCAACACACTTTACCCTATTTGCTTCAAACTTGATGTGTATAATGTAGACACAAGCCAGATGTAGACCTGTGAAAGGATTGTTGATATCTTAGATGCTGTTGCCGTGACAACGCATCAAACTTTAATATTCTTTTTGGATACTTTTGAGATTCTTAGCGCACTTTTGGGGCCCTTAACATGCTCAAAAACTCTTGAAACTTTGCACACGGGTCAGAAACCGCGGCCATCAGGGCCGGGCTGAAGCTGGTACCCGGGCGTGGCAGGGGGGCTCGACAGCGCCCCCTGGAATGGGGTCCGAAAACTTGGTCCATAAATCAAACAGGCTTTACCCGATTTGCTTCAAACTTGATGTGTATAATGTAGACACACGCCAGATTTAGACCTGTGAAAGGATTTTTGATATCTTAGATGCTGTTGCCGTGACAACGCATCAAACTTTAATATTCTTTTTGGATACTTTTGAGACTCTCAGCGCACTTTGGGGGCCCTTAACGTGCTCAAAAACTCTTGAAACTTTGCACACGGGTCAGAACCCGTGGCCATCAGGGCCGGGCTGAAGCTGGTACCCGGGCGTGGCAGGGGGGCTCGACAGTGCCCCCTGGAACGGGGTCCGAAAACTTGGTCCATAAATCAAACACGCTTGAATGTAATAATATGAAACTCGGTACACATATAGATCTCATCGATTCATATATCCTTTGTACTTTTACTTTTTACCCCAGCCCAACAGGAAGTCGGCTATTATGGTTTGTTTGGAAGCGTATGCCCCTGGAATTCGATATACTCCTCCTAGAGAATTCAACCAATCGCAACGAAACTCGGTCAGCATGAAGTCAAGACATTGAGGATGAAAAGTTGCCAGGGGATTTCTGATATCTCGAACGGTTTGGCCGTGACGAGGAAACGAATTTATGGCGAATAATGGAAACAGGAAGTGTGTTATAACTTCTGCATACATTAACTGATCTTGATGAAACTTCAACAGTGTGTTCGCTGTGAGAGGCCGATCACATGGATGTGACTATTGTGAGTCAAAGTTATAGCGCCACCAACTGGCAGCATGAAGTGTGTCACTTTCAAAATACTTTGAAATCACCCTCTTATTTTTACCCGATTTGCTTCAAACTTGATGTGTATAATGTAAATACACGGCAGATGTAGACCTGTGAAAGGATTATTGATATCTTAGATACTGTTGCCATGGCAACGCATCAAACTTTAATATTCTTTTTGGATGCTTTTGAGACTCTTAGCATGCCTGAAATTGCTTAAAATTGCATGAAACTTGACAGACAGATCACATTTATTAGCCAGTAGACATGTGCAAAGTTTCAGAAACGGGCGTGGTGCAGGGGCTCAGTAGCGCCACCTTTTGTGGCAAAAGTGTGTGTGGGGGGGGGGTTAGTTTCATCTACAGTTACAAAACTTTTTCAACTTGATGAAAATACATTAAAGATGCTAAATTCTGAACGGATATTGAATATCTCAAACGGTTTTGCTATGGCGAGGGATTATGTCAAAAAAAGAATCAGGAAATGTCTCATATCTTTCTAAAATGTAATTATACACCATTTATTTTTCTATAAAATTATACTAATATTAGAAGTAAACCCATTGTATTCCTTTTTTTCAATTTAAGATTTATGTTTAAGTTTAAAAACAGCCAGAATGGTTGTTTAGCCAAAAAAATAAAAAAAAATAAAAATCATTCATAGTGCTTTACTGCCCTCTTGTGTTCAAAATCAGGTAGGCCAATTGATGCTACTATGGGAATATTTTCCCACCGTGACTCCGCTGGGGGCTTTAAAATCGCTAACTTGAAAGCGAAAGTAACGGACGTCTCCACAAGACGTGCAGCTGTGAGCATTTTTGTTTCATTTTAAAAGAAGCCCCATTTCGGGGGCGGATTTCTTGAATGTATTTTACAAAATCACAATGTTGTGTTTGATTGCGAGTATCCAAAAATAAGTAAACACTTTGCAGTTTGAATGATCTTCTTGAATAAAATGACGGAGTAGCCAATGTTTCCACTGTTCGATCGCGGACGTCCACACGGACATTGATAATGGTGGCGCGTGCAGAGCGCGTGCTTGAATTGTGAGTTCAATAGTCTATTATTTTTCACGGAAAACACAACAACAAAAGAGTATAATGATAGATTCGCTTAAATAGGCGCTTTTACATAAAATGCCTATTCCGTCATCATCTTTTCAGTCAGCTCTTCACTCTCGTGATTAATGAAATTTGACTCCTGTTGCTGATATTTGCTGCAACTTTCGTTCAGCTCACAATTTAGTAAGCAAACACGCTTCAAATGTGTTTATTTTATTTTTGTGTATATATGTGTATATATATATATATATATATATATATATATATATATATATATATATATATATATATATATATATATATATATATATAGCTTATGTTTCAAATATGAGTTAATTAACAATCGTTGGAAAGAATGATACTTTTAAACATATCACTAAACCGTCATTAGGTGTCGCCAGGCGACCGTCTTAATGAGCGAGTCATTGATTCATTCGTTCAAACGATTCGTTCGAACGGCTGAGTCATTCATGAATGAGACAGATTATGGATTGGTCGTTGAATCTTTGAGTCAACCGATTTGTTCAAAATGCTGAATCATTCAGTAATGAGAACGCGTTGCTGTGAGATGCTCGATGGTTCTGCTGTGATCTTTGTTGAACTATTTTCGCTGCTGAAACAGAAAAAAAGTCAATATTGCATCTAAAATGTAAGTGATTTGACGTGTGTGTGTGTGTGTGTGTGTGTGTGTGTGTGTGATTGTGTCTGTTACAGTGATTGTTTAACCCTTGTTAAAGTTTAGGCTTTGTATTTTTGGATATATATCTTTTTATATATAAAAAAATTGCATACAACCCATATATTTTAAATGTATTGTTTGCTTTAAATTACATTGAGATTTGTATGTTTGGTAATTGAACCTGAATGAATTTTAAATGAATGTGCGATATTTCAGATCATATTTTTGTTTTCCTTAAAATTTTAACTAACACTAACTTTACTCTCATCTGAATGATAGATTATTTATTTATGTCTAAAATAAAAGCACATTTGATTTTTCTTTTTTAATCAATGTAGAATGTGTAACTGAAAAAATAAACAGATTAGGGCTCTGTTCGAGAACAAGAAATGAAAACCAATGCAATATGATGAATGTCCAAAAGATTTTTTTGCTTTTAAACTATGTGTGTGTGTGTGTGTGTGTGTGTAAGAGATTTTGGTTGGGTGACAGTTGTAGTTTACAGTTTGACAAAAGCACAATGTTGTGTTTTATTGCGATTGTACACAAATATAAGTAAACACTTTGTAGTTTGAATAATGTCCTGTATGAACAAAAGGACGGAGTATGTTTTTATGTCTACATTGTTCAATCACGCCTCACACACACACACACACACAAAAACTATTTTTCTAATCAGATCAGGCAAATATTCTGTCTTGGCACACTTCATATAACTTTCAAACTTGTGTACTTATTTCATGTGTCCATTAAGTCCATGAGACCGTAGGGTGTCTCATTTTTCATTTTAGGTTTCAGAAGGTTGCTCACGCATACTTTGTGGTTGATATGTGCCCTCAATGCACACTTTTGCAGAGCCCACACTGATGCAAGCTCTACAGCACACATCTTCTCAAAGGTCAAAGCGGGGTTACGTTATTGCCCGTCACGCACAGTAACCCTAAAGGCACCGGGGTGGCGGTGCCACCGGCTTGTTTATATATATATATATATATATATATATATATATATATATAAATATAGCTGCGAGCAGCGATGAAGGGCCAAAGCCGGCGGCACCGCCACTCCGGTGCCTTTAGGTAATTAAAGGCACCGGGGGTTGCGGTGCCACCGGCTTGGGCCCGTAATCGCTGCTCGCAGCTATATTTATTTATTATTATTATTATTATTATTATTTTACTACCTTTTGGGCACTTTTGGGGGCCTTAACGTGCTCGAAAACTCTTGAAACTTTGCACACATCTCAGAACCCGCGGCCATCAGGGCCGGGCTGAAGCTGGTACCCGGGCGTGGCAGGGGGGCTCGACAGCGCCCCCTGGAACGGGGTTTGAACACTTGGTCCATAAATCAAACACGCTTGCATGTAATAATATGAAACTCAGTACACATATAGATCTCATCGGTTCATATATACTTCATGCTCTTACTTTTTACCCCAGCCCAACAGGAAGTCGGCTATTAAGGGTTGTTTGGAAAACACATGCAATGGAATGTGAAATACTCCTCCTAGAGAATTCAAACACACGGCACGAAACTCGGTCAGCATGAAGTCAAGACACTGAGGATGAAAAATTGCCAGGGGATTTTTGATATCTCGAACGGTTTGGCCGTGGCGAGTAAACGAAATTATGGCGAGAAACGTGAAACAGGAAGTGTGTTATAACTACTGCATACATTAACTGATCTTGATGAAACTTCAGCAGTGTGTTCGTTGTAAGAGCCCGATCACATGGATGTGACTATTGTGAGTCAAAGTTATAGCGCCACCAACTGGAAGCAGGAAGTGTGTCACTTTCAAAATGCTTTTAAATCACCCTCTTATTTTTACCCGATTTGCTTCAAACTTCATGTGCATAATGTAGACACACGCCAGATGTAGACCTGTGAAAGGATTATTGATATCTTAGATACTGTTGCCATGGCAATGCATCAAACATTAATATTCCTTTTTTTAAGCTTTTTCATGCTTTTTTATGCTTTCGGGCACTTTTGGGGTTCTTAACGTGCTCGAAAACTCTTGAAACTTTGCACACGGGACAAAACCCGCGGCCATCAGGGCCAGGCTGAAGCTGGTACCCGGGCGTGGCAGGGGGGCTCGACAGCGCCCCCTTGAACGGGTCAGACAATTTGGTCCATATATCCAACACGCTTTACCCTATTTGCTTCAAACTTGATGTGTATAATGTAGACACAAGCCAGATGTAGACCTGTGAAAGGATTGTTGATATCTTAGATGCTGTTGCCGTGACAACGCATCAAACTTTAATATTCTTTTTGGATACTTTTGAGATTCTTAGCGCACTTTTGGGGCCCTTAACGTGCTCAAAAACTCTTGAAACTTTGCACACGGGTCAGAAACCGCGGCCATCAGGGCCGGGCTGAAGCTGGTACCCGGGCGTGGCAGGGGGGCTCGACAGCGCCCCCTGGAATGGGGTCCGAAAACTTGGTCCATAAATCAAACAGGCTTTACCCGATTTGCTTCAAACTTGATGTGTATAATGTAGACACACGCCAGATTTAGACCTGTGAAAGGATTGTTGATATCTTAGATGCTGTTGCCGTGACAACGCATCAAACTTTAATATTCTTTTTGGATACTTTTGAGACTCTCAGCGCACTTTGGGGGCCCTTAACGTGCTCAAAAACTCTTGAAACTTTGCACACGGGTCAGAACCCGTGGCCATCAGGGCCGGGCTGAAGCTGGTACCCGGGCGTGGCAGGGGGGCTCGACAGTGCCCCCTGGAACGGGGTCCGAAAACTTGGTCCATAAATCAAACACGCTTGAATGTAATAATATGAAACTCGGTACACATATAGATCTCATCGATTCATATATCCTTTGTACTTTTACTTTTTACCCCAGCCCAACAGGAAGTCGGCTATTATGGTTTGTTTGGAAGCGTATGCCCCTGGAATTCGATATACTCCTCCTAGAGAATTCAACCAATCGCCACGAAACTCGGTCAGCATGAAGTCAAGACATTGAGGATGAAAAGTTGCCAGGGGATTTTTGATATCTCGAACGGTTTGGCTGTGGCGAGGAAACGAATTTATGGCGAATAAAGGAAACAGGAAGTGTGTTATAACTTCTGCATACATTAACTGATCTTGATGAAACTTCAGCAGTGTGTTCGCTGTAAGAGTCCGATCACATGGATGTGACTATTGTGAGTCAAAGTTATAGCGCCACCAACTGGCAGCAGGAAGTGTGTCACTTCCTAAAGGCTTTGAAATCACCCTCTTATTTTTACCCAATTTGCTTCAAACTTTATGTGTATAATGTAGACACACGGCAGATGTAGACCTGAGAAAGGATTATTGATATCTTAGATACTGTTGCCGTGGCAACGCATCAAACTTTATTATTCTTTGTTGATGCTTTTGAGACTCTTAACATACTTGAAATTGCATGAAACCCGACAGACACATCACATTTATTAGACAGTAGACATGTGCAGAGTTTCAGAAACGGGCATGGTGAGAGCAATTAGAGAATAATGTTTAAGTTTAAAAACAGCCAGAATGGTTGTTTAGTCAAAACATTTTTTTTTCCAAATCATACATAGTGTTATACTGCCCTCTTGTGTTCAAAATCAGGTAAAAAGCGAAAGTAAAATAAGGACGTCTGCACAATTCATTAATAATGGTGCAGAGTAGAGTGAGCTTTTTCAATTAATTCCTATGGAAGTAGGAATGAACTAAACAACGTTCGCTCTGTTCTGCTCGTCCCTCACCGTGGGCGCGCAGAGTTATGAATGCCCGTGCAGCCGTGAGCATTTTAGTTTCATTTTAAAATTAGCGCCATTTCGGGGGACGTATTACTTTAATTTATTTAACAAAAACACAATGTTGTGTTTAATTGCGAGTGTACACAAATATAAGTAAACACTTTGACGTTTGAATGATGTCCTGTATGAAGAAAATGACGGAGTATGTTTCACTGTTCAATCGCGCTGAGCCACCCAGACCCCCACACACACACTGACACACACACACACACACACACACACACACACACACACACACACACAAACACACACACACACACACACACAATAATAAAACATTCAACCTAACATATACAAATTACACTGCTATGTTGAAATAGTCAGTAGTACAATTTGTATCATTCACAGTAAGCACCGCTCCACTGTGATTTTTCCAAGCACATTTTTGCACAAGTGAAGAGGATGATTTTTTCCGTCGATATTGGAACGTGAGTGAAGTACAAAGCCTGTAATAAAGAATAGTTTAGCATCCAAATACATCGCAAATGTTGCAACATTTAGATTCTAAAGAGAGATTTACGTGAGCCTAACACCACTTACTTTTACTTTTGTTTTAAATTATTTCGTTTTGGCTTTATTATAGTTATTTTTTTATTTGTGTTCTGTTCTGAATATCATTAAATTTAAAGGATTTGTTGTGGAATATTTTGAGTGTATAATCAAATAACACTAAACCGTCACTAGGTGTCGCCAGGCGACCGTCTTAATGAGCGGGTCATTGATTCATTCGTTCAAACGATTCGTTTGAACGACTGAGTCATTCATGAATGAGACAGATGTTTATGGATTGGTCATTGAATCTTTGAGTCAACCAATTTGTTCAAAATGCTGAATCATTCAGTAATGAGAAAACACGTTGCTGTGAGATGCAATGGTTCTGCTGTGATCTTTGTTTAACTATTTTCGCTGCTGAAACAGAAGAACAGTCAATATTGCATCTAAAATGTAAGTGACTTGACACGTGTGTGTGTGTGTGTGTGCGTGTGAGTGCGTGCGTGCGTGTGTGTGTGTGTGTGTGTGTGTGTGTGTGTGTGTGTGCAATCAATCCCAGGTAAGAGGCATGAATAATGAGAATTGGACTTCTAGGAGTGAGGTTAATATTCCGGAGATGGTTCCCTCGGATTGTGAAAAGGAGGCGGCGCGGGAGTGGCCAGGCATTGCGCTACTTCTGTTTCAAAGTTTAAAACAATGCTAATATCATTTTTTTGAACGATTTCATTACAAATGTTTATTTTATATATTTATAAAATATTATAAAATATAATAACTATGTTTTGTCCTATTAACAAAAGACAGGCAATGTACTATTAACAAATGTTAATAGTTTTTTAAAAGTTAAAATGATACTTTATGCATTTGTTTTGTGTCAGATGATTAACAATATAAATTAAACAAAGCTTAAAACAAACAAAATAATAAAACGAAAACAAAGCTTGAACATTTTATTTAATTGAAAAGCCTTTTTGAAATAAAATGTGTTTTTTTTCCCTCTGAAATAGCAAAAGCATCGCACACTTAGCTGTACCTGCTCTAAATAAATAATAGTATTTAAATAAAAATACAAAATCGAAATAAATAAATTATATAAAACAAAATCAAATCAAAGAAAATAAATCTTATTAAAGTTATGCAGGCACACATTTAACAATAATTTTCAAGTGACAAATAAAATCAATCAAAATTCCTTACACATGGAGTTAATCCTGACGATTCCTGAGGCGCCTTTCCTCATGACACTCGCTTTTTTTTTCGAAGATATATTTTCTTTGGTTTGATTTTGTTTTTGTAATAATTTATTTTATTTAGTTCGATTTTGTATTTTTATTGAATTACTCTTTTTTATTTAGAGCAGGTACAGCTAGTGTGTGATGCTTTTGCTATTTCAGAGGAAAACAATAATTTTATTTAATTAATAATTTTTGTTTCAGTCCACCATATAATTATGTTGTGTTTGATCTATGGAAAAAAGTTAGTTGTGAAATGGTTGAATATTAACAAAAGTTAATAGTTTTTTACAAGTTAGAATAATACGATATATATATATATATAAACAAGCCGGTGGCACCGCCACCCCGGTGCCTTTACGGTTACTGTGCATGACGGGCAATATCGTAACTCCGCTTTGACCTTTGAGAAGATGTGTGCTATAGAGCTTGCATTGGTGTGGGCTCTGCAAAAGTGTGTGTGTGTGTGTGAGGCGTGATTGAACAATGTAGACATATATATATATATATATATAAAGGCACCGGGGGTGGCGGTGCCACCGGCTTGTTTATATATATATATATATATATATATATATATATATATATATATATATATATATATGAATATAGCTGCGAGCAGCGATGAAGGGCCAAAGCCGGCGGCACCGCCACTCCGGTGCCTTTAGGTAACTAAAGGCACCGGGGTTGCGGTGCCACCGGCTTGGGCCCGTAATCGCTGCTCGCAGCTATATTTATTATTATTATTATTATTTTACTACCTTTTGGGCACTTTTGGGGGCCTTAACGTGCTCGAAAACTCTTGAAACTTTGCACACATCTCAGAACCCGCGGCCATCAGGGCCGGGCTGAAGCTGGTACCCGGGCGTGGCAGGGGGGCTCGACAGCGCCCCCTGGAACGGGGTTTGAACACTTGGTCCATAAATCAAACACGCTTGCATGTAATAATATGAAACTCAGTACACATATAGATCTCATCGGTTCATATATACTTCATGCTCTTACTTTTTACCCCAGCCCAACAGGAAGTCGGCTATTAAGGGTTGTTTGGAAAACACATGCAATGGAATGTGAAATACTCCTCCTAGAGAATTCAAACACACGGCACGAAACTCGGTCAGCATGAAGTCAAGACACTGAGGATGAAAAATTGCCAGGGGATTTTTGATATCTCGAACGGTTTGGCCGTGGCGAGTAAACGAAATTATGGCGAGAAACGTGAAACAGGAAGTGTGTTATAACTACTGCATACATTAACTAATCTTGATGAAACTTCAGCAGTGTGTTCGTTGTAAGAGCCCGATCACATGGATGTGACTATTGTGAGTCAAAGTTATAGCGCCACCAACTGGAAGCAGGAAGTGTGTCACTTTCAAAATGCTTTTAAATCACCCTCTTATTTTTACCCGATTTGCTTCAAACTTCATGTGCATAATGTAGACACACGCCAGATGTAGACCTGTGAAAGGATTATTGATATCTTAGATACTGTTGCCATGGCAATGCATCAAACATTAATATTCCTTTTTTTAAGCTTTTTCATGCTTTTTTATGCTTTCGGGCACTTTTGGGGTTCTTAACGTGCTCGAAAACTCTTGAAACTTTGCACACGGGACAAAACCCGCGGCCATCAGGGCCAGGCTGAAGCTGGTACCCGGGCGTGGCAGGGGGGCTCGACAGCGCCCCCTTGAACGGGTCAGACAATTTGGTCCATATATCCAACACGCTTTACCCTATTTGCTTCAAACTTGATGTGTATAATGTAGACACAAGCCAGATGTAGACCTGTGAAAGGATTGTTGATATCTTAGATGCTGTTGCCGTGACAACGCATCAAACTTTAATATTCTTTTTGGATACTTTTGAGATTCTTAGCGCACTTTTGGGGCCCTTAACGTGCTCAAAAACTCTTGAAACTTTGCACACGGGTCAGAAACCGCGGCCATCAGGGCCGGGCTGAAGCTGGTACCCGGGCGTGGCAGGGGGGCTCGACAGCGCCCCCTGGAATGGGGTCCGAAAACTTGGTCCATAAATCAAACAAGCTTTACCCGATTTGCTTCAAACTTGATGTGTATAATGTAGACACACGCCAGATTTAGACCTGTGAAAGGATTGTTGATATCTTAGATGCTGTTGCCGTGACAACGCATCAAACTTTAATATTCTTTTTGGATACTTTTGAGACTCTCAGCGCACTTTGGGGGCCCTTAACGTGCTCAAAAACTCTTGAAACTTTGCACACGGGTCAGAACCCGTGGCCATCAGGGCCGGGCTGAAGCTGGTACCCGGGCGTGGCAGGGGGGCTCGACAGTGCCCCCTGGAACGGGGTCCGAAAACTTGGTCCATAAATCAAACACGCTTGAATGTAATAATATGAAACTCGGTACACATATAGATCTCATCGATTCATATATCCTTTGTACTTTTACTTTTTACCCCAGCCCAACAGGAAGTCGGCTATTATGGTTTGTTTGGAAGCGTATGCCCCTGGAATTCGATATACTCCTCCTAGAGAATTCAACCAATCGCCACGAAACTCGGTCAGCATGAAGTCAAGACATTGAGGATGAAAAGTTGCCAGGGGATTTTTGATATCTCGAACGGTTTGGCTGTGGCGAGGAAACGAATTTATGGCGAATAAAGGAAACAGGAAGTGTGTTATAACTTCTGCATACATTAACTGATCTTGATGAAACTTCAGCAGTGTGTTCGCTGTAAGAGTCCGATCACATGGATGTGACTATTGTGAGTCAAAGTTATAGCGCCACCAACTGGCAGCAGGAAGTGTGTCACTTCCTAAAGGCTTTGAAATCACCCTCTTATTTTTACCCAATTTGCTTCAAACTTTATGTGTATAATGTAGACACACGGCAGATGTAGACCTGTGAAAGGATTATTGAAATCTTAGATACTGTTGCCATGGCAACGCATCAAACTTTAATATTCTTTTTGGATGCTTTTGAGACTCTTAGCATGCCTGAAATTGCTTAAAATTGCATGAAACTTGACAGACAGATCACATTTATTAGCCAGTAGACATGTGCAAATTTTCAGAAACGGGCGTGGTGCAGGGGCTCAGTAGCGCCACCTTTTGTGACAAAAGTGTGTGTGGGGGGGGGGGGGGTTAGTTTCATCTACAGTTACAAAACTTTTTCAACTTGATGAAAATACATTAAAGATGCTAAATTGTGAACGGATATTGAATATCTCAAACGGTTTTGCTATGGCGAGGGATTATGTCAAAAAAAGAATCAGGAAATGTCTCATATCTTTCTAAAATGTAATTATACACCATTTATTTTTCTATAAAATTATACTAATATTAGAAGTAAACCCATTGTATTCCTTTTTTTCAATTTAAGATTTATGTTTAAGTTTAAAAACAGCCAGAATGGTTGTTTAGCCAAAAAAAAAAAAAAAAAATCATTCATAGTGCTTTACTGCCCTCTTGTGTTCAAAATCAGGTAGGCCAATTGATGCTACTATGGGAATATTTTCCCACCGTGACTCCGCTGGGGGCTTTAAAATCGCTAACTTGAAAGCGAAAGTAACGGACGTCTCCACAAGACGTGCAGCTGTGAGCATTTTTGTTTCATTTTAAAAGAAGCCCCATTTCGGGGGCGGATTTCTTGAATGTATTTTACAAAATCACAATGTTGTGTTTGATTGCGAGTATCCAAAAATAAGTAAACACTTTGCAGTTTGAATGATCTTCTTGAATAAAATGACGGAGTAGCCAATGTTTCCACTGTTCGATCGCGGACGTCCACACGGACATTGATAATGGTGGCGCGTGCAGAGCGCGTGCTTGAATTGTGAGTTCAATAGTCTATTATTTTTCACGGAAAACACAACAACAAAAGAGTAAATGATAGATTCGCTTAAATAGGCGCTTTTACATAAAATAGCCTATTCCGTCATCATCTTTTCAGTCAGCTCTTCACTCTCGTGATTAATGAAATTTGACTCCTGTTGCTGATATTTGCTGCAACTTTCGTTCAGCTCACAATTTAGTAAGCAAACACGCTTCAAATGTGTTTATTTTATTTTTGTGTATATATATATGTGTGTATATATATATATATATATATATATATATATATAGCTTATGTTTCAAATATGAGTTAATTAACAATCGTTGGAAAGAATGATACTTTTAAACATATCACTAAACCGTCATTAGGTGTCGCCAGGCGACCGTCTTAATGAGCGAGTCATTGATTCATTCGTTCAAACGATTCGTTCGAACGGCTGAGTCATTCATGAATGAGACAGATTATGGATTGGTCGTTGAATCTTTGAGTCAACCGATTTGTTCAAAATGCTGAATCATTCAGTAATGAGAACGCGTTGCTGTGAGATGCTCGATGGTTCTGCTGTGATCTTTGTTGAACTATTTTCGCTGCTGAAAAAGAAAAAAAGTCAATATTGCATCTAAAATGTAAGTGATTTGACGTGTGTGTGTGTGTGTGTGTGTGTGTGTGATTGTGTCTGTTACAGTGATTGTTTAACCCTTGTTAAAGTTTAGGCTTTGTATTTTTGGATATATATCTTTTTATATATAAAAAAATTGCATACAACCCATATATTTTAAATGTATTGTTTGCTTTAAATTACATTGAGATTTGTATGTTTGGTAATTGAACCTGAATGAATTTTAAATGAATGTGCGATATTTCAGATCATATTTTTGTTTTCCTTAAAATTTGAACTAACACTAACTTTACTCTCATCTGAATGCTAGATTATTTATTTATGTCTAAAATAAAAGCACATTTGATTTTTCTTTTTTAATCAATGTAGAATGTGTAACTGAAAAAATAAACAGATTAGGGCTCTGTTCGAGAACAAGAAATGAAAACCAATGCAATATGATGAATGTCCAAAAGATTTTTTTGCTTTTAAACTATGTGTGTGTGTGTGTGTGTGTGTGTGTGTGTAAGAGATTTTGGTTGGGTGACAGTTGTAGTTTACAGTTTGACAAAAGCACAATGTTGTGCTTTATTGCGATTGTACACAAATATAAGTAAACACTTTGTAGTTTGAATAATGTCCTGTATGAACAAAAGGACGGAGTATGTTTTTATGTCTACATTGTTCAATCACGCCTCACACACACACACACACACAAAAACTATTTTTCTAATCAGATCAGGCAAATATTCTGTCTTGGCACACTTCATATAACTTTCAAACTTGTGTACTTATTTCATGTGTCCATTAATTCCATGAGACCGTAGGGTGTCTCATTTTTCATTTTAGGTTTCAGAAGCTTGCTCACGCATACTTTGTGGTTGATATGTGCCCTCAATGCACACTTTTGCAGAGCCCACACTGATGCAAGCTCTACAGCACACATCTTCTCAAAGGTCAAAGCGGGGTTACGTTATTGCCCGTCACGCACAGTAACCCTAAAGGCACCGGGGTGGCGGTGCCACCGGCTTGTTTATATATATATATATATATATATATATATATATATATATATATATATATATAAATATAGCTGCGAGCAGCGATGAAGGGCCAAAGCCGGCGGCACCGCCACTCCGGTGCCTTTAGGTAATTAAAGGCACCGGGGTTGCGGTGCCACCGGCTTGGGCCCGTAATCGCTGCTCGCAGCTATATTTATTATTATTATTATTATTTTACTACCTTTTGGGCACTTTTGGGGGCCTTAACGTGCTCGAAAACTCTTGAAACTTTGCACACATCTCAGAACCCGCGGCCATCAGGGCCGGGCTGAAGCTGGTACCCGGGCGTGGCAGGGGGGCTCGACAGCGCCCCCTGGAACGGGGTTTGAACACTTGGTCCATAAATCAAACACGCTTGCATGTAATAATATGAAACTCAGTACACATATAGATCTCATCGGTTCATATATACTTCATGCTCTTACTTTTTACCCCAGCCCAACAGGAAGTCGGCTATTAAGGGTTGTTTGGAAAACACATGCAATGGAATGTGAAATACTCCTCCTAGAGAATTCAAACACACGGCACGAAACTCGGTCAGCATGAAGTCAAGACACTGAGGATGAAAAATTGCCAGGGGATTTTTGATATCTCGAACGGTTTGGCCGTGGCGAGTAAACGAAATTATGGCGAGAAACGTGAAACAGGAAGTGTGTTATAACTACTGCATACATTAACTAATCTTGATGAAACTTCAGCAGTGTGTTCGTTGTAAGAGCCCGATCACATGGATGTGACTATTGTGAGTCAAAGTTATAGCGCCACCAACTGGAAGCAGGAAGTGTGTCACTTTCAAAATGCTTTTAAATCACCCTCTTATTTTTACCCGATTTGCTTCAAACTTCATGTGCATAATGTAGACACACGCCAGATGTAGACCTGTGAAAGGATTATTGATATCTTAGATACTGTTGCCATGGCAATGCATCAAACATTAATATTCCTTTTTTTAAGCTTTTTCATGCTTTTTTATGCTTTCGGGCACTTTTGGGGTTCTTAACGTGCTCGAAAACTCTTGAAACTTTGCACACGGGACAAAACCCGCGGCCATCAGGGCCAGGCTGAAGCTGGTACCCGGGCGTGGCAGGGGGGCTCGACAGCGCCCCCTTGAACGGGTCAGACAATTTGGTCCATATATCCAACACGCTTTACCCTATTTGCTTCAAACTTGATGTGTATAATGTAGACACAAGCCAGATGTAGACCTGTGAAAGGATTGTTGATATCTTAGATGCTGTTGCCGTGACAACGCATCAAACTTTAATATTCTTTTTGGATACTTTTGAGATTCTTAGCGCACTTTTGGGGCCCTTAACGTGCTCAAAAACTCTTGAAACTTTGCACACGGGTCAGAAACCGCGGCCATCAGGGCCGGGCTGAAGCTGGTACCCGGGCGTGGCAGGGGGGCTCGACAGCGCCCCCTGGAATGGGGTCCGAAAACTTGGTCCATAAATCAAACAGGCTTTACCCGATTTGCTTCAAACTTGATGTGTATAATGTAGACACACGCCAGATTTAGACCTGTGAAAGGATTGTTGATATCTTAGATGCTGTTGCCGTGACAACGCATCAAACTTTAATATTCTTTTTGGATACTTTTGAGACTCTCAGCGCACTTTGGGGGCCCTTAACGTGCTCAAAAACTCTTGAAACTTTGCACACGGGTCAGAACCCGTGGCCATCAGGGCCGGGCTGAAGCTGGTACCCGGGCGTGGCAGGGGGGCTCGACAGTGCCCCCTGGAACGGGGTCCGAAAACTTGGTCCATAAATCAAACACGCTTGAATGTAATAATATGAAACTCGGTACACATATAGATCTCATCGATTCATATATCCTTTGTACTTTTACTTTTTACCCCAGCCCAACAGGAAGTCGGCTATTATGGTTTGTTTGGAAGCGTATGCCCCTGGAATTCGATATACTCCTCCTAGAGAATTCAACCAATCGCCACGAAACTCGGTCAGCATGAAGTCAAGACATTGAGGATGAAAAGTTGCCAGGGGATTTTTGATATCTCGAACGGTTTGGCTGTGGCGAGGAAACGAATTTATGGCGAATAAAGGAAACAGGAAGTGTGTTATAACTTCTGCATACATTAACTGATCTTGATGAAACTTCAGCAGTGTGTTCGCTGTAAGAGTCCGATCACATGGATGTGACTATTGTGAGTCAAAGTTATAGCGCCACCAACTGGCAGCAGGAAGTGTGTCACTTCCTAAAGGCTTTGAAATCACCCTCTTATTTTTACCCAATTTGCTTCAAACTTTATGTGTATAATGTAGACACACGGCAGATGTAGACCTGAGAAAGGATTATTGATATCTTAGATACTGTTGCCGTGGCAACGCATCAAACTTTATTATTCTTTGTTGATGCTTTTGAGACTCTTAACATACTTGAAATTGCATGAAACCCGACAGACACATCACATTTATTAGACAGTAGACATGTGCAGAGTTTCAGAAACGGGCATGGTGAGAGCAATTAGAGAATAATGTTTAAGTTTAAAAACAGCCAGAATGGTTGTTTAGTCAAAAAATTTTTTTTTCCAAATCATACATAGTGTTATACTGCCCTCTTGTGTTCAAAATCAGGTAAAAAGCGAAAGTAAAATAAGGACGTCTGCACAATTCATTAATAATGGTGCAGAGTAGAGTGAGCTTTTTCAATTAATTCCTATGGAAGTAGGAATGAACTAAACAACGTTCGCTCTGTTCTGCTCGTCCCTCACCGTGGGCGCGCAGAGTTATGAATGCCCGTGCAGCCGTGAGCATTTTAGTTTCATTTTAAAATTAGCGCCATTTCGGGGGACGTATTACTTTAATTTATTTAACAAAAACACAATGTTGTGTTTAATTGCGAGTGTACACAAATATAAGTAAACACTTTGACGTTTGAATGATGTCCTGTATGAAGAAAATGACGGAGTATGTTTCACTGTTCAATCGCGCTGAGCCACCCAGACCCCCACACACACACTGACACACACACACACACACACACACACACACAAACACACACACACACACACACACAATAATAAAACATTCAACCTAACATATACAAATTACACTGCTATGTTGAAATAGTCAGTAGTACAATTTGTATCATTCACAGTAAGCACCGCTTCACTGTGATTTTTCCAAGCACATTTTTGCACAAGTGAAGAGGATGATTTTTTCCGTCGATATTGGAACGTGAGTGAAGTACAAAGCCTGTAATAAAGAATAGTTTAGCATCCAAATACATCGCAAATGTTGCAACATTTAGATTCTAAAGAGAGATTTACGTGAGCCTAACACCACTTACTTTTACTTTTGTTTTAAATTATTTCGTTTTGGCTTTATTATAGTTATTTTTTTATTTGTGTTCTGTTCTGAATATCATTAAATTTAAAGGATTTGTTGTGGAATATTTTGAGTGTATAATCAAATAACACTAAACCGTCACTAGGTGTCGCCAGGCGACCGTCTTAATGAGCGGGTCATTGATTCATTCGTTCAAACGATTCGTTTGAACGACTGAGTCATTCATGAATGAGACAGATGTTTATGGATTGGTCATTGAATCTTTGAGTCAACCAATTTGTTCAAAATGCTGAATCATTCAGTAATGAGAAAACACGTTGCTGTGAGATGCAATGGTTCTGCTGTGATCTTTGTTTAACTATTTTCGCTGCTGAAACAGAAGAACAGTCAATATTGCATCTAAAATGTAAGTGACTTGACACGTGTGTGTGTGTGTGTGTGTGTGTGTGCGTGTGAGTGCGTGCGTGCGTGTGTGTGTGTGTGTGTGTGTGTGTGTGTGTGTGTGTGTGTGCAATCAATCCCAGGTAAGAGGCATGAATAATGAGAATTGGACTTCTAGGAGTGAGGTTAATATTCCGGAGATGGTTCCCTCGGATTGTGAAAAGGAGGCGGCGCGGGAGTGGCCAGGCATTGCGCTACTTCTGTTTCAAAGTTTAAAACAATGCTAATATCATTTTTTTGAACGATTTCATTACAAATGTTTATTTTATATATTTATAAAATATTATAAAATATAATAACTATGTTTTGTCCTATTAACAAAAGACAGGCAATGTACTATTAACAAATGTTAATAGTTTTTTAAAAGTTAAAATGATACTTTATGCATTTGTTTTGTGTCAGATGATTAACAATATAAATTAAACAAAGCTTAAAACAAACAAAATAATAAAACGAAAACAAAGCTTGAACATTTTATTTAATTGAAAAGCCTTTTTGAAATAAAATGTGTTTTTTTCCCTCTGAAATAGCAAAAGCATCGCACACTTAGCTGTACCTGCTCTAAATAAATAATAGTATTTAAATAAAAATACAAAATCGAAATAAATAAATTATATAAAACAAAATCAAATCAAAGAAAATAAATCTTATTAAAGTTATGCAGGCACACATTTAACAATAATTTTCAAGTGACAAATAAAATCAATCAAAATTCCTTACACATGGAGTTAATCCTGACGATTCCTGAGGCGCCTTTCCTCATGACACTCGCTTTTTTTTTCGAAGATATATTTTCTTTGGTTTGATTTTGTTTTTGTAATAATTTATTTTATTTAGTTCGATTTTGTATTTTTATTGAATTACTCTTTTTTATTTAGAGCAGGTACAGCTAGTGTGTGATGCTTTTGCTATTTCAGAGGAAAACAATAATTTTATTTAATTAATAATTTTTGTTTCAGTCCACCATATAATTATGTTGTGTTTGATCTATGGAAAAAAGTTAGTTGTGAAATGGTTGAATATTAACAAAAGTTAATAGTTTTTTACAAGTTAGAATAATACGATATATATATATATATAAACAAGCCGGTGGCACCGCCACCCCGGTGCCTTTACGGTTACTGTGCATGACGGGCAATATCGTAACTCCGCTTTGACCTTTGAGAAGATGTGTGCTATAGAGCTTGCATTGGTGTGGGCTCTGCAAAAGTGTGTGTGTGTGTGTGAGGCGTGATTGAACAATGTAGACATATATATATATATATATATATAAAGGCACCGGGGGTGGCGGTGCCACCGGCTTGTTTATATATATATATATATATATATATATATATATATATATATATATATATATATATATATATATATATATGAATATAGCTGCGAGCAGCGATGAAGGGCCAAAGCCGGCGGCACCGCCACTCCGGTGCCTTTAGGTAACTAAAGGCACCGGGGTTGCGGTGCCACCGGCTTGGGCCCGTAATCGCTGCTCGCAGCTATATTTATTATTATTTTACTACCTTTTGGGCACTTTTGGGGGCCTTAACGTGCTCAAAAACTCTTGAAACTTTGCACACGGGTCAGAACCCGCGGCCATCAGGGCCGGGCTGAAGCTGGTACCCGGGCGTGGCAGGGGGGCTCGACAGCGCCCCCTGGAACGGGGTTTGAACACTTGTCCATATATCAAACACGCTTGCATGTAATAATCTGAAACTCGGTACACTTATAGATCTCATCGGGCCAAACAACTTTCGTGCTCTAAGTTTTACGTCAGCCCAACAGGAAGTCGGTTATTATGGGTTGTTTGGAAACTCATTTTCTATATTTTTCTTACGACTATTCGGGCACTTTTGGGGCCCTTAACGTGCTCGAAAACTCTTGAAACTTTGCACACAGGTCAGAACCCGCGGCCATCAGGGCCGGGCTGAAGATGGTACCCGGGCGTGGCAGGGGGGCTCGACAGCGCCCCCTGGAACGGGGTCCGAAAACTTGGTCCATAAATCAAACACACTTGCATGTAATAATATGAAACTCGGTACACATATAGATCTCATCGGTTCATATATACTTCATGCTCTTACTTTTTACCCCATCCCAACAGGAAGTCGGCTATTTAGGGTTGTTTGTTAAACGCATGCAATGGAATTTAAAGTACTTCTCCTAGAGAATTCAAAGAAATGCCACGAAACTCGGTCAGCATGAAGTCAAGACATTGAGGATGAAAAATTGCCAGGGGATTTTTGATATCTCGAACGGTTTGGCCGTGGCGAGGAAACGAATTTATGGCGAGAAACGTGAAACAGGAAGTGTGTTATAACTTCAGCATACATTAGCTGATCTTAACGAAACTTCACCAGTGTGTTCGCTTTAAGAGGCCGATCACATGGATGTGACTA
This sequence comes from Tiaroga cobitis, assembly GCA_030578255.1. Classification (NCBI taxonomy): domain Eukaryota; kingdom Metazoa; phylum Chordata; class Actinopteri; order Cypriniformes; family Leuciscidae; genus Tiaroga; species Tiaroga cobitis. Next base: position 4,856,103 of record CM060605.1, on the reverse strand, counting down.
TTGTGAGTCAAAGTTATAGCGCCACCAACTGGCAGCAGGAAGTGTGTCACTTTCAAAATGCTTTGAAATCACCCTCTTATTTTAACCCGATTTGCTTCAAACTTCATCTGTATAATGTAAATACACGGCAGATGTAGACCTGTGAAAGGATTATTGATATATTAGATACTGTTGCCGTGGCAACGCATCAAACTTTAATATTCTTTGTTGATGCTTTTGAGACTCTTAACATACTTGAAATAACATGAAACTCGACAGACACATCACATTTATTAGCCAGTAGACATGTGCAAAGTTTCAGAAACGGGCGTGGTGCAGGGGCTCAGTAGCGCCACCTTTTGACAAAAGTGGGGGTGTTAGTTCTATAGTTTTACCTACAATCATAAAACTCGGTACGCATATTGTTCAGATCAAGCCGGACAACTTTCTAATTTACTGTCATTAGCTCAGACCAAGAGGGAGTCAGATATTTTAGTTTGAATGTGGATGTTTCTGAGAATTTTCTCTCCCTCTCTTTCCGTCTCTGTGTGTGAGGGATTTGTCTATTGATTTTAATGCATTTCAAGGTTTCAGGGGATTGTGGGACTCTTAACGTGCTCAAAAACTTTTGAAATTTTGCACACAGGTCAGAACCCACGGCCATCAGGGCCGGGCTGAAGCTGGTACCCGGGCGTGGCAGGGGGGCTCAACAGCGCCCCCTTGAACGGGGTCCGACAATTTGGTCCATATATTCAACACGCTTGCATGAATTAATATGAAACTCAGTACACATATAGATCTCATCGGGCCAAACATTTTACCCCTGGTCAAGTTTTACGCCAGCCCAACAGGAAGTCGGCTATTATGGGTTGTTTGGAAAACGCTTGCTGTGGAATTTGAAGTACTACTCCTAGGCAATTCATTCAATCATCGCCAAACTAGGCGTGCATGAAGTCAAGACATTGAGGATGCTAAATTGCTGACGGATTTTTGATATCTCGAACGGTTTGGCCGTGGCGAGGAAATGAATTTTCATGACTAAAAAAGGACATATAAAGTGTGTTATAACTTAGTTAGATTTACCTACAGTTACAAAACTCAGCTTGTATATTCTTCTCCTCAAGCCAAACAACTTTCTAATTTACAGTCAATAGCTCCAACCCTCAGAAAGTCAGATATTGTGGTTTGAATGTGGATTTCATGAAATGGTATCTCTCTCTGTCACTCTTTGACAGAGAGAGGGCCCCCTCCCATTCTATGTGTGTGTGTGTGTGTGGCTGTCTGTGTGGGGAGGGAGGGGGAGGGAGGGCTGGTGTCTGTGTTTATATATGTGTGTGTGTGGCTGGCTGGCTGTTACAGTGACATGATATTAAGCCTTTCATTGCTGTGTGATTTTTCCTGCATTAAAGGATAAAGAAATCTCTAAGGCCTTGTCTTTTTGCATAACAATTTTGTATTTTTTTTAAATTACAAAATATGCACAGAACCAAGATCTTTTAAATGTATAGTTTGCTTTAAATAAAATTAAGATTGTATTGGTAATTGAAGCTGAATGAATTTAAAATGAATGTGCTATATTTCAGAACAATATATTTGTTTTCCTTTAAATTGTAAAACACTAACTTTATTCTCATCTGAATTATAAATAATTTATTCCTGTATAAAATAAAAACACATTTGAATTTTTCTTTTTTAATCAATGTAGAATGTGTAATTGAAAAATAAACAGATTAGGGCTCTGAGGACAATAAATGAAAATCAATGCGATGTGGTGAATGTCCAAAAGATGGCACCCACAGACTGTTTTAAATGGGGTTGGATAAATATTTTTTGCTTTTAGACAGTGTGTGCGTGTGATTTTAGTTTGGTGACAGTTGTAGGTTACAGTTTGACAAGAGTTTATAGTTTGAAAAAAGCACTTTGTTGTGTTTTATTGGACGGAGTATGTTTTTATGTGTAACAGTTCAATCGCACCCGCACCTCACACACACACACACACACACACACACACACACACATATTGAAACCTGAGTGAAGTACAAAGCCCATAATAAAGAATAGTTTAGCATCCAAATACATCGCAAATGTTGAAACAGTTTGATTCTAATGAGAGAGTTACGTGAGCCAAACACCACTTACTTTCACTTTCGCTTTCAATTATTTCGGTTAATTCTTAATTATAGTTTTTTTTAATTCTTGTTCTGTTCTGAATATCATTAAATTTAAAGAATTGCTTGTGTAATATTTTGAGTGTATCATCAAAACAGAATAATTCTCTCGGTTTAGTGATTCCCTAGATTTTTTTATTGTTTTCATTGTTCTCAGGTAAGGCAAGTGAGATATATATATATATATATATATATATATATGTATATAAAAAAAAAAAATATATATATATATATATATGTATTTTTTATATATATATATATAATTTATATATATATATATATATATATATATATATATATATATATAAATATAGCTGCGAGCAGCGATGAAGGGCCAAAGCCGGCGGCACCGCCACCCCGGTGCCTTTAGGTAACTAAAGGAACCAGGGTTGCGGTGCCACCGGCTTGGGCCCGTAATCGCTGCTCGCAGCTATATTTATTATTATTTTACTACCTTTTGGGCACTTTTGGGGGCCTTAACGTGCTCGAAAACTCTTGAAACTTTGCACACATCTCAGAACCCGCGGCCATCAGGGCCGGGCTGAAGCTGGTACCCGGGCGTGGCAGGGGGGCTCGACAGCGCCCCCTGGAACGGGGTTTGAACACTTGGTCCATAAATCAAACACGCTTGCATGTAATAATATGAAACTCAGTACACATATAGATCTCATCGGTTCATATATACTTCATGCTCTTACTTTTTACCCCAGCCCAACAGGAAGTCGGCTATTAAGGGTTGTTTGGAAAACACATGCAATGGAATGTGAAATACTCCTCCTAGAGAATTCAAACACACGGCACGAAACTCGGTCAGCATGAAGTCAAGACACTGAGGATGAAAAATTGCCAGGGGATTTTTGATATCTCGAACGGTTTGGCCGTGGCGAGTAAACGAAATTATGGCGAGAAACGTGAAACAGGAAGTGTGTTATAACTACTGCATACATTAACTAATCTTGATGAAACTTCAGCAGTGTGTTCGTTGTAAGAGCCCGATCACATGGATGTGACTATTGTGAGTCAAAGTTATAGCGCCACCAACTGGAAGCAGGAAGTGTGTCACTTTCAAAATGCTTTTAAATCACCCTCTTATTTTTACCCGATTTGCTTCAAACTTCATGTGCATAATGTAGACACACGCCAGATGTAGACCTGTGAAAGGATTATTGATATCTTAGATACTGTTGCCATGGCAATGCATCAAACATTAATATTCCTTTTTTTAAGCTTTTTCATGCTTTTTTATGCTTTCGGGCACTTTTGGGGTTCTTAACGTGCTCGAAAACTCTTGAAACTTTGCACACGGGACAAAACCCGCGGCCATCAGGGCCAGGCTGAAGCTGGTACCCGGGCGTGGCAGGGGGGCTCGACAGCGCCCCCTTGAACGGGTCAGACAATTTGGTCCATATATCCAACACGCTTTACCCTATTTGCTTCAAACTTGATGTGTATAATGTAGACACAAGCCAGATGTAGACCTGTGAAAGGATTGTTGATATCTTAGATGCTGTTGCCGTGACAACGCATCAAACTTTAATATTCTTTTTGGATACTTTTGAGATTCTTAGCGCACTTTTGGGGCCCTTAACGTGCTCAAAAACTCTTGAAACTTTGCACACGGGTCAGAAACCGCGGCCATCAGGGCCGGGCTGAAGCTGGTACCCGGGCGTGGCAGGGGGGCTCGACAGCGCCCCCTGGAATGGGGTCCGAAAACTTGGTCCATAAATCAAACAGGCTTTACCCGATTTGCTTCAAACTTGATGTGTATAATGTAGACACACGCCAGATTTAGACCTGTGAAAGGATTGTTGATATCTTAGATGCTGTTGCCGTGACAACGCATCAAACTTTAATATTCTTTTTGGATACTTTTGAGACTCTCAGCGCACTTTGGGGGCCCTTAACGTGCTCAAAAACTCTTGAAACTTTGCACACGGGTCAGAACCCGTGGCCATCAGGGCCGGGCTGAAGCTGGTACCCGGGCGTGGCAGGGGGGCTCGACAGTGCCCCCTGGAACGGGGTCCGAAAACTTGGTCCATAAATCAAACACGCTTGAATGTAATAATATGAAACTCGGTACACATATAGATCTCATCGATTCATATATCCTTTGTACTTTTACTTTTTACCCCAGCCCAACAGGAAGTCGGCTATTATGGTTTGTTTGGAAGCGTATGCCCCTGGAATTCGATATACTCCTCCTAGAGAATTCAACCAATCGCCACGAAACTCGGTCAGCATGAAGTCAAGACATTGAGGATGAAAAGTTGCCAGGGGATTTTTGATATCTCGAACGGTTTGGCTGTGGCGAGGAAACGAATTTATGGCGAATAAAGGAAACAGGAAGTGTGTTATAACTTCTGCATACATTAACTGATCTTGATGAAACTTCAGCAGTGTGTTCGCTGTAAGAGTCCGATCACATGGATGTGACTATTGTGAGTCAAAGTTATAGCGCCACCAACTGGCAGCAGGAAGTGTGTCACTTCCTAAAGGCTTTGAAATCACCCTCTTATTTTTACCCAATTTGCTTCAAACTTTATGTGTATAATGTAGACACACGGCAGATGTAGACCTGAGAAAGGATTATTGATATCTTAGATACTGTTGCCGTGGCAACGCATCAAACTTTATTATTCTTTGTTGATGCTTTTGAGACTCTTAACATACTTGAAATTGCATGAAACCCGACAGACACATCACATTTATTAGACAGTAGACATGTGCAGAGTTTCAGAAACGGGCATGGTGAGAGCAATTAGAGAATAATGTTTAAGTTTAAAAACAGCCAGAATGGTTGTTTAGTAAAAAAAAATGTTTTTCCAAATCATACATAGTGTTATACTGCCCTCTTGTGTTCAAAATCAGGTAAAAAGCGAAAGTAAAATAAGGACGTCTGCACAATTCATTAATAATGGTGCAGAGTAGAGTGAGCTTTTTCAATTAATTCCTATGGAAGTAGGAATGAACTAAACAACGTTCGCTCTGTTCTGCTCGTCCCTCACCGTGGGCGCGCAGAGTTATGAATGCCCGTGCAGCCGTGAGCATTTTAGTTTCATTTTAAAATTAGCGCCATTTCGGGGGACGTATTACTTTAATTTATTTAACAAAAACACAATGTTGTGTTTAATTGCGAGTGTACACAAATATAAGTAAACACTTTGACGTTTGAATGATGTCCTGTATGAAGAAAATGACGGAGTATGTTTCACTGTTCAATCGCGCTGAGCCACCCAGACCCCCACACACACACTGACACACACACACACACACACACACACACACACACACACACACACACACACAAACACACACACACACACACACACACAATAATAAAACATTCAACCTAACATATACAAATTACACTGCTATGTTGAAATAGTCAGTAGTACAATTTGTATCATTCACAGTAAGCACCGCTCCACTGTGATTTTTCCAAGCACATTTTTGCACAAGTGAAGAGGATGATTTTTTCCGTCGATATTGGAACGTGAGTGAAGTACAAAGCCTGTAATAAAGAATAGTTTAGCATCCAAATACATCGCAAATGTTGCAACATTTAGATTCTAAAGAGAGATTTACGTGAGCCTAACACCACTTACTTTTACTTTTGTTTTAAATTATTTCGTTTTGGCTTTATTATAGTTATTTTTTTATTTGTGTTCTGTTCTGAATATCATTAAATTTAAAGGATTTGTTGTGGAATATTTTGAGTGTATAATCAAATAACACTAAACCGTCACTAGGTGTCGCCAGGCGACCGTCTTAATGAGCGGGTCATTGATTCATTCGTTCAAACGATTCGTTTGAACGACTGAGTCATTCATGAATGAGACAGATGTTTATGGATTGGTCATTGAATCTTTGAGTCAACCAATTTGTTCAAAATGCTGAATCATTCAGTAATGAGAAAACACGTTGCTGTGAGATGCAATGGTTCTGCTGTGATCTTTGTTTAACTATTTTCGCTGCTGAAACAGAAGAACAGTCAATATTGCATCTAAAATGTAAGTGACTTGACACGTGTGTGTGTGTGTGTGTGTGTGTGTGCGTGTGAGTGCGTGCGTGCGTGTGTGTGTGTGTGTGTGTGTGTGTGTGTGTGTGTGTGTGTGCAATCAATCCCAGGTAAGAGGCATGAATAATGAGAATTGGACTTCTAGGAGTGAGGTTAATATTCCGGAGATGGTTCCCTCGGATTGTGAAAAGGAGGCGGCGCGGGAGTGGCCAGGCATTGCGCTACTTCTGTTTCAAAGTTTAAAACAATGCTAATATCATTTTTTTGAACGATTTCATTACAAATGTTTATTTTATATATTTATAAAATATTATAAAATATAATAACTATGTTTTGTCCTATTAACAAAAGACAGGCAATGTACTATTAACAAATGTTAATAGTTTTTTAAAAGTTAAAATGATACTTTATGCATTTGTTTTGTGTCAGATGATTAACAATATAAATTAAACAAAGCTTAAAACAAACAAAATAATAAAACGAAAACAAAGCTTGAACATTTTATTTAATTGAAAAGCCTTTTTGAAATAAAATGTGTTTTTTTCCCTCTGAAATAGCAAAAGCATCGCACACTTAGCTGTACCTGCTCTAAATAAATAATAGTATTTAAATAAAAATACAAAATCGAAATAAATAAATTATATAAAACAAAATCAAATCAAAGAAAATAAATCTTATTAAAGTTATGCAGGCACACATTTAACAATAATTTTCAAGTGACAAATAAAATCAATCAAAATTCCTTACACATGGAGTTAATCCTGACGATTCCTGAGGCGCCTTTCCTCATGACACTCGCTTTTTTTTTCGAAGATATATTTTCTTTGGTTTGATTTTGTTTTTGTAATAATTTATTTTATTTAGTTCGATTTTGTATTTTTATTGAATTACTCTTTTTTATTTAGAGCAGGTACAGCTAGTGTGTGATGCTTTTGCTATTTCAGAGGAAAACAATAATTTTATTTAATTAATAATTTTTGTTTCAGTCCACCATATAATTATGTTGTGTTTGATCTATGGAAAAAAGTTAGTTGTGAAATGGTTGAATATTAACAAAAGTTAATAGTTTTTTACAAGTTAGAATAATACGATATATATATATATATAAACAAGCCGGTGGCACCGCCACCCCGGTGCCTTTACGGTTACTGTGCATGACGGGCAATATCGTAACTCCGCTTTGACCTTTGAGAAGATGTGTGCTATAGAGCTTGCATTGGTGTGGGCTCTGCAAAAGTGTGTGTGTGTGTGTGAGGCGTGATTGAACAATGTAGACATATATATATATATATATATATAAAGGCACCGGGGTGGCGGTGCCACCGGCTTGTTTATATATATATATATGTATATATATATATATATATATATATATATATATATGAATAGAGCTGCGAGCAGCGATGAAGGGCCAAAGCCGGCGGCACCGCCACTTCGGTGCCTTTAGGTAACTAAAGGCACCGGGGTTGCGGTGCCACCGGCTTGGGCCCGTAATCGCTGCTCGCAGCTATATTTAGGGCCCAAGCCTTGAAAAGGCGAAGGCCCTATTGTTTTCCTAAGGATTATTATTTATTATTATTATTATTAGGGCCCAAGCCTTGAAAAGGCGAAGGCCCTATTGTTTTCCTTAGGATTATTAGGGCCCAAGCCTTGAAAAGGCGAAGGCCCTATTGTTTTCCTAAGGATTATTATTTATTATTATTATTATTATTATTATTATTATTATTATTTTACTACCTTTTGGGCACTTTTGGGGGCCTTAACGTGCTCAAAAACTCTTGAAACTTTGCACACGGGTCAGAACCCGCGGCCATCAGGGCCGGGCTGAAGCTGGTACCCGGGCGTGGCAGGGGGGCTCGACAGCGCCCCCTGGAACGGGGTTTGAACACTTGTCCATATATCAAACACGCTTGCATGCAATAATCTGAAACTCGGTACACTTATAGATCTCATCGGGCCAAACAACTTTCGTGCTCTAAGTTTTACGTCAGCCCAACAGGAAGTCGGTTATTATGGGTTGTTTGGAAACTCATTTTCTATATTTTTCTTACGACTATTCGGGCACTTTTGGGGCCCTTAACGTGCTCGAAAACTCTTGAAACTTTGCACACAGGTCAGAACCCGCGGCCATCAGGGCCGGGCTGAAGATGGTACCCGGGCGTGGCAGGGGGGCTCGACAGCGCCCCCTGGAACGGGGTCCGAAAACTTGGTCCATAAATCAAACACACTTGCATGTAATAATATGAAACTCGGTACACATATAGATCTCATCGGTTCATATATACTTCATGCTCTTACTTTTTACCCCATCCCAACAGGAAGTCGGCTATTTAGGGTTGTTTGTTAAACGCATGCAATGGAATTTAAAGTACTTCTCCTAGAGAATTCAAAGAAATGCCACGAAACTCGGTCAGCATGAAGTCAAGACATTGAGGATGAAAAATTGCCAGGGGATTTTTGATATCTCGAACGGTTTGGCCGTGGCGAGGAAACGAATTTATGGCGAGAAACGTGAAACAGGAAGTGTGTTATAACTTCAGCATACATTAGCTGATCTTAACGAAACTTCACCAGTGTGTTCGCTTTAAGAGGCCGATCACATGGATGTGACTATTGTGAGTCAAAGTTATAGCGCCACCAACTGGCAGCAGGAAGTGTGTCACTTTCAAAATGCTTTGAAATCACCCTCTTATTTTAACCCGATTTGCTTCAAACTTCATCTGTATAATGTAAATACACGGCAGATGTAGACCTGTGAAAGGATTATTGATATATTAGATACTGTTGCCGTGGCAACGCATCAAACTTTAATATTCTTTGTTGATGCTTTTGAGACTCTTAACATACTTGAAATAACATGAAACTCGACAGACACATCACATTTATTAGCCAGTAGACATGTGCAAAGTTTCAGAAACGGGCGTGGTGCAGGGGCTCAGTAGCGCCACCTTTTGACAAAAGTGGGGGTGTTAGTTCTATAGTTTTACCTACAATCATAAAACTCGGTACGCATATTGTTCAGATCAAGCCGGACAACTTTCTAATTTACTGTCATTAGCTCAGACCAAGAGGGAGTCAGATATTTTAGTTTGAATGTGGATGTTTCTGAGAATTTTCTCTCCCTCTCTTTCCGTCTCTGTGTGTGAGGGATTTGTCTATTGATTTTAATGCATTTCAAGGTTTCAGGGGATTTTGGGACTCTTAACGTGCTCAAAAACTTTTGAAATTTTGCACACAGGTCAGAACCCACGGCCATCAGGGCCGGGCTGAAGCTGGTACCCGGGCGTGGCAGGGGGGCTCAACAGCGCCCCCTTGAACGGGGTCCGACAATTTGGTCCATATATTCAACACGCTTGCATGAATTAATATGAAACTCAGTACACATATAGATCTCATCGGGCCAAACATTTTACCCCTGGTCAAGTTTTACGCCAGCCCAACAGGAAGTCGGCTATTATGGGTTGTTTGGAAAACGCTTGCTGTGGAATTTGAAGTACTACTCCTAGGCAATTCATTCAATCATCGCCAAACTAGGCGTGCATGAAGTCAAGACATTGAGGATGCTAAATTGCTGACGGATTTTTGATATCTCGAACGGTTTGGCCGTGGCGAGGAAATGAATTTTCATGACTAAAAAAGGACATATAAAGTGTGTTATAACTTAGTTAGATTTACCTACAGTTACAAAACTCAGCTTGTATATTCTTCTCCTCAAGCCAAACAACTTTCTAATTTACAGTCAATAGCTCCAACCCTCAGAAAGTCAGATATTGTGGTTTGAATGTGGATTTCATGAAATGGTATCTCTCTCTGTCACTCTTTGACAGAGAGAGGGCCCCCTCCCATTCTATGTGTGTGTGTGTGTGTGGCTGTCTGTGTGGGGAGGGAGGGGGAGGGAGGGCTGGTGTCTGTGTTTATATGTGTGTGTGTGGCTGGCTGGCTGTTACAGTGACATGATATTAAGCCTTTCATTGCTGTGTGATTTTTCCTGCATTAAAGGATAAAGAAATCTCTAAGGCCTTGTCTTTTTGCATAACAATTTTGTATTTTTTTTAAATTACAAAATATGCACAGAACCAAGATCTTTTAAATGTATAGTTTGCTTTAAATAAAATTAAGATTGTATTGGTAATTGAAGCTGAATGAATTTAAAATGAATGTGCTATATTTCAGAACAATATATTTGTTTTCCTTTAAATTGTAAAACACTAACTTTATTCTCATCTGAATTATAAATAATTTATTCCTGTATAAAATAAAAACACATTTGAATTTTTCTTTTTTAATCAATGTAGAATGTGTAATTGAAAAATAAACAGATTAGGGCTCTGAGGACAATAAATGAAAATCAATGCGATGTGGTGAATGTCCAAAAGATGGCACCCACAGACTGTTTTAAATGGGGTTGGATAAATATTTTTTGCTTTTAGACAGTGTGTGCGTGTGATTTTAGTTTGGTGACAGTTGTAGGTTACAGTTTGACAAGAGTTTATAGTTTGAAAAAAGCACTTTGTTGTGTTTTATTGGACGGAGTATGTTTTTATGTGTAACAGTTCAATCGCACCCGCACCTCACACACACACACACACACACACACACACACACACATATTGAAACCTGAGTGAAGTACAAAGCCCATAATAAAGAATAGTTTAGCATCCAAATACATCGCAAATGTTGAAACAGTTTGATTCTAATGAGAGAGTTACGTGGCCAAACACCACTTACTTTCACTTTCGCTTTCAATTATTTCGGTTAATTCTTAATTATAGTTTTTTTGAATTCTTGTTCTGTTCTGAATATCATTAAATTTAAAGAATTGCTTGTGTAATATTTTGAGTGTATCATCAAAACAGAATAATTCTCTCGGTTTAGTGATTCCCTAGTTTTTTTTATTGTTTTCATTGTTCTCAGGTAAGGCAAGTGAGATATATATATATATAAATATAGCTGCGAGCAGCGATGAAGGGCCAAAGCCGGCGGCACCGCCACCCCGGTGCCTTTAGGTAACTAAAGGAACCAGGGTTGCGGTGCCACCGGCTTGGGCCCGTAATCGCTGCTCGCAGCTATATTTATTTATTATTATTATTATTATTATTTTACTACCTTTTGGGCACTTTTGGGGGCCTTAACGTGCTCGAAAACTCTTGAAACTTTGCACACATCTCAGAACCCGCGGCCATCAGGGCCGGGCTGAAGCTGGTACCCGGGCGTGGCAGGGGGGCTCGACAGCGCCCCCTGGAACGGGGTTTGAACACTTGGTCCATAAATCAAACACGCTTGCATGTAATAATATGAAACTCAGTACACATATAGATCTCATCGGTTCATATATACTTCATGCTCTTACTTTTTACCCCAGCCCAACAGGAAGTCGGCTATTAAGGGTTGTTTGGAAAACACATGCAATGGAATGTGAAATACTCCTCCTAGAGAATTCAAACACACGGCACGAAACTCGGTCAGCATGAAGTCAAGACACTGAGGATGAAAAATTGCCAGGGGATTTTTGATATCTCGAACGGTTTGGCCGTGGCGAGTAAACGAAATTATGGCGAGAAACGTGAAACAGGAAGTGTGTTATAACTACTGCATACATTAACTAATCTTGATGAAACTTCAGCAGTGTGTTCGTTGTAAGAGCCCGATCACATGGATGTGACTATTGTGAGTCAAAGTTATAGCGCCACCAACTGGAAGCAGGAAGTGTGTCACTTTCAAAATGCTTTTAAATCACCCTCTTATTTTTACCCGATTTGCTTCAAACTTCATGTGCATAATGTAGACACACGCCAGATGTAGACCTGTGAAAGGATTATTGATATCTTAGATACTGTTGCCATGGCAATGCATCAAACATTAATATTCCTTTTTTTAAGCTTTTTCATGCTTTTTTATGCTTTCGGGCACTTTTGGGGTTCTTAACGTGCTCGAAAACTCTTGAAACTTTGCACACGGGACAAAACCCGCGGCCATCAGGGCCAGGCTGAAGCTGGTACCCGGGCGTGGCAGGGGGGCTCGACAGCGCCCCCTTGAACGGGTCAGACAATTTGGTCCATATATCCAACACGCTTTACCCTATTTGCTTCAAACTTGATGTGTATAATGTAGACACAAGCCAGATGTAGACCTGTGAAAGGATTGTTGATATCTTAGATGCTGTTGCCGTGACAACGCATCAAACTTTAATATTCTTTTTGGATACTTTTGAGATTCTTAGCGCACTTTTGGGGCCCTTAACGTGCTCAAAAACTCTTGAAACTTTGCACACGGGTCAGAAACCGCGGCCATCAGGGCCGGGCTGAAGCTGGTACCCGGGCGTGGCAGGGGGGCTCGACAGCGCCCCCTGGAATGGGGTCCGAAAACTTGGTCCATAAATCAAACAGGCTTTACCCGATTTGCTTCAAACTTGATGTGTATAATGTAGACACACGCCAGATTTAGACCTGTGAAAGGATTGTTGATATCTTAGATGCTGTTGCCGTGACAACGCATCAAACTTTAATATTCTTTTTGGATACTTTTGAGACTCTCAGCGCACTTTGGGGGCCCTTAACGTGCTCAAAAACTCTTGAAACTTTGCACACGGGTCAGAACCCGTGGCCATCAGGGCCGGGCTGAAGCTGGTACCCGGGCGTGGCAGGGGGGCTCGACAGTGCCCCCTGGAACGGGGTCCGAAAACTTGGTCCATAAATCAAACACGCTTGAATGTAATAATATGAAACTCGGTACACATATAGATCTCATCGATTCATATATCCTTTGTACTTTTACTTTTTACCCCAGCCCAACAGGAAGTCGGCTATTATGGTTTGTTTGGAAGCGTATGCCCCTGGAATTCGATATACTCCTCCTAGAGAATTCAACCAATCGCCACGAAACTCGGTCAGCATGAAGTCAAGACATTGAGGATGAAAAGTTGCCAGGGGATTTTTGATATCTCGAACGGTTTGGCTGTGGCGAGGAAACGAATTTATGGCGAATAAAGGAAACAGGAAGTGTGTTATAACTTCTGCATACATTAACTGATCTTGATGAAACTTCAGCAGTGTGTTCGCTGTAAGAGTCCGATCACATGGATGTGACTATTGTGAGTCAAAGTTATAGCGCCACCAACTGGCAGCAGGAAGTGTGTCACTTCCTAAAGGCTTTGAAATCACCCTCTTATTTTTACCCAATTTGCTTCAAACTTTATGTGTATAATGTAGACACACGGCAGATGTAGACCTGAGAAAGGATTATTGATATCTTAGATACTGTTGCCGTGGCAACGCATCAAACTTTATTATTCTTTGTTGATGCTTTTGAGACTCTTAACATACTTGAAATTGCATGAAACCCGACAGACACATCACATTTATTAGACAGTAGACATGTGCAGAGTTTCAGAAACGGGCATGGTGAGAGCAATTAGAGAATAATGTTTAAGTTTAAAAACAGCCAGAATGGTTGTTTAGTCAAAAAAATTTTTTTTCCAAATCATACATAGTGTTATACTGCCCTCTTGTGTTCAAAATCAGGTAAAAAGCGAAAGTAAAATAAGGACGTCTGCACAATTCATTAATAATGGTGCAGAGTAGAGTGAGCTTTTTCAATTAATTCCTATGGAAGTAGGAATGAACTAAACAACGTTCGCTCTGTTCTGCTCGTCCCTCACCGTGGGCGCGCAGAGTTATGAATGCCCGTGCAGCCGTGAGCATTTTAGTTTCATTTTAAAATTAGCGCCATTTCGGGGGACGTATTACTTTAATTTATTTAACAAAAACACAATGTTGTGTTTAATTGCGAGTGTACACAAATATAAGTAAACACTTTGACGTTTGAATGATGTCCTGTATGAAGAAAATGACGGAGTATGTTTCACTGTTCAATCGCGCTGAGCCACCCAGACCCCCACACACACACTGACACACACACACACACACACACACACACACACACACAAACACACACACACACACACACACACAATAATAAAACATTCAACCTAACATATACAAATTACACTGCTATGTTGAAATAGTCAGTAGTACAATTTGTATCATTCACAGTAAGCACCGCTCCACTGTGATTTTTCCAAGCACATTTTTGCACAAGTGAAGAGGATGATTTTTTCCGTCGATATTGGAACGTGAGTGAAGTACAAAGCCTGTAATAAAGAATAGTTTAGCATCCAAATACATCGCAAATGTTGCAACATTTAGATTCTAAAGAGAGATTTACGTGAGCCTAACACCACTTACTTTTACTTTTGTTTTAAATTATTTCGTTTTGGCTTTATTATAGTTATTTTTTTATTTGTGTTCTGTTCTGAATATCATTAAATTTAAAGGATTTGTTGTGGAATATTTTGAGTGTATAATCAAATAACACTAAACCGTCACTAGGTGTCGCCAGGCGACCGTCTTAATGAGCGGGTCATTGATTCATTCGTTCAAACGATTCGTTTGAACGACTGAGTCATTCATGAATGAGACAGATGTTTATGGATTGGTCATTGAATCTTTGAGTCAACCAATTTGTTCAAAATGCTGAATCATTCAGTAATGAGAAAACACGTTGCTGTGAGATGTAATGGTTCTGCTGTGATCTTTGTTTAACTATTTTCGCTGCTGAAACAGAAGAACAGTCAATATTGCATCTAAAATGTAAGTGACTTGACACGTGTGTGTGTGTGTGTGTGTGTGTGTGCGTGTGAGTGCGTGCGTGCGTGCGTGTGTGTGTGTGTGTGTGTGTGTGTGTGCAATCAATCCCAGGTAAGAGGCATGAATAATGAGAATTGGACTTCTAGGAGTGAGGTTAATATTCCGGAGATGGTTCCCTCGGATTGTGAAAAGGAGGCGGCGCGGGAGTGGCCAGGCATTGCGCTACTTCTGTTTCAAAGTTTAAAACAATGCTAATATCATTTTTTTGAACGATTTCATTACAAATGTTTATTTTATATATTTATAAAATATTATAAAATATAATAACTATGTTTTGTCCTATTAACAAAAGACAGGCAATGTACTATTAACAAATGTTAATAGTTTTTTAAAAGTTAAAATGATACTTTATGCATTTGTTTTGTGTCAGATGATTAACAATATAAATTAAACAAAGCTTAAAACAAACAAAATAATAAAACGAAAACAAAGCTTGAACATTTTATTTAATTGAAAAGCCTTTTTGAAATAAAATGTGTTTTTTTCCCTCTGAAATAGCAAAAGCATCGCACACTTAGCTGTACCTGCTCTAAATAAATAATAGTATTTAAATAAAAATACAAAATCGAAATAAATAAATTATATAAAACAAAATCAAATCAAAGAAAATAAATCTTATTAAAGTTATGCAGGCACACATTTAACAATAATTTTCAAGTGACAAATAAAATCAATCAAAATTCCTTACACATGGAGTTAATCCTGACGATTCCTGAGGCGCCTTTCCTCATGACACTCGCTTTTTTTTTTCGAAGATATATTTTCTTTGGTTTGATTTTGTTTTTGTAATAATTTATTTTATTTAGTTCGATTTTGTATTTTTATTGAATTACTCTTTTTTATTTAGAGCAGGTACAGCTAGTGTGTGATGCTTTTGCTATTTCAGAGGAAAACAATAATTTTATTTAATTAATAATTTTTGTTTCAGTCCACCATATAATTATGTTGTGTTTGATCTATGGAAAAAAGTTAGTTGTGAAATGGTTGAATATTAACAAAAGTTAATAGTTTTTTACAAGTTAGAATAATACGATATATATATATATATAAACAAGCCGGTGGCACCGCCACCCCGGTGCCTTTACGGTTACTGTGCATGACGGGCAATATCGTAACTCCGCTTTGACCTTTGAGAAGATGTGTGCTATAGAGCTTGCATTGGTGTGGGCTCTGCAAAAGTGTGTGTGTGTGTGTGAGGCGTGATTGAACAATGTAGACATATATATATATATATATATATAAAGGCACCGGGGTGGCGGTGCCACCGGCTTGTTTATATATATATATATATATATGAATATAGCTGCGAGCAGCGATGAAGGGCCAAAGCCGGCGGCACCGCCACTCCGGTGCCTTTAGGTAACTAAAGGCACCGGGGTTGCGGTGCCACCGGCTTGGGCCCGTAATCGCTGCTCGCAGCTATATTTATTATTATTATTATTATTTTACTACCTTTTGGGCACTTTTGGGGGCCTTAACGTGCTCGAAAACTCTTGAAACTTTGCACACATCTCAGAACCCGCGGCCATCAGGGCCGGGCTGAAGCTGGTACCCGGGCGTGGCAGGGGGGCTCGACAGCGCCCCCTGGAACGGGGTTTGAACACTTGGTCCATAAATCAAACACGCTTGCATGTAATAATATGAAACTCAGTACACATATAGATCTCATCGGTTCATATATACTTCATGCTCTTACTTTTTACCCCAGCCCAACAGGAAGTCGGCTATTAAGGGTTGTTTGGAAAACACATGCAATGGAATGTGAAATACTCCTCCTAGAGAATTCAAACACACGGCACGAAACTCGGTCAGCATGAAGTCAAGACACTGAGGATGAAAAATTGCCAGGGGATTTTTGATATCTCGAACGGTTTGGCCGTGGCGAGTAAACGAAATTATGGCGAGAAACGTGAAACAGGAAGTGTGTTATAACTACTGCATACATTAACTAATCTTGATGAAACTTCAGCAGTGTGTTCGTTGTAAGAGCCCGATCACATGGATGTGACTATTGTGAGTCAAAGTTATAGCGCCACCAACTGGAAGCAGGAAGTGTGTCACTTTCAAAATGCTTTTAAATCACCCTCTTATTTTTACCCGATTTGCTTCAAACTTCATGTGCATAATGTAGACACACGCCAGATGTAGACCTGTGAAAGGATTATTGATATCTTAGATACTGTTGCCATGGCAATGCATCAAACATTAATATTCCTTTTTTTAAGCTTTTTCATGCTTTTTTATGCTTTCGGGCACTTTTGGGGTTCTTAACGTGCTCGAAAACTCTTGAAACTTTGCACACGGGACAAAACCCGCGGCCATCAGGGCCAGGCTGAAGCTGGTACCCGGGCGTGGCAGGGGGGCTCGACAGCGCCCCCTTGAACGGGTCAGACAATTTGGTCCATATATCCAACACGCTTTACCCTATTTGCTTCAAACTTGATGTGTATAATGTAGACACAAGCCAGATGTAGACCTGTGAAAGGATTGTTGATATCTTAGATGCTGTTGCCGTGACAACGCATCAAACTTTAATATTCTTTTTGGATACTTTTGAGATTCTTAGCGCACTTTTGGGGCCCTTAACGTGCTCAAAAACTCTTGAAACTTTGCACACGGGTCAGAAACCGCGGCCATCAGGGCCGGGCTGAAGCTGGTACCCGGGCGTGGCAGGGGGGCTCGACAGCGCCCCCTGGAATGGGGTCCGAAAACTTGGTCCATAAATCAAACAGGCTTTACCCGATTTGCTTCAAACTTGATGTGTATAATGTAGACACACGCCAGATTTAGACCTGTGAAAGGATTGTTGATATCTTAGATGCTGTTGCCGTGACAACGCATCAAACTTTAATATTCTTTTTGGATACTTTTGAGACTCTCAGCGCACTTTGGGGGCCCTTAACGTGCTCAAAAACTCTTGAAACTTTGCACACGGGTCAGAACCCGTGGCCATCAGGGCCGGGCTGAAGCTGGTACCCGGGCGTGGCAGGGGGGCTCGACAGTGCCCCCTGGAACGGGGTCCGAAAACTTGGTCCATAAATCAAACACGCTTGAATGTAATAATATGAAACTCGGTACACATATAGATCTCATCGATTCATATATCCTTTGTACTTTTACTTTTTACCCCAGCCCAACAGGAAGTCGGCTATTATGGTTTGTTTGGAAGCGTATGCCCCTGGAATTCGATATACTCCTCCTAGAGAATTCAACCAATCGCCACGAAACTCGGTCAGCATGAAGTCAAGACATTGAGGATGAAAAGTTGCCAGGGGATTTTTGATATCTCGAACGGTTTGGCTGTGGCGAGGAAACAAATTTATGGCGAATAAAGGAAACAGGAAGTGTGTTATAACTTCTGCATACATTAACTGATCTTGATGAATCTTCAGCAGTGTGTTCGCTGTAAGAGTCCGATCACATGGATGTGACTATTGTGAGTCAAAGTTATAGCGCCACCAACTGGCAGCAGGAAGTGTGTCACTTCCTAAAGGCTTTGAAATCACCCTCTTATTTTTACCCAATTTGCTTCAAACTTTATGTGTATAATGTAGACACACGGCAGATGTAGACCTGAGAAAGGATTATTGATATCTTAGATACTGTTGCCGTGGCAACGCATCAAACTTTATTATTCTTTGTTGATGCTTTTGAGACTCTTAACATACTTGAAATTGCATGAAACCCGACAGACACATCACATTTATTAGACAGTAGACATGTGCAGAGTTTCAGAAACGGGCATGGTGAGAGCAATTAGAGAATAATGTTTAAGTTTAAAAACAGCCAGAATGGTTGTTTAGTCAAAAAAAATTTTTTTCCAAATCATACATAGTGTTATACTGCCCTCTTGTGTTCAAAATCAGGTAAAAAGCGAAAGTAAAATAAGGACGTCTGCACAATTCATTAATAATGGTGCAGAGTAGAGTGAGCTTTTTCAATTAATTCCTATGGAAGTAGGAATGAACTAAACAACGTTCGCTCTGTTCTGCTCGTCCCTCACCGTGGGCGCGCAGAGTTATGAATGCCCGTGCAGCCGTGAGCATTTTAGTTTCATTTTAAAATTAGCGCCATTTTGGGGGACGTATTACTTTAATTTATTTAACAAAAACACAATGTTGTGTTTAATTGCGAGTGTACACAAATATAAGTAAACACTTTGACGTTTGAATGATGTCCTGTATGAAGAAAATGACGGAGTATGTTTCACTGTTCAATCGCGCTGAGCCACCCAGACCCCCACACACACACTGACACACACACACACACACACACACACACACACACACACACACACACACACACACACACAAACACACACACACACACACACACAATAATAAAACATTCAACCTAACATATACAAATTACACTGCTATGTTGAAATAGTCAGTAGTACAATTTGTATCATTCACAGTAAGCACCGCTCCACTGTGATTTTTCCAAGCACATTTTTGCACAAGTGAAGAGGATGATTTTTTCCGTCGATATTGGAACGTGAGTGAAGTACAAAGCCTGTAATAAAGAATAGTTTAGCATCCAAATACATCGCAAATGTTGCAACATTTAGATTCTAAAGAGAGATTTACGTGAGCCTAACACCACTTACTTTTACTTTTGTTTTAAATTATTTCGTTTTGGCTTTATTATAGTTATTTTTTTATTTGTGTTCTGTTCTGAATATCATTAAATTTAAAGGATTTGTTGTGGAATATTTTGAGTGTATAATCAAATAACACTAAACCGTCACTAGGTGTCGCCAGGCGACCGTCTTAATGAGCGGGTCATTGATTCATTCGTTCAAACGATTCGTTTGAACGACTGAGTCATTCATGAATGAGACAGATGTTTATGGATTGGTCATTGAATCTTTGAGTCAACCAATTTGTTCAAAATGCTGAATCATTCAGTAATGAGAAAACACGTTGCTGTGAGATGCAATGGTTCTGCTGTGATCTTTGTTTAACTATTTTCGCTGCTGAAACAGAAGAACAGTCAATATTGCATCTAAAATGTAAGTGACTTGACACGTGTGTGTGTGTGTGTGTGTGTGTGTGTGTGCGTGTGAGTGCGTGCGTGCGTGTGTGTGTGTGTGTGTGTGTGTGTGTGTGCAATCAATCCCAGGTAAGAGGCATGAATAATGAGAATTGGACTTCTAGGAGTGAGGTTAATATTCCGGAGATGGTTCCCTCGGATTGTGAAAAGGAGGCGGCGCGGGAGTGGCCAGGCATTGCGCTACTTCTGTTTCAAAGTTTAAAACAATGCTAATATCATTTTTTTGAACGATTTCATTACAAATGTTTATTTTATATATTTATAAAATATTATAAAATATAATAACTATGTTTTGTCCTATTAACAAAAGACAGGCAATGTACTATTAACAAATGTTAATAGTTTTTTAAAAGTTAAAATGATACTTTATGCATTTGTTTTGTGTCAGATGATTAACAATATAAATTAAACAAAGCTTAAAACAAACAAAATAATAAAACGAAAACAAAGCTTGAACATTTTATTTAATTGAAAAGCCTTTTTGAAATAAAATGTGTTTTTTTCCCTCTGAAATAGCAAAAGCATCGCACACTTAGCTGTACCTGCTCTAAATAAATAATAGTATTTAAATAAAAATACAAAATCGAAATAAATAAATTATATAAAACAAAATCAAATCAAAGAAAATAAATCTTATTAAAGTTATGCAGGCACACATTTAACAATAATTTTCAAGTGACAAATAAAATCAATCAAAATTCCTTACACATGGAGTTAATCCTGACGATTCCTGAGGCGCCTTTCCTCATGACACTCGCTTTTTTTTTTCGAAGATATATTTTCTTTGGTTTGATTTTGTTTTTGTAATAATTTATTTTATTTAGTTCGATTTTGTATTTTTATTGAATTACTCTTTTTTATTTAGAGCAGGTACAGCTAGTGTGTGATGCTTTTGCTATTTCAGAGGAAAACAATAATTTTATTTAATTAATAATTTTTGTTTCAGTCCACCATATAATTATGTTGTGTTTGATCTATGGAAAAAAGTTAGTTGTGAAATGGTTGAATATTAACAAAAGTTAATAGTTTTTTACAAGTTAGAATAATACGATATATATATATATATAAACAAGCCGGTGGCACCGCCACCCCGGTGCCTTTACGGTTACTGTGCATGACGGGCAATATCGTAACTCCGCTTTGACCTTTGAGAAGATGTGTGCTATAGAGCTTGCATTGGTGTGGGCTCTGCAAAAGTGTGTGTGTGTGTGTGAGGCGTGATTGAACAATGTAGACATATATATATATATATATATATAAAGGCACCGGGGTGGCGGTGCCACCGGCTTGTTTATATATATATATATATATATGAATATAGCTGCGAGCAGCGATGAAGGGCCAAAGCCGGCGGCACCGCCACTCCGGTGCCTTTAGGTAACTAAAGGCACCGGGGTTGCGGTGCCACCGGCTTGGGCCCGTAATCGCTGCTCGCAGCTATATTTATTATTATTAGGGCCCAAGCCTTGAAAAGGCGAAGGCCCTATTGTTTTCCTTAGGATTATTAGGGCCCAAGCCTTGAAAAGGCGAAGGCCCTATTGTTTTCCTAAGGATTATTATTAGGGCCCAAGCCTTGAAAAGGCGAAGGCCCTATTGTTTTCCTTAGGATTATTATTAGGGCCCAAGCCTTGAAAAGGCGAAGGCCCTATTGTTTTCCTTAGGATTATTATTTATTATTAGGGCCCAAGCCTTGAAAAGGCGAAGGCCCTATTGTTTTCCTTAGGATTATTAGGGCCCAAGCCTTGAAAAGGCGAAGGCCCTATTGTTTTCCTTAGGATTATTATTTATTATTATTATTATTATTAGGGCCCAAGCCTTGAAAAGGCGAAGGCCCTATTGTTTTCCTAAGGATTATTATTTTTTATTATTAGGGCCCAAGCCTTGAAAAGGCGAAGGCCCTATTGTTTTCCTAAGGATTATTATTTATTATTATTATTATTATTTTACTACCTTTTGGGCACTTTTGGGGGCCTTAACGTGCTCAAAAACTCTTGAAACTTTGCACACATCTCAGAACCCGCGGCCATCAGGGCCGGGCTGAAGCTGGTACCCGGGCGTGGCAGGGGGGCTCGACAGCGCCCCCTGGAACGGGGTTTGAACACTTGGTCCATAAATCAAACACGCTTGCATGTAATAATATGAAACTCAGTACACATATAGATCTCATCGGTTCATATATACTTCATGCTCTTACTTTTTACCCCAGCCCAACAGGAAGTCGGCTATTAAGGGTTGTTTGGAAAACACATGCAATGGAATGTGAAATACTCCTCCTAGAGAATTCAAACACACGGCACGAAACTCGGTCAGCATGAAGTCAAGACACTGAGGATGAAAAATTGCCAGGGGATTTTTGATATCTCGAACGGTTTGGCCGTGGCGAGTAAACGAAATTATGGCGAGAAACGTGAAACAGGAAGTGTGTTATAACTACTGCATACATTAACTAATCTTGATGAAACTTCAGCAGTGTGTTCGTTGTAAGAGCCCGATCACATGGATGTGACTATTGTGAGTCAAAGTTATAGCGCCACCAACTGGAAGCAGGAAGTGTGTCACTTTCAAAATGCTTTTAAATCACCCTCTTATTTTTACCCGATTTGCTTCAAACTTCATGTGCATAATGTAGACACACGCCAGATGTAGACCTGTGAAAGGATTATTGATATCTTAGATACTGTTGCCATGGCAATGCATCAAACATTAATATTCCTTTTTTTAAGCTTTTTCATGCTTTTTTATGCTTTCGGGCACTTTTGGGGTTCTTAACGTGCTCGAAAACTCTTGAAACTTTGCACACGGGACAAAACCCGCGGCCATCAGGGCCAGGCTGAAGCTGGTACCCGGGCGTGGCAGGGGGGCTCGACAGCGCCCCCTTGAACGGGTCAGACAATTTGGTCCATATATCCAACACGCTTTACCCTATTTGCTTCAAACTTGATGTGTATAATGTAGACACAAGCCAGATGTAGACCTGTGAAAGGATTGTTGATATCTTAGATGCTGTTGCCGTGACAACGCATCAAACTTTAATATTCTTTTTGGATACTTTTGAGATTCTTAGCGCACTTTTGGGGCCCTTAACGTGCTCAAAAACTCTTGAAACTTTGCACACGGGTCAGAAACCGCGGCCATCAGGGCCGGGCTGAAGCTGGTACCCGGGCGTGGCAGGGGGGCTCGACAGCGCCCCCTGGAATGGGGTCCGAAAACTTGGTCCATAAATCAAACAGGCTTTACCCGATTTGCTTCAAACTTGATGTGTATAATGTAGACACACGCCAGATTTAGACCTGTGAAAGGATTGTTGATATCTTAGATGCTGTTGCCGTGACAACGCATCAAACTTTAATATTCTTTTTGGATACTTTTGAGACTCTCAGCGCACTTTGGGGGCCCTTAACGTGCTCAAAAACTCTTGAAACTTTGCACACGGGTCAGAACCCGTGGCCATCAGGGCCGGGCTGAAGCTGGTACCCGGGCGTGGCAGGGGGGCTCGACAGTGCCCCCTGGAACGGGGTCCGAAAACTTGGTCCATAAATCAAACACGCTTGAATGTAATAATATGAAACTCGGTACACATATAGATCTCATCGATTCATATATCCTTTGTACTTTTACTTTTTACCCCAGCCCAACAGGAAGTCGGCTATTATGGTTTGTTTGGAAGCGTATGCCCCTGGAATTCGATATACTCCTCCTAGAGAATTCAACCAATCGCCACGAAACTCGGTCAGCATGAAGTCAAGACATTGAGGATGAAAAGTTGCCAGGGGATTTTTGATATCTCGAACGGTTTGGCTGTGGCGAGGAAACGAATTTATGGCGAATAAAGGAAACAGGAAGTGTGTTATAACTTCTGCATACATTAACTGATCTTGATGAAACTTCAGCAGTGTGTTCGCTGTAAGAGTCCGATCACATGGATGTGACTATTGTGAGTCAAAGTTATAGCGCCACCAACTGGCAGCAGGAAGTGTGTCACTTCCTAAAGGCTTTGAAATCACCCTCTTATTTTTACCCAATTTGCTTCAAACTTTATGTGTATAATGTAGACACACGGCAGATGTAGACCTGAGAAAGGATTATTGATATCTTAGATACTGTTGCCGTGGCAACGCATCAAACTTTATTATTCTTTGTTGATGCTTTTGAGACTCTTAACATACTTGAAATTGCATGAAACCCGACAGACACATCACATTTATTAGACAGTAGACATGTGCAGAGTTTCAGAAACGGGCATGGTTAGAGCAATTAGAGAATAATGTTTAAGTTTAAAAACAGCCAGAATGGTTGTTTAGTCAAAAAAAATTTTTTTCCAAATCATACATAGTGTTATACTGCCCTCTTGTGTTCAAAATCA
Organism: Tiaroga cobitis; assembly: GCA_030578255.1. Lineage (NCBI taxonomy): Eukaryota > Metazoa > Chordata > Actinopteri > Cypriniformes > Leuciscidae > Tiaroga > Tiaroga cobitis. The sequence goes on along the minus strand of CM060605.1, from coordinate 4,831,815 downwards.
GGTAAAAAGCGAAAGTAAAATAAGGACGTCTGCACAATTCATTAATAATGGTGCAGAGTAGAGTGAGCTTTTTCAATTAATTCCTATGGAAGTAGGAATGAACTAAACAACGTTCGCTCTGTTCTGCTCGTCCCTCACCGTGGGCGCGCAGTTATGAATGCCCGTGCAGCCGTGAGCATTTTAGTTTCATTTTAAAATTAGCGCCATTTCGGGGGACGTATTACTTTAATTTATTTAACAAAAACACAATGTTGTGTTTAATTGCGAGTGTACACAAATATAAGTAAACACTTTGACGTTTGAATGATGTCCTGTATGAAGAAAATGACGGAGTATGTTTCACTGTTCAATCGCGCTGAGCCACCCAGACCCCCACACACACACTGACACACACACACACACACACACACACAAACACACACACACACACACACACAATAATAAAACATTCAACCTAACATATACAAATTACACTGCTATGTTGAAATAGTCAGTAGTACAATTTGTATCATTCACAGTAAGCACCGCTCCACTGTGATTTTTCCAAGCACATTTTTGCACAAGTGAAGAGGATGATTTTTTCCGTCGATATTGGAACGTGAGTGAAGTACAAAGCCTGTAATAAAGAATAGTTTAGCATCCAAATACATCGCAAATGTTGCAACATTTAGATTCTAAAGAGAGATTTACGTGAGCCTAACACCACTTACTTTTACTTTTGTTTTAAATTATTTCGTTTTGGCTTTATTATAGTTATTTTTTTATTTGTGTTCTGTTCTGAATATCATTAAATTTAAAGGATTTGTTGTGGAATATTTTGAGTGTATAATCAAATAACACTAAACCGTCACTAGGTGTCGCCAGGCGACCGTCTTAATGAGCGGGTCATTGATTCATTCGTTCAAACGATTCGTTTGAACGACTGAGTCATTCATGAATGAGACAGATGTTTATGGATTGGTCATTGAATCTTTGAGTCAACCAATTTGTTCAAAATGCTGAATCATTCAGTAATGAGAAAACACGTTGCTGTGAGATGCAATGGTTCTGCTGTGATCTTTGTTTAACTATTTTCGCTGCTGAAACAGAAGAACAGTCAATATTGCATCTAAAATGTAAGTGACTTGACACGTGTGTGTGTGTGTGTGTGTGTGTGTGTGTGTGTGTGCGTGTGAGTGCGTGCGTGCGTGTGTGTGTGTGTGTGTGTGTGTGTGTGCAATCAATCCCAGGTAAGAGGCATGAATAATGAGAATTGGACTTCTAGGAGTGAGGTTAATATTCCGGAGATGGTTCCCTCGGATTGTGAAAAGGAGGCGGCGCGGGAGTGGCCAGGCATTGCGCTACTTCTGTTTCAAAGTTTAAAACAATGCTAATATCATTTTTTTGAACGATTTCATTACAAATGTTTATTTTATATATTTATAAAATATTATAAAATATAATAACTATGTTTTGTCCTATTAACAAAAGACAGGCAATGTACTATTAACAAATGTTAATAGTTTTTTAAAAGTTAAAATGATACTTTATGCATTTGTTTTGTGTCAGATGATTAACAATATAAATTAAACAAAGCTTAAAACAAACAAAATAATAAAACGAAAACAAAGCTTGAACATTTTATTTAATTGAAAAGCCTTTTTGAAATAAAATGTGTTTTTTTCCCTCTGAAATAGCAAAAGCATCGCACACTTAGCTGTACCTGCTCTAAATAAATAATAGTATTTAAATAAAAATACAAAATCGAAATAAATAAATTATATAAAACAAAATCAAATCAAAGAAAATAAATCTTATTAAAGTTATGCAGGCACACATTTAACAATAATTTTCAAGTGACAAATAAAATCAATCAAAATTCCTTACACATGGAGTTAATCCTGACGATTCCTGAGGCGCCTTTCCTCATGACACTCGCTTTTTTTTTCGAAGATATATTTTCTTTGGTTTGATTTTGTTTTTGTAATAATTTATTTTATTTAGTTCGATTTTGTATTTTTATTGAATTACTCTTTTTTATTTAGAGCAGGTACAGCTAGTGTGTGATGCTTTTGCTATTTCAGAGGAAAACAATAATTTTATTTAATTAATAATTTTTGTTTCAGTCCACCATATCGTCGCTGTCCGATGAAAAACGCGTATGTCCATTTTGCCGATTTTGAGATTTTTCGACGGATAGAAAGTCCAGGTTCATTTACGTATACAGTATGCTTCACATTATCTAAATGACCAATGAAAAGTTGTGAAATCATGTCATCTGATTTCCACGTATATCCATTTGCTGTCAAAGTTGTCAATCACGCCGCGTATCTCCCGCCCTGTGGAGGCGCCTCGCCGGTCACGTGAAGTTTCGCCTCTGGAAGCTCAGCATTGGATAGCCGAATAACACTGTGAGGTAAAGTATCAGCAAACGTTTGTTTTTGACAACTGTTCTCAAGTTTATAATATATTTACAACTGTTATTTACCGGTAAATGGTCTAGAGATTAAGTAATTGTCCACAGGTTCTTCACAGGTTAGCTTGCTTGCTAGTATGTAAATAAACTTGGTCTGATTGATAAGATTTATACTTTTTTTTTTTTTGTCAAACTGATCAAATTATAGCCTGTAATGCTACTGTTATGACTGTCACTAGACACATGCCTCACTCATACTGTGCTATCACAGCTTGCCAGAGGCTGATAATTTCCAGCACTAGTTATCTTGCTACGTTTTTATTGTGGAGATGTTAACGCACGGATTTCCGAAGTGAAGCAATGTTGACTGGGCATAGCGCTATATTTTTTCTGATTTGTTTTTCTCCCTTCCTTCAGGATGTCTGTCTCTGTAAAGGAGCTGTGTGAATTAATGAATGTTAGCTATGATAGGGCTGTTGTTGAGGCGATTGCGAGGGTCAGCAATGAGGAGGAAGGTTTGTAGGAAAATATAATTAAGTCAGCCAAACAGTTAAGTCTACATTGTATTCATTACTCAAATGTTAACTGGTTTTCTTCTCTGTCATTCTTAGATTCACTTGAAAGTGACAGTTCTCAGACAGCTGCCAATGAGGGTAGGTACTGTAGGCTTAAATTATTTTCTCCCAGTAGCAGCTATACCTATACAGCAACCTAAAGCCTATTGATGTGTTGCACATTAAGATGAAAGCCTGTCACACATGTTATTCTGGTTCCCTTGATCAAGGAATCTGCTGTTGCATTTCCAAGTACTAACCCATCAAATTATATGTGGCTAAATTAAAACATTTTAATCATAGAGAATTCAAAATGTATAGTTACTGTACATTTGCTGGTCAAAGCTACTGATGGAAGCTCAGTTCTGAGTTATTCAAACATTGTAGGCTATTCAGTGTGCTAAATGCATTTTTTTTCTTTATTGTTGTTAGATTCTCTGGAAAGTGATAATGAAAATCATTCCGAAATAGCTGCCAGTGAGCGTAAGTCCTCTTCTTCTTCTCAGATTAGACTATACTACAGCCTCCACCTCACATGAGTAGGACTTAAAAACTATAGCCCATTACTAATAACAAATCTAGTGTATTTAATCGATTACCAGTCAAAATGAATGCAATCTTATATCTGAATGATGTAAACAGTGCATTTGTTGTACTAAATGTGTTCCTCTTTATTATTCTAAGACTCACTTGAACACAATCCAGAAAATGACCCAGATTACACACCTGTCAATGAAGGTGAGTAACTTATTGTCATTATTATTAGATTTCTGTTTGCTACTAGTGGGCTCAGCCGCACGCATGCACACGCGCGCGCGCACACACACACACACACACACACACACACACAAAGCAATCCAATGCCAAAGCAATGCCAAACTTAAATGCATGCCTACACACTGACACACACACACACACACACACACACAAAGCAATCCAATGCCAAAGCAATGCCAAACTTAAATGCATGCCTACACACTGACACACACACACACACACACACACACACACAAAGCAATCCAATGCCAAAGCAATGCCAAACTTAAATGCATGCCTACACACTGACACACACACACACACACACACACAAAGCAATCCAATGCCAAAGCAATGCCAAACTTAAATGCATGCCTACACACTGACACACACACACACACACATATATCTACATGCTAAGAAAACATGTAAGAGAAATGTGTATTTGTAGAACATCGTTTTTTTTTTTTTTTATTATATAAAGGTGCCATTGAAAATCGGGGAAGGTCAAGGAAGAGGGCCAAGCCAGACACTTGGAAGGGTAACATCCAGAAAAGGAAAAGAATGAGGGGCCAATCTTATCTTGGACGGAAAAAAAATGAATTTGTCATCAAAGAAGAAAGAAAAATGGGCGGGCGGTGCCAGGCTGTGTCCTGCCAGAAATCGAGCAAACTACACTGCTCCGAAATTGATGAAGGGAAGAGGGAGGAAATTTTTAAGTATTTTTGGGAGAAATTGGAATGGAAAGAGAGGAGAATGTATGTAAAAACATCGGTGGAGGTGAGTGATGTCAAGCGGCGCCGGACAGAAGCGGTTGAATCTCGGAGGTCATCATCTCTCTTTTGTTGTTTATGTGTAGATGGTAAAAGGCTCAGAGTTTGTCAAAGGATGTTCCTGTCTACACTTGGCATCAAGCAGTGGACTTTTTTAAAGTGGGTTGGGCGAAGAGGGGAAAGTCCTGAGAAGATGGCGAGAGTGAGGGTAAGGACAGAGGAGCAGGACTTCCTAAAGACCTTCCTTCTGGATCTGCCAAAAGTTCCATCGCACTACTGCAGGTCCTCCTCATCAAAGATGTACCTGGAGCCTCTCTTCAGGTCCATCAGTCATCTCCACACACAGTATAAGCAATCATGTGCAGACCACAGCATCCAGCCTCTGTCACGGCAAGTATTCACTAACACCTTCAACGATTTAAATCTTTCTCTGTTCCATCCGAAGAAAGATCAGTGTGACACTTGCTGTGCCTTCAAAGCCGGGAACATCGAGGCTGCCGTGTGGGAGGAACACTGTGTTAAAAAGGACGACGCACGAGCAGAAAAGGTAAAGGACAAACAACTTGCAAACAACACCACCTTGGTTGCATGCATGGATCTGCAGGGCCTTCTCCTGTGCCCAAAGCTTCAAGCGTCTGCCCTCTACTACAAAATGAAGCTTGGTGTCCATAATTTTACCATCTACAATATGGCATCACATGAAGCAAAAAATTACCTTTGGCATGAGGGTGAAGCTGGGGTCTCTGCCAACGAGTTCGCCTCCTGCATTGTGGATTACCTTGAAGCACATCCCACTTACAATGAATTCATCCTTTGGAGTGATGGGTGTGGTTATCAAAACAGAAATCTGGTCCTGAGCAATGCCCTCTTAAAGTTTGCTACTGAGAAAAAGAAACGTGTGACACAGAAGTACCTAGAAAGAGGTCACACACAAATGGAATGTGACTCTGTGCACAGTGTGATTGAGAGGAAATTGAGAAACCGTGATATACATGTTCCAGCTGAGTATGCTGCAGTTATTCGAGGAGCTCGTTCCAGTCCAAAACCATACGAGGTGAAGTATGTTGGTTACAGCTTTTTCCAAGACTTCAGCAAAGTCAATATCTGCAAGTCAGTCCGACCTGGTAGTAAAGTTGGAGATCCTACAGTGCATGACCTTCGAGCAGTCAGGTGTTTAATTTTTTTTTTTTTTTTTTTAAACACTCTTTTTTCACAAATACATGAAACATTATCCATATCATATTAAAATATTTTGTTTCAATAAACATGCTTTTGGTTCCCTCTTATCTCTGTGTCCTATGTTCCCCGACACCCCTCCCCCTTCTTTTCTTTAATCTATCTATTAGATACAATGTGGATGGCAGTATGGAGTTTAAACTACTACACTCTGACAACTGGCAACCCTTCACATCCCCATCCCTGAGGAAGACGTGTGTCATCGTGGCCCCTCTCTATACATCCCACCCAAAAATTAAAGCCCTGAAGTTCAAGCACCTTCAAGAACTGAAACATGTTTTACCCAAGGACTTTCATCCATTTTACAATGCACTTGACCATGAGTGATGCACTATTTCACTACCTGGATGAATGGGCTGTCCTGACTTACTGATTAATTTAATTAAATGTTCTATTTATTGTATATTGGCATGTAATTGTTTATGTGCATGTTTTGAAATGACTTGGTCTGTTGAACTCTTGGCTTTCCTATCAGCCAATTCTGACCGGAAAGACATGATTAAAATATTGCATTAAAGCCTGTTGCTATTTTATAATTCCACCTGTAGTTGTAGTAGCAGTATTTAGTCTAATTAGTCGTTACTTGAATCACCTGAAGAATAAACATGAACTGATTAACTAGAGTTTACTGGAACTGCAACTTCATTTTCACTTTTATTTTCTGCAATACAGTGCCAAATAAACACAGCCTGGTGAGACAATGACTTTCCTTTACAGTAGGTCTAACTTTATCGAGGTAAACGTTTCCCCCCTGACGACAGACACACGTATAGGAGTGGAGAGGAGTGACAAAATTACGGTATGACTGCAAACAAAGTATCAGTTTAGCATTGCCATGTCAGTGTTTTGATTCATTGTCCCTTTATAGTTTGCAAGAGACATTTAATAAACTGAGCATATTTAATAAACTGAGCGTATTTAATAAACTGAGACGTAGGCTATTTAATAAACTGAGCATAGCCTATTCACCTGTCATCTGAAACGCGACTTGGTCATTCTAATTAATGATCGGAAGAACGCGTATCGACCACCGTTACTGTAAAATATGCACGTATGTCCATTTAAACTTTATTTTGGTCAAATGTGGATTATATCATTACACTGGCAAGAATATGGTTACATTTAAAGATGCCTTTACCAAGTATGACAATGCTACGTTCAACTGCTGTGAAATTACGGTGTTTTTTTCACTTCCTGAAAAGTAACCGTTTTGGACATACGTGAGTTTCATCGGGCAGCGACGATATAATTATGTTGTGTTTGATCTATGGAAAAAAGTTAGTTGTGAAATGGTTGAATATTAACAAAAGTTAATAGTTTTTTACAAGTTAGAATAATACGATATATATATATATATAAACAAGCCGGTGGCACCGCCACCCCGGTGCCTTTACGGTTACTGTGCATGACGGGCAATATCGTAACTCCGCTTTGACCTTTGAGAAGATGTGTGCTATAGAGCTTGCATTGGTGTGGGCTCTGCAAAAGTGTGTGTGTGTGTGTGAGGCGTGATTGAACAATGTAGACATATATATATATATATATATAAAGGCACCGGGGTGGCGGTGCCACCGGCTTGTTTATATATATATATATATATATATATATATATATATATATATATATATATATATATATATATATGAATATAGCTGCGAGCAGCGATGAAGGGCCAAAGCCGGCGGCACCGCCACTCCGGTGCCTTTAGGTAACTAAAGGCACCGGGGTTGCGGTGCCACCGGCTTGGGCCCGTAATCGCTGCTCGCAGCTATATTCATATATATTTATTATTATTATTATTATTTTACTACCTTTTGGGCACTTTTGGGGGCCTTAACGTGCTCGAAAACTCTTGAAACTTTGCACACATCTCAGAACCCGCGGCCATCAGGGCCGGGCTGAAGCTGGTACCCGGGCGTGGCAGGGGGGCTCGACAGCGCCCCCTGGAACGGGGTTTGAACACTTGGTCCATAAATCAAACACGCTTGCATGTAATAATATGAAACTCAGTACACATATAGATCTCATCGGTTCATATATACTTCATGCTCTTACTTTTTACCCCAGCCCAACAGGAAGTCGGCTATTAAGGGTTGTTTGGAAAACACATGCAATGGAATGTGAAATACTCCTCCTAGAGAATTCAAACACACGGCACGAAACTCGGTCAGCATGAAGTCAAGACACTGAGGATGAAAAATTGCCAGGGGATTTTTGATATCTCGAACGGTTTGGCCGTGGCGAGTAAACGAAATTATGGCGAGAAACGTGAAACAGGAAGTGTGTTATAACTACTGCATACATTAACTAATCTTGATGAAACTTCAGCAGTGTGTTCGTTGTAAGAGCCCGATCACATGGATGTGACTATTGTGAGTCAAAGTTATAGCGCCACCAACTGGAAGCAGGAAGTGTGTCACTTTCAAAATGCTTTTAAATCACCCTCTTATTTTTACCCGATTTGCTTCAAACTTCATGTGCATAATGTAGACACACGCCAGATGTAGACCTGTGAAAGGATTATTGATATCTTAGATACTGTTGCCATGGCAATGCATCAAACATTAATATTCCTTTTTTTAAGCTTTTTCATGCTTTTTTATGCTTTCGGGCACTTTTGGGGTTCTTAACGTGCTCGAAAACTCTTGAAACTTTGCACACGGGACAAAACCCGCGGCCATCAGGGCCGGGCTGAAGCTGGTACCCGGGCGTGGCAGGGGGGCTCGACAGCGCCCCCTTGAACGGGTCAGACAATTTGGTCCATATATCCAACACGCTTTACCCGATTTGCTTCAAACTTGATGTGTATAATGTAGACACAAGCCAGATGTAGACCTGTGAAAGGATTGTTGATATCTTAGATGCTGTTGCCGTGACAACGCATCAAACTTTAATATTCTTTTTGGATACTTTTGAGATTCTTAGCGCACTTTTGGGGCCCTTAACGTGCTCAAAAACTCTTGAAACTTTGCACACGGGTCAGAAACCGCGGCCATCAGGGCCGGGCTGAAGCTGGTACCCGGGCGTGGCAGGGGGGCTCGACAGCGCCCCCTGGAATGGGGTCCGAAAACTTGGTCCATAAATCAAACAGGCTTTACCCGATTTGCTTCAAACTTGATGTGTATAATGTAGACACACGCCAGATTTAGACCTGTGAAAGGATTGTTGATATCTTAGATGCTGTTGCCGTGACAACGCATCAAACTTTAATATTCTTTTTGGATACTTTTGAGACTCTCAGCGCACTTTGGGGGCCCTTAACGTGCACGAAAACTCTTGAAACTTTGCACACGGGTCAGAACCCGCGGCCATCAGGGCCGGGCTGAAGCTGGTACCCGGGCGTGGCAGGGAGGATCGACAGCGCCCCCTGGAACGAGGTCCGAAAACTTGGTCCATAAATCAAACAGGCTTGCATGTAATAATATGAAACTCGGTACACATATAGATCTCATCGGTTTATATATCCTTTGTACTTTTACTTTTTACCCCAGCCCAACAGGAAGTCGGCTATTATGGTTTGTTTGGAAGCGTATGCCCCTGGAATTCGATATACTCCTCCTAGAGAATTCAACCAATCGCAACGAAACTCGGTCAGCATGATGTCAAGACATTGAGGATGAAAAATTGCCAGGGGATTTTTGATATCTCGAACGGTTTGGCCGTGACGAGGAAACGAATTTATGGCGAATAATGGAAACAGGAAGTGTGTTATAACTTCTGCATACATTAACTGATCTTGATGAAACTTCAACAGTGTGTTCGCTGTGAGAGGCCGATCACATGGATGTGACTATTGTGAGTCAAAGTTATAGCGCCACCAACTGGCAGCAGGAAGTGTGTCACTTTCAAAATACTTTGAAATCACCCTCTTATTTTTACCCGATTTGCTTCAAACTTGATGTGTATAATGTAAATACACGGCAGATGTAGACCTGTGAAAGGATTATTGATATCTTAGATACTGTTGCCATGGCAACGCATCAAACTTTAATATTCTTTTTGGATGCTTTTGAGACTCTTAGCATGCCTGAAATTGCTTAAAATTGCATGAAACTTGACAGACAGATCACATTTATTAGCCAGTAGACATGTGCAAAGTTTCAGAAACGGGCGTGGTGCAGGGGCTCAGTAGCGCCACCTTTTGTGACAAACGTGTGTGTGGGGGGGGGGTTAGTTTCATCTACAGTTACAAAACTTTTTCAACTTGATGAAAATACATTAAAGATGCTAAATTGTGAACGGATATTGAATATCTCAAACGGTTTTGCTATGGCGAGGGATTATGTCAAAAAAAGAATCAGGAAATGTCTCATATCTTTCTAAAATGTAATTATACACCATTTATTTTTCTATAAAATTATACTAATATTAGAAGTAAACCCATTGTATTCCTTTTTTTCAATTTAAGATTTATGTTTAAGTTTAAAAACAGCCAGAATGGTTGTTTAGCCAAAAAAATAAAAAAAATAAAAATCATTCATAGTGCTTTACTGCCCTCTTGTGTTCAAAATCAGGTAGGCCAATTGATGCTACTATGGGAATATTTTCCCACCGTGACTCCGCTGGGGGCTTTAAAATCGCTAACTTGAAAGCGAAAGTAACGGACGTCTCCACAAGACGTGCAGCTGTGAGCATTTTTGTTTCATTTTAAAAGAAGCCCCATTTCGGGGGCGGATTTCTTGAATGTATTTTACAAAATCACAATGTTGTGTTTGATTGCGAGTATCCAAAAATAAGTAAACACTTTGCAGTTTGAATGATCTTCTTGAATAAAATGACGGAGTAGCCAATGTTTCCACTGTTCGATCGCGGACGTCCACACGGACATTGATAATGGTGGCGCGTGCAGAGCGCGTGCTTGAATTGTGAGTTCAATAGTCTATTATTTTTCACGGAAAACACAACAACAAAAGAGTATAATGATAGATTCGCTTAAATAGGCGCTTTTACATAAAATAGCCTATTCCGTCATCATCTTTTCAGTCAGCTCTTCACTCTCGTGATTAATGAAATTTGACTCCTGTTGCTGATATTTGCTGCAACTTTCGTTCAGCTCACAATTTAGTAAGCAAACACGCTTCAAATGTGTTTATTTTATTTTTGTGTATATATATGTGTGTATATATATATATATATATATATATATATATATAGCTTATGTTTCAAATATGAGTTAATTAACAATCGTTGGAAAGAATGATACTTTTAAACATATCACTAAACCGTCATTAGGTGTCGCCAGGCGACCGTCTTAATGAGCGAGTCATTGATTCATTCGTTCAAACGATTCGTTCGAACGGCTGAGTCATTCATGAATGAGACAGATTATGGATTGGTCGTTGAATCTTTGAGTCAACCGATTTGTTCAAAATGCTGAATCATTCAGTAATGAGAACGCGTTGCTGTGAGATGCTCGATGGTTCTGCTGTGATCTTTGTTGAACTATTTTCGCTGCTGAAAAAGAAAAAAAGTCAATATTGCATCTAAAATGTAAGTGATTTGACGTGTGTGTGTGTGTGTGTGTGTGTGTGATTGTGTCTGTTACAGTGATTGTTTAACCCTTGTTAAAGTTTAGGCTTTGTATTTTTGGATATATATCTTTTTATATATAAAAAAATTGCATACAACCCATATATTTTAAATGTATTGTTTGCTTTAAATTACATTGAGATTTGTATGTTTGGTAATTGAACCTGAATGAATTTTAAATGAATGTGCGATATTTCAGATCATATTTTTGTTTTCCTTAAAATTTGAACTAACACTAACTTTACTCTCATCTGAATGCTAGATTATTTATTTATGTCTAAAATAAAAGCACATTTGATTTTTCTTTTTTAATCAATGTAGAATGTGTAACTGAAAAAATAAACAGATTAGGGCTCTGTTCGAGAACAAGAAATGAAAACCAATGCAATATGATGAATGTCCAAAAGATTTTTTTGCTTTTAAACTATGTGTGTGTGTGTGTGTGTGTGTGTGTGTGTAAGAGATTTTGGTTGGGTGACAGTTGTAGTTTACAGTTTGACAAAAGCACAATGTTGTGTTTTATTGCGATTGTACACAAATATAAGTAAACACTTTGTAGTTTGAATAATGTCCTGTATGAACAAAAGGACGGAGTATGTTTTTATGTCTACATTGTTCAATCACGCCTCACACACACACACACACACAAAAACTATTTTTCTAATCAGATCAGGCAAATATTCTGTCTTGGCACACTTCATATAACTTTCAAACTTGTGTACTTATTTCATGTGTCCATTAATTCCATGAGACCGTAGGGTGTCTCATTTTTCATTTTAGGTTTCAGAAGCTTGCTCACGCATACTTTGTGGTTGATATGTGCCCTCAATGCACACTTTTGCAGAGCCCACACTGATGCAAGCTCTACAGCACACATCTTCTCAAAGGTCAAAGCGGGGTTACGTTATTGCCCGTCACGCACAGTAACCCTAAAGGCACCGGGGTGGCGGTGCCACCGGCTTGTTTATATATATATATATATATATATATATATATATATATATATAAATATAGCTGCGAGCAGCGATGAAGGGCCAAAGCCGGCGGCACCGCCACTCCGGTGCCTTTAGGTAATTAAAGGCACCGGGGTTGCGGTGCCACCGGCTTGGGCCCGTAATCGCTGCTCGCAGCTATATTTATTATTATTATTATTATTTTACTACCTTTTGGGCACTTTTGGGGGCCTTAACGTGCTCGAAAACTCTTGAAACTTTGCACACATCTCAGAACCCGCGGCCATCAGGGCCGGGCTGAAGCTGGTACCCGGGCGTGGCAGGGGGGCTCGACAGCGCCCCCTGGAACGGGGTTTGAACACTTGGTCCATAAATCAAACACGCTTGCATGTAATAATATGAAACTCAGTACACATATAGATCTCATCGGTTCATATATACTTCATGCTCTTACTTTTTACCCCAGCCCAACAGGAAGTCGGCTATTAAGGGTTGTTTGGAAAACACATGCAATGGAATGTGAAATACTCCTCCTAGAGAATTCAAACACACGGCACGAAACTCGGTCAGCATGAAGTCAAGACACTGAGGATGAAAAATTGCCAGGGGATTTTTGATATCTCGAACGGTTTGGCCGTGGCGAGTAAACGAAATTATGGCGAGAAACGTGAAACAGGAAGTGTGTTATAACTACTGCATACATTAACTAATCTCGATGAAACTTCAGCAGTGTGTTCGTTGTAAGAGCCCGATCACATGGATGTGACTATTGTGAGTCAAAGTTATAGCGCCACCAACTGGAAGCAGGAAGTGTGTCACTTTCAAAATGCTTTTAAATCACCCTCTTATTTTTACCCGATTTGCTTCAAACTTCATGTGCATAATGTAGACACACGCCAGATGTAGACCTGTGAAAGGATTATTGATATCTTAGATACTGTTGCCATGGCAATGCATCAAACATTAATATTCCTTTTTTAAGCTTTTTCATGCTTTTTTATGCTTTCGGGCACTTTTGGGGTTCTTAACGTGCTCAAAAACTCTTGAAACTTTGCACACGGGACAAAACCCGCGGCCATCAGGGCCAGGCTGAAGCTGGTACCCGGGCGTGGCAGGGGGGCTCGACAGCGCCCCCTTGAACGGGTCAGACAATTTGGTCCATATATCCAACACGCTTTACCCTATTTGCTTCAAACTTGATGTGTATAATGTAGACACAAGCCAGATGTAGACCTGTGAAAGGATTGTTGATATCTTAGATGCTGTTGCCGTGACAACGCATCAAACTTTAATATTCTTTTTGGATACTTTTGAGATTCTTAGCGCACTTTTGGGGCCCTTAACGTGCTCAAAAACTCTTGAAACTTTGCACACGGGTCAGAAACCGCGGCCATCAGGGCCGGGCTGAAGCTGGTACCCGGGCGTGGCAGGGGGGCTCGACAGCGCCCCCTGGAATGGGGTCCGAAAACTTGGTCCATAAATCAAACAGGCTTTACCCGATTTGCTTCAAACTTGATGTGTATAATGTAGACACACGCCAGATTTAGACCTGTGAAAGGATTGTTGATATCTTAGATGCTGTTGCCGTGACAACGCATCAAACTTTAATATTCTTTTTGGATACTTTTGAGACTCTCAGCGCACTTTGGGGGCCCTTAACGTGCTCAAAAACTCTTGAAACTTTGCACACGGGTCAGAACCCGTGGCCATCAGGGCCGGGCTGAAGCTGGTACCCGGGCGTGGCAGGGGGGCTCGACAGTGCCCCCTGGAACGGGGTCCGAAAACTTGGTCCATAAATCAAACACGCTTGAATGTAATAATATGAAACTCGGTACACATATAGATCTCATCGATTCATATATCCTTTGTACTTTTACTTTTTACCCCAGCCCAACAGGAAGTCGGCTATTATGGTTTGTTTGGAAGCGTATGCCCCTGGAATTCGATATACTCCTCCTAGAGAATTCAACCAATCGCCACGAAACTCGGTCAGCATGAAGTCAAGACATTGAGGATGAAAAGTTGCCAGGGGATTTTTGATATCTCGAACGGTTTGGCTGTGGCGAGGAAACGAATTTATGGCGAATAAAGGAAACAGGAAGTGTGTTATAACTTCTGCATACATTAACTGATCTTGATGAATCTTCAGCAGTGTGTTCGCTGTAAGAGTCCGATCACATGGATGTGACTATTGTGAGTCAAAGTTATAGCGCCACCAACTGGCAGCAGGAAGTGTGTCACTTCCTAAAGGCTTTGAAATCACCCTCTTATTTTTACCCAATTTGCTTCAAACTTTATGTGTATAATGTAGACACACGGCAGATGTAGACCTGAGAAAGGATTATTGATATCTTAGATACTGTTGCCGTGGCAACGCATCAAACTTTATTATTCTTTGTTGATGCTTTTGAGACTCTTAACATACTTGAAATTGCATGAAACCCGACAGACACATCACATTTATTAGACAGTAGACATGTGCAGAGTTTCAGAAACGGGCATGGTGAGAGCAATTAGAGAATAATGTTTAAGTTTAAAAACAGCCAGAATGGTTGTTTAGTCAAAAAAATTTTTTTCCAAATCATACATAGTGTTATACTGCCCTCTTGTGTTCAAAATCAGGTAAAAAGCGAAAGTAAAATAAGGACGTCTGCACAATTCATTAATAATGGTGCAGAGTAGAGTGAGCTTTTTCAATTAATTCCTATGGAAGTAGGAATGAACTAAACAACGTTCGCTCTGTTCTGCTCGTCCCTCACCGTGGGCGCGCAGAGTTATGAATGCCCGTGCAGCCGTGAGCATTTTAGTTTCATTTTAAAATTAGCGCCATTTCGGGGGACGTATTACTTTAATTTATTTAACAAAAACACAATGTTGTGTTTAATTGCGAGTGTACACAAATATAAGTAAACACTTTGACGTTTGAATGATGTCCTGTATGAAGAAAATGACGGAGTATGTTTCACTGTTCAATCGCGCTGAGCCACCCAGACCCCCACACACACACTGACACACACACACACACACACACACACACACACACACACACACACACACACACACAACACACACACACACACACACACAATAATAAAACATTCAACCTAACATATACAAATTACACTGCTATGTTGAAATAGTCAGTAGTACAATTTGTATCATTCACAGTAAGCACCGCTCCACTGTGATTTTTCCAAGCACATTTTTGCACAAGTGAAGAGGATGATTTTTTCCGTCGATATTGGAACGTGAGTGAAGTACAAAGCCTGTAATAAAGAATAGTTTAGCATCCAAATACATCGCAAATGTTGCAACATTTAGATTCTAAAGAGAGATTTACGTGAGCCTAACACCACTTACTTTTACTTTTGTTTTAAATTATTTCGTTTTGGCTTTATTATAGTTATTTTTTTATTTGTGTTCTGTTCTGAATATCATTAAATTTAAAGGATTTGTTGTGGAATATTTTGAGTGTATAATCAAATAACACTAAACCGTCACTAGGTGTCGCCAGGCGACCGTCTTAATGAGCGGGTCATTGATTCATTCGTTCAAACGATTCGTTTGAACGACTGAGTCATTCATGAATGAGACAGATGTTTATGGATTGGTCATTGAATCTTTGAGTCAACCAATTTGTTCAAAATGCTGAATCATTCAGTAATGAGAAAACACGTTGCTGTGAGATGCAATGGTTCTGCTGTGATCTTTGTTTAACTATTTTCGCTGCTGAAACAGAAGAACAGTCAATATTGCATCTAAAATGTAAGTGACTTGACACGTGTGTGTGTGTGTGTGTGTGTGTGTGCGTGTGAGTGCGTGCGTGCGTGTGTGTGTGTGTGTGTGTGTGTGTGTGTGTGTGCAATCAATCCCAGGTAAGAGGCATGAATAATGAGAATTGGACTTCTAGGAGTGAGGTTAATATTCCGGAGATGGTTCCCTCGGATTGTGAAAAGGAGGCGGCGCGGGAGTGGCCAGGCATTGCGCTACTTCTGTTTCAAAGTTTAAAACAATGCTAATATCATTTTTTTGAACGATTTCATTACAAATGTTTATTTTATATATTTATAAAATATTATAAAATATAATAACTATGTTTTGTCCTATTAACAAAAGACAGGCAATGTACTATTAACAAATGTTAATAGTTTTTCAAAAGTTAAAATGATACTTTATGCATTTGTTTTGTGTCAGATGATTAACAATATAAATTAAACAAAGCTTAAAACAAACAAAATAATAAAACGAAAACAAAGCTTGAACATTTTATTTAATTGAAAAGCCTTTTTGAAATAAAATGAGTTTTTTTCCCTCTGAAATAGCAAAAGCATCGCACACTTAGCTGTACCTGCTCTAAATAAATAATAGTATTTAAATAAAAATACAAAATCGAAATAAATAAATTATATAAAACAAAATCAAATCAAAGAAAATAAATCTTATTAAAGTTATGCAGGCACACATTTAACAATAATTTTCAAGTGACAAATAAAATCAATCAAAATTCCTTACACATGGAGTTAATCCTGACGATTCCTGAGGCGCCTTTCCTCATGACACTCGCTTTTTTTTTCGAAGATATATTTTCTTTGGTTTGATTTTGTTTTTGTAATAATTTATTTTATTTAGTTCGATTTTGTATTTTTATTGAATTACTCTTTTTTATTTAGAGCAGGTACAGCTAGTGTGTGATGCTTTTGCTATTTCAGAGGAAAACAATAATTTTATTTAATTAATAATTTTTGTTTCAGTCCACCATATAATTATGTTGTGTTTGATCTATGGAAAAAAGTTAGTTGTGAAATGGTTGAATATTAACAAAAGTTAATAGTTTTTTACAAGTTAGAATAATACGATATATATATATATATAAACAAGCCGGTGGCACCGCCACCCCGGTGCCTTTACGGTTACTGTGCATGACGGGCAATATCGTAACTCCGCTTTGACCTTTGAGAAGATGTGTGCTATAGAGCTTGCATTGGTGTGGGCTCTGCAAAAGTGTGTGTGTGTGTGTGAGGCGTGATTGAACAATGTAGACATATATATATATATATATATAAAGGCACCGGGGGTGGCGGTGCCACCGGCTTGTTTATATATATATATATATATATATATATATATATATATATGAATATAGCTGCGAGCAGCGATGAAGGGCCAAAGCCGGCGGCACCGCCACTCCGGTGCCTTTAGGTAACTAAAGGCACCGGGGTTGCGGTGCCACCGGCTTGGGCCCGTAATCGCTGCTCGCAGCTATATTTATTATTATTTTACTACCTTTTGGGCACTTTTGGGGGCCTTAACGTGCTCGAAAACTCTTGAAACTTTGCACACATCTCAGAACCCGCGGCCATCAGGGCCGGGCTGAAGCTGGTACCCGGGCGTGGCAGGGGGGCTCGACAGCGCCCCCTGGAACGGGGTTTGAACACTTGGTCCATAAATCAAACACGCTTGCATGTAATAATATGAAACTCAGTACACATATAGATCTCATCGGTTCATATATACTTCATGCTCTTACTTTTTACCCCAGCCCAACAGGAAGTCGGCTATTAAGGGTTGTTTGGAAAACACATGCAATGGAATGTGAAATACTCCTCCTAGAGAATTCAAACACACGGCACGAAACTCGGTCAGCATGAAGTCAAGACACTGAGGATGAAAAATTGCCAGGGGATTTTTGATATCTCGAACGGTTTGGCCGTGGCGAGTAAACGAAATTATGGCGAGAAACGTGAAACAGGAAGTGTGTTATAACTACTGCATACATTAACTAATCTTGATGAAACTTCAGCAGTGTGTTCGTTGTAAGAGCCCGATCACATGGATGTGACTATTGTGAGTCAAAGTTATAGCGCCACCAACTGGAAGCAGGAAGTGTGTCACTTTCAAAATGCTTTTAAATCACCCTCTTATTTTTACCCGATTTGCTTCAAACTTCATGTGCATAATGTAGACACACGCCAGATGTAGACCTGTGAAAGGATTATTGATATCTTAGATACTGTTGCCATGGCAATGCATCAAACATTAATATTCCTTTTTTTAAGCTTTTTCATGCTTTTTTATGCTTTCGGGCACTTTTGGGGTTCTTAACGTGCTCGAAAACTCTTGAAACTTTGCACACGGGACAAAACCCGCGGCCATCAGGGCCAGGCTGAAGCTGGTACCCGGGCGTGGCAGGGGGGCTCGACAGCGCCCCCTTGAACGGGTCAGACAATTTGGTCCATATATCCAACACGCTTTACCCTATTTGCTTCAAACTTGATGTGTATAATGTAGACACAAGCCAGATGTAGACCTGTGAAAGGATTGTTGATATCTTAGATGCTGTTGCCGTGACAACGCATCAAACTTTAATATTCTTTTTGGATACTTTTGAGATTCTTAGCGCACTTTTGGGGCCCTTAACGTGCTCAAAAACTCTTGAAACTTTGCACACGGGTCAGAAACCGCGGCCATCAGGGCCGGGCTGAAGCTGGTACCCGGGCGTGGCAGGGGGGCTCGACAGCGCCCCCTGGAATGGGGTCCGAAAACTTGGTCCATAAATCAAACAGGCTTTACCCGATTTGCTTCAAACTTGATGTGTATAATGTAGACACACGCCAGATTTAGACCTGTGAAAGGATTGTTGATATCTTAGATGCTGTTGCCGTGACAACGCATCAAACTTTAATATTCTTTTTGGATACTTTTGAGACTCTCAGCGCACTTTGGGGGCCCTTAACGTGCTCAAAAACTCTTGAAACTTTGCACACGGGTCAGAACCCGTGGCCATCAGGGCCGGGCTGAAGCTGGTACCCGGGCGTGGCAGGGGGGCTCGACAGTGCCCCCTGGAACGGGGTCCGAAAACTTGGTCCATAAATCAAACACGCTTGAATGTAATAATATGAAACTCGGTACACATATAGATCTCATCGATTCATATATCCTTTGTACTTTTACTTTTTACCCCAGCCCAACAGGAAGTCGGCTATTATGGTTTGTTTGGAAGCGTATGCCCCTGGAATTCGATATACTCCTCCTAGAGAATTCAACCAATCGCCACGAAACTCGGTCAGCATGAAGTCAAGACATTGAGGATGAAAAGTTGCCAGGGGATTTTTGATATCTCGAACGGTTTGGCTGTGGCGAGGAAACGAATTTATGGCGAATAAAGGAAACAGGAAGTGTGTTATAACTTCTGCATACATTAACTGATCTTGATGAAACTTCAGCAGTGTGTTCGCTGTAAGAGTCCGATCACATGGATGTGACTATTGTGAGTCAAAGTTATAGCGCCACCAACTGGCAGCAGGAAGTGTGTCACTTCCTAAAGGCTTTGAAATCACCCTCTTATTTTTACCCAATTTGCTTCAAACTTTATGTGTATAATGTAGACACACGGCAGATGTAGACCTGAGAAAGGATTATTGATATCTTAGATACTGTTGCCGTGGCAACGCATCAAACTTTATTATTCTTTGTTGATGCTTTTGAGACTCTTAACATACTTGAAATTGCATGAAACCCGACAGACACATCACATTTATTAGACAGTAGACATGTGCAGAGTTTCAGAAACGGGCATGGTGAGAGCAATTAGAGAATAATGTTTAAGTTTAAAAACAGCCAGAATGGTTGTTTAGTCAAAAAATTTTTTTTTCCAAATCATACATAGTGTTATACTGCCCTCTTGTGTTCAAAATCAGGTAAAAAGCGAAAGTAAAATAAGGACGTCTGCACAATTCATTAATAATGGTGCAGAGTAGAGTGAGCTTTTTCAATTAATTCCTATGGAAGTAGGAATGAACTAAACAACGTTCGCTCTGTTCTGCTCGTCCCTCACCGTGGGCGCGCAGAGTTATGAATGCCCGTGCAGCCGTGAGCATTTTAGTTTCATTTTAAAATTAGCGCCATTTCGGGGGACGTATTACTTTAATTTATTTAACAAAAACACAATGTTGTGTTTAATTGCGAGTGTACACAAATATAAGTAAACACTTTGACGTTTGAATGATGTCCTGTATGAAGAAAATGACGGAGTATGTTTCACTGTTCAATCGCGCTGAGCCACCCAGACCCCCACACACACACTGACACACACACACACACACACACACACACACACACACACACACACACAAACACACACACACACACACACACAATAATAAAACATTCAACCTAACATATACAAATTACACTGCTATGTTGAAATAGTCAGTAGTACAATTTGTATCATTCACAGTAAGCACCGCTCCACTGTGATTTTTCCAAGCACATTTTTGCACAAGTGAAGAGGATGATTTTTTCCGTCGATATTGGAACGTGAGTGAAGTACAAAGCCTGTAATAAAGAATAGTTTAGCATCCAAATACATCGCAAATGTTGCAACATTTAGATTCTAAAGAGAGATTTACGTGAGCCTAACACCACTTACTTTTACTTTTGTTTTAAATTATTTCGTTTTGGCTTTATTATAGTTATTTTTTTATTTGTGTTCTGTTCTGAATATCATTAAATTTAAAGGATTTGTTGTGGAATATTTTGAGTGTATAATCAAATAACACTAAACCGTCACTAGGTGTCGCCAGGCGACCGTCTTAATGAGCGGGTCATTGATTCATTCGTTCAAACGATTCGTTTGAACGACTGAGTCATTCATGAATGAGACAGATGTTTATGGATTGGTCATTGAATCTTTGAGTCAACCAATTTGTTCAAAATGCTGAATCATTCAGTAATGAGAAAACACGTTGCTGTGAGATGCAATGGTTCTGCTGTGATCTTTGTTTAACTATTTTCGCTGCTGAAACAGAAGAACAGTCAATATTGCATCTAAAATGTAAGTGACTTGACACGTGTGTGTGTGTGTGTGTGTGTGTGTGCGTGTGAGTGCGTGCGTGCGTGTGTGTGTGTGTGTGTGTGTGTGTGTGTGCAATCAATCCCAGGTAAGAGGCATGAATAATGAGAATTGGACTTCTAGGAGTGAGGTTAATATTCCGGAGATGGTTCCCTCGGATTGTGAAAAGGAGGCGGCGCGGGAGTGGCCAGGCATTGCGCTACTTCTGTTTCAAAGTTTAAAACAATGCTAATATCATTTTTTTGAACGATTTCATTACAAATGTTTATTTTATATATTTATAAAATATTATAAAATATAATAACTATGTTTTGTCCTATTAACAAAAGACAGGCAATGTACTATTAACAAATGTTAATAGTTTTTTTAAAGTTAAAATGATACTTTATGCATTTGTTTTGTGTCAGATGATTAACAATATAAATTAAACAAAGCTTAAAACAAACAAAATAATAAAACGAAAACAAAGCTTGAACATTTTATTTAATTGAAAAGCCTTTTTGAAATAAAATGTGTTTTTTTCCCTCTGAAATAGCAAAAGCATCGCACACTTAGCTGTACCTGCTCTAAATAAATAATAGTATTTAAATAAAAATACAAAATCGAAATAAATAAATTATATAAAACAAAATCAAATCAAAGAAAATAAATCTTATTAAAGTTATGCAGGCACACATTTAACAATAATTTTCAAGTGACAAATAAAATCAATCAAAATTCCTTACACATGGAGTTAATCCTGACGATTCCTGAGGCGCCTTTCCTCATGACACTCGCTTTTTTTTTCGAAGATATATTTTCTTTGGTTTGATTTTGTTTTTGTAATAATTTATTTTATTTAGTTCAATTTTGTATTTTTATTGAATTACTCTTTTTTATTTAGAGCAGGTACAGCTAGTGTGTGATGCTTTTGCTATTTCAGAGGAAAACAATAATTTTATTTAATTAATAATTTTTGTTTCAGTCCACCATATAATTATGTTGTGTTTGATCTATGGAAAAAAGTTAGTTGTGAAATGGTTGAATATTAACAAAAGTTAATAGTTTTTTACAAGTTAGAATAATACGATATATATATATATATAAACAAGCCGGTGGCACCGCCACCCCGGTGCCTTTACGGTTACTGTGCATGACGGGCAATATCGTAACTCCGCTTTGACCTTTGAGAAGATGTGTGCTATAGAGCTTGCATTGGTGTGGGCTCTGCAAAAGTGTGTGTGTGTGTGTGAGGCGTGATTGAACAATGTAGACATATATATATATATATATATAAAGGCACCGGGGTGGCGGTGCCACCGGCTTGTTTATATATATATATATATATATATATATATATATATATATATATGAATATAGCTGCGAGCAGCGATGAAGGGCCAAAGCCGGCGGCACCGCCACTCCGGTGCCTTTAGGTAACTAAAGGCACCGGGGTTGCGGTGCCACCGGCTTGGGCCCGTAATCGCTGCTCGCAGCTATATTTTATTATTATTATTATTATTATTATTATTATTTTACTACCTTTTGGGCACTTTTGGGGGCCTTAACGTGCTCAAAAACTCTTGAAACTTTGCACACGGGTCAGAACCCGCGGCCATCAGGGCCGGGCTGAAGCTGGTACCCGGGCGTGGCAGGGGGGCTCGACAGCGCCCCCTGGAACGGGGTTTGAACACTTGTCCATATATCAAACACGCTTGCATGTAATAATCTGAAACTCGGTACACTTATAGATCTCATCGGGCCAAACAACTTTCGTGCTCTAAGTTTTACGTCAGCCCAACAGGAAGTCGGTTATTATGGGTTGTTTGGAAACTCATTTTCTATATTTTTCTTACGACTATTCGGGCACTTTTGGGGCCCTTAACGTGCTCGAAAACTCTTGAAACTTTGCACACAGGTCAGAACCCGCGGCCATCAGGGCCGGGCTGAAGATGGTACCCGGGCGTGGCAGGGGGGCTCGACAGCGCCCCCTGGAACGGGGTCCGAAAACTTGGTCCATAAATCAAACACACTTGCATGTAATAATATGAAACTCGGTACACATATAGATCTCATCGGTTCATATATACTTCATGCTCTTACTTTTTACCCCATCCCAACAGGAAGTCGGCTATTTAGGGTTGTTTGTTAAACGCATGCAATGGAATTTAAAGTACTTCTCCTAGAGAATTCAAAGAAATGCCACGAAACTCGGTCAGCATGAAGTCAAGACATTGAGGATGAAAAATTGCCAGGGGATTTTTGATATCTCGAACGGTTTGGCCGTGGCGAGGAAACGAATTTATGGCGAGAAACGTGAAACAGGAAGTGTGTTATAACTTCAGCATACATTAGCTGATCTTAACGAAACTTCACCAGTGTGTTCGCTTTAAGAGGCCGATCACATGGATGTGACTATTGTGAGTCAAAGTTATAGCGCCACCAACTGGCAGCAGGAAGTGTGTCACTTTCAAAATGCTTTGAAATCACCCTCTTATTTTAACCCGATTTGCTTCAAACTTCATCTGTATAATGTAAATACACGGCAGATGTAGACCTGTGAAAGGATTATTGATATATTAGATACTGTTGCCGTGGCAACGCATCAAACTTTAATATTCTTTGTTGATGCTTTTGAGACTCTTAACATACTTGAAATAACATGAAACTCGACAGACACATCACATTTATTAGCCAGTAGACATGTGCAAAGTTTCAGAAACGGGCGTGGTGCAGGGGCTCAGTAGCGCCACCTTTTGACAAAAGTGGGGGTGTTAGTTCTATAGTTTTACCTACAATCATAAAACTCGGTACGCATATTGTTCAGATCAAGCCGGACAACTTTCTAATTTACTGTCATTAGCTCAGACCAAGAGGGAGTCAGATATTTTAGTTTGAATGTGGATGTTTCTGAGAATTTTCTCTCCCTCTCTTTCCGTCTCTGTGTGTGAGGGATTTGTCTATTGATTTTAATGCATTTCAAGGTTTCAGGGGATTTTGGGACTCTTAACGTGCTCAAAAACTTTTGAAATTTTGCACACAGGTCAGAACCCACGGCCATCAGGGCCGGGCTGAAGCTGGTACCCGGGCGTGGCAGGGGGGCTCAACAGCGCCCCCTTGAACGGGGTCCGACAATTTGGTCCATATATTCAACACGCTTGCATGAATTAATATGAAACTCAGTACACATATAGATCTCATCGGGCCAAACATTTTACCCCTGGTCAAGTTTTACGCCAGCCCAACAGGAAGTCGGCTATTATGGGTTGTTTGGAAAACACTTGCTGTGGAATTTGAAGTACTACTCCTAGGCAATTCATTCAATCATCGCCAAACTAGGCGTGCATGAAGTCAAGACATTGAGGATGCTAAATTGCTGACGGATTTTTGATATCTCGAACGGTTTGGCCGTGGCGAGGAAATGAATTTTCATGACTAAAAAAGGACATATAAAGTGTGTTATAACTTAGTTAGATTTACCTACAGTTACAAAACTCAGCTTGTATATTCTTCTCCTCAAGCCAAACAACTTTCTAATTTACAGTCAATAGCTCCAACCCTCAGAAAGTCAGATATTGTGGTTTGAATGTGGATTTCATGAAATGGTATCTCTCTCTGTCACTCTTTGACAGAGAGAGGGCCCCCTCCCATTCTATGTGTGTGTGTGTGTGTGGCTGTCTGTGTGGGGAGGGAGGGGGAGGGAGGGCTGGTGTCTGTGTTTATATGTGTGTGTGTGGCTGGCTGGCTGTTACAGTGACATGATATTAAGCCTTTCATTGCTGTGTGATTTTTCCTGCATTAAAGGATAAAGAAATCTCTAAGGCCTTGTCTTTTTGCATAACAATTTTGTATTTTTTTTAAATTACAAAATATGCACAGAACCAAGATCTTTTAAATGTATAGTTTGCTTTAAATAAAATTAAGATTGTATTGGTAATTGAAGCTGAATGAATTTAAAATGAATGTGCTATATTTCAGAACAATATATTTGTTTTCCTTTAAATTGTAAAACACTAACTTTATTCTCATCTGAATTATAAATAATTTATTCCTGTATAAAATAAAAACACATTTGAATTTTTCTTTTTTAATCAATGTAGAATGTGTAATTGAAAAATAAACAGATTAGGGCTCTGAGGACAATAAATGAAAATCAATGCGATGTGGTGAATGTCCAAAAGATGGCACCCACAGACTGTTTTAAATGGGGTTGGATAAATATTTTTTGCTTTTAGACAGTGTGTGCGTGTGATTTTAGTTTGGTGACAGTTGTAGGTTACAGTTTGACAAGAGTTTATAGTTTGAAAAAAGCACTTTGTTGTGTTTTATTGGACGGAGTATGTTTTTATGTGTAACAGTTCAATCGCACCCGCACCTCACACACACACACACACACACACACACACACACACACATATTGAAACCTGAGTGAAGTACAAAGCCCATAATAAAGAATAGTTTAGCATCCAAATACATCGCAAATGTTGAAACAGTTTGATTCTAATGAGAGAGTTACGTGAGCCAAACACCACTTACTTTCACTTTCGCTTTCAATTATTTCGGTTAATTCTTAATTATAGTTTTTTTGAATTCTTGTTCTGTTCTGAATATCATTAAATTTAAAGAATTGCTTGTGTAATATTTTGAGTGTATCATCAAAACAGAATAATTCTCTCGGTTTAGTGATTCCCTAGTTTTTTTTATTGTTTTCATTGTTCTCAGGTAAGGCAAGTGAGATATATATATATATATATATATATATATATATATATATATATATATATATGTATATATAAAAAAATATATATATATATATATATGTATTTTTTATATATATATATATAATTTATATATATATATATATATATATATATATATATATATATATATATATATATATATATATATATATAAATATAGCTGCGAGCAGCGATGAAGGGCCAAAGCCGGCGGCACCGCCACCCCGGTGCCTTTAGGTAACTAAAGGAACCAGGGTTGCGGTGCCACCGGCTTGGGCCCGTAATCGCTGCTCGCAGCTATATTTATTATTATTATTATTATTTTACTACCTTTTGGGCACTTTTGGGGGCCTTAACGTGCTCGAAAACTCTTGAAACTTTGCACACATCTCAGAACCCGCGGCCATCAGGGCCGGGCTGAAGCTGGTACCCGGGCGTGGCAGGGGGGCTCGACAGCGCCCCCTGGAACGGGGTTTGAACACTTGGTCCATAAATCAAACACGCTTGCATGTAATAATATGAAACTCAGTACACATATAGATCTCATCGGTTCATATATACTTCATGCTCTTACTTTTTACCCCAGCCCAACAGGAAGTCGGCTATTAAGGGTTGTTTGGAAAACACATGCAATGGAATGTGAAATACTCCTCCTAGAGAATTCAAACACACGGCACGAAACTCGGTCAGCATGAAGTCAAGACACTGAGGATGAAAAATTGCCAGGGGATTTTTGATATCTCGAACGGTTTGGCCGTGGCGAGTAAACGAAATTATGGCGAGAAACGTGAAACAGGAAGTGTGTTATAACTACTGCATACATTAACTAATCTTGATGAAACTTCAGCAGTGTGTTCGTTGTAAGAGCCCGATCACATGGATGTGACTATTGTGAGTCAAAGTTATAGCGCCACCAACTGGAAGCAGGAAGTGTGTCACTTTCAAAATGCTTTTAAATCACCCTCTTATTTTTACCCGATTTGCTTCAAACTTCATGTGCATAATGTAGACACACGCCAGATGTAGACCTGTGAAAGGATTATTGATATCTTAGATACTGTTGCCATGGCAATGCATCAAACATTAATATTCCTTTTTTTAAGCTTTTTCATGCTTTTTTATGCTTTCGGGCACTTTTGGGGTTCTTAACGTGCTCGAAAACTCTTGAAACTTTGCACACGGGACAAAACCCGCGGCCATCAGGGCCAGGCTGAAGCTGGTACCCGGGCGTGGCAGGGGGGCTCGACAGCGCCCCCTTGAACGGGTCAGACAATTTGGTCCATATATCCAACACGCTTTACCCTATTTGCTTCAAACTTGATGTGTATAATGTAGACACAAGCCAGATGTAGACCTGTGAAAGGATTGTTGATATCTTAGATGCTGTTGCCGTGACAACGCATCAAACTTTAATATTCTTTTTGGATACTTTTGAGATTCTTAGCGCACTTTTGGGGCCCTTAACGTGCTCAAAAACTCTTGAAACTTTGCACACGGGTCAGAAACCGCGGCCATCAGGGCCGGGCTGAAGCTGGTACCCGGGCGTGGCAGGGGGGCTCGACAGCGCCCCCTGGAATGGGGTCCGAAAACTTGGTCCATAAATCAAACAGGCTTTACCCGATTTGCTTCAAACTTGATGTGTATAATGTAGACACACGCCAGATTTAGACCTGTGAAAGGATTGTTGATATCTTAGATGCTGTTGCCGTGACAACGCATCAAACTTTAATATTCTTTTTGGATACTTTTGAGACTCTCAGCGCACTTTGGGGGCCCTTAACGTGCTCAAAAACTCTTGAAACTTTGCACACGGGTCAGAACCCGTGGCCATCAGGGCCGGGCTGAAGCTGGTACCCGGGCGTGGCAGGGGGGCTCGACAGTGCCCCCTGGAACGGGGTCCGAAAACTTGGTCCATAAATCAAACACGCTTGAATGTAATAATATGAAACTCGGTACACATATAGATCTCATCGATTCATATATCCTTTGTACTTTTACTTTTTACCCCAGCCCAACAGGAAGTCGGCTATTATGGTTTGTTTGGAAGCGTATGCCCCTGGAATTCGATATACTCCTCCTAGAGAATTCAACCAATCGCCACGAAACTCGGTCAGCATGAAGTCAAGACATTGAGGATGAAAAGTTGCCAGGGGATTTTTGATATCTCGAACGGTTTGGCTGTGGCGAGGAAACGAATTTATGGCGAATAAAGGAAACAGGAAGTGTGTTATAACTTCTGCATACATTAACTGATCTTGATGAAACTTCAGCAGTGTGTTCGCTGTAAGAGTCCGATCACATGGATGTGACTATTGTGAGTCAAAGTTATAGCGCCACCAACTGGCAGCAGGAAGTGTGTCACTTCCTAAAGGCTTTGAAATCACCCTCTTATTTTTACCCAATTTGCTTCAAACTTTATGTGTATAATGTAGACACACGGCAGATGTAGACCTGAGAAAGGATTATTGATATCTTAGATACTGTTGCCGTGGCAACGCATCAAACTTTATTATTCTTTGTTGATGCTTTTGAGACTCTTAACATACTTGAAATTGCATGAAACCCGACAGACACATCACATTTATTAGACAGTAGACATGTGCAGAGTTTCAGAAACGGGCATGGTGAGAGCAATTAGAGAATAATGTTTAAGTTTAAAAACAGCCAGAATGGTTGTTTAGTCAAAAAAATTTTTTTTCCAAATCATACATAGTGTTATACTGCCCTCTTGTGTTCAAAATCAGGTAAAAAGCGAAAGTAAAATAAGGACGTCTGCACAATTCATTAATAATGGTGCAGAGTAGAGTGAGCTTTTTCAATTAATTCCTATGGAAGTAGGAATGAACTAAACAACGTTCGCTCTGTTCTGCTCGTCCCTCACCGTGGGCGCGCAGAGTTATGAATGCCCGTGCAGCCGTGAGCATTTTAGTTTCATTTTAAAATTAGCGCCATTTCGGGGGACGTATTACTTTAATTTATTTAACAAAAACACAATGTTGTGTTTAATTGCGAGTGTACACAAATATAAGTAAACACTTTGACGTTTGAATGATGTCCTGTATGAAGAAAATGACGGAGTATGTTTCACTGTTCAATCGCGCTGAGCCACCCAGACCCCCACACACACACTGACACACACACACACACACACACACACACACACACACACACACACACACACACACACACAAACACACACACACACACACACACAATAATAAAACATTCAACCTAACATATACAAATTACACTGCTATGTTGAAATAGTCAGTAGTACAATTTGTATCATTCACAGTAAGCACCGCTCCACTGTGATTTTTCCAAGCACATTTTTGCACAAGTGAAGAGGATGATTTTTTCCGTCGATATTGGAACGTGAGTGAAGTACAAAGCCTGTAATAAAGAATAGTTTAGCATCCAAATACATCGCAAATGTTGCAACATTTAGATTCTAAAGAGAGATTTACGTGAGCCTAACACCACTTACTTTTACTTTTGTTTTAAATTATTTCGTTTTGGCTTTATTATAGTTATTTTTTTATTTGTGTTCTGTTCTGAATATCATTAAATTTAAAGGATTTGTTGTGGAATATTTTGAGTGTATAATCAAATAACACTAAACCGTCACTAGGTGTCGCCAGGCGACCGTCTTAATGAGCGGGTCATTGATTCATTCGTTCAAACGATTCGTTTGAACGACTGAGTCATTCATGAATGAGACAGATGTTTATGGATTGGTCATTGAATCTTTGAGTCAACCAATTTGTTCAAAATGCTGAATCATTCAGTAATGAGAAAACACGTTGCTGTGAGATGCAATGGTTCTGCTGTGATCTTTGTTTAACTATTTTCGCTGCTGAAACAGAAGAACAGTCAATATTGCATCTAAAATGTAAGTGACTTGACACGTGTGTGTGTGTGTGTGTGTGTGTGTGCGTGTGAGTGCGTGCGTGCGTGTGTGTGTGTGTGTGTGTGTGTGTGTGTGCAATCAATCCCAGGTAAGAGGCATGAATAATGAGAATTGGACTTCTAGGAGTGAGGTTAATATTCCGGAGATGGTTCCCTCGGATTGTGAAAAGGAGGCGGCGCGGGAGTGGCCAGGCATTGCGCTACTTCTGTTTCAAAGTTTAAAACAATGCTAATATCATTTTTTTGAACGATTTCATTACAAATGTTTATTTTATATATTTATAAAATATTATAAAATATAATAACTATGTTTTGTCCTATTAACAAAAGACAGGCAATGTACTATTAACAAATGTTAATAGTTTTTTAAAAGTTAAAATGATACTTTATGCATTTGTTTTGTGTCAGATGATTAACAATATAAATTAAACAAAGCTTAAAACAAACAAAATAATAAAACGAAAACAAAGCTTGAACATTTTATTTAATTGAAAAGCCTTTTTGAAATAAAATGTGTTTTTTTCCCTCTGAAATAGCAAAAGCATCGCACACTTAGCTGTACCTGCTCTAAATAAATAATAGTATTTAAATAAAAATACAAAATCGAAATAAATAAATTATATAAAACAAAATCAAATCAAAGAAAATAAATCTTATTAAAGTTATGCAGGCACACATTTAACAATAATTTTCAAGTGACAAATAAAATCAATCAAAATTCCTTACACATGGAGTTAATCCTGACGATTCCTGAGGCGCCTTTCCTCATGACACTCGCTTTTTTTTTCGAAGATATATTTTCTTTGGTTTGATTTTGTTTTTGTAATAATTTATTTTATTTAGTTCGATTTTGTATTTTTATTGAATTACTCTTTTTTATTTAGAGCAGGTACAGCTAGTGTGTGATGCTTTTGCTATTTCAGAGGAAAACAATAATTTTATTTAATTAATAATTTTTGTTTCAGTCCACCATATAATTATGTTGTGTTTGATCTATGGAAAAAAGTTAGTTGTGAAATGGTTGAATATTAACAAAAGTTAATAGTTTTTTACAAGTTAGAATAATACGATATATATATATATATAAACAAGCCGGTGGCACCGCCACCCCGGTGCCTTTACGGTTACTGTGCATGACGGGCAATATGGTAACTCCGCTTTGACCTTTGAGAAGATGTGTGCTATAGAGCTTGCATTGGTGTGGGCTCTGCAAAAGTGTGTGTGTGTGTGTGAGGCGTGATTGAACAATGTAGACATATATATATATATATATAAAGGCACCGGGGTGGCGGTGCCACCGGCTTGTTTATATATATATATATATATATATATATATATATATATATATATATGAATATAGCTGCGAGCAGCGATGAAGGGCCAAAGCCGGCGGCACCGCCACTCCGGTGCCTTTAGGTAACTAAAGGCACCGGGGTTGCGGTGCCACCGGCTTGGGCCCGTAATCGCTGCTCGCAGCTATATTTTATTATTATTATTATTATTATTATTATTATTTTACTACCTTTTGGGCACTTTTGGGGGCCTTAACGTGCTCAAAAACTCTTGAAACTTTGCACACGGGTCAGAACCCGCGGCCATCAGGGCCGGGCTGAAGCTGGTACCCGGGCGTGGCAGGGGGGCTCGACAGCGCCCCCTGGAACGGGGTTTGAACACTTGTCCATATATCAAACACGCTTGCATGTAATAATCTGAAACTCGGTACACTTATAGATCTCATCGGGCCAAACAACTTTCGTGCTCTAAGTTTTACGTCAGCCCAACAGGAAGTCGGTTATTATGGGTTGTTTGGAAACTCATTTTCTATATTTTTCTTACGACTATTCGGGCACTTTTGGGGCCCTTAACGTGCTCGAAAACTCTTGAAACTTTGCACACAGGTCAGAACCCGCGGCCATCAGGGCCGGGCTGAAGATGGTACCCGGGCGTGGCAGGGGGGCTCGACAGCGCCCCCTGGAACGGGGTCCGAAAACTTGGTCCATAAATCAAACACACTTGCATGTAATAATATGAAACTCGGTACACATATAGATCTCATCGGTTCATATATACTTCATGCTCTTACTTTTTACCCCATCCCAACAGGAAGTCGGCTATTTAGGGTTGTTTGTTAAACGCATGCAATGGAATTTAAAGTACTTCTCCTAGAGAATTCAAAGAAATGCCACGAAACTCGGTCAGCATGAAGTCAAGACATTGAGGATGAAAAATTGCCAGGGGATTTTTGATATCTCGAACGGTTTGGCCGTGGCGAGGAAACGAATTTATGGCGAGAAACGTGAAACAGGAAGTGTGTTATAACTTCAGCATACATTAGCTGATCTTAACGAAACTTCACCAGTGTGTTCGCTTTAAGAGGCCGATCACATGGATGTGACTATTGTGAGTCAAAGTTATAGCGCCACCAACTGGCAGCAGGAAGTGTGTCACTTTCAAAATGCTTTGAAATCACCCTCTTATTTTAACCCGATTTGCTTCAAACTTCATCTGTATAATGTAAATACACGGCAGATGTAGACCTGTGAAAGGATTATTGATATATTAGATACTGTTGCCGTGGCAACGCATCAAACTTTAATATTCTTTGTTGATGCTTTTGAGACTCTTAACATACTTGAAATAACATGAAACTCGATAGACACATCACATTTATTAGCCAGTAGACATGTGCAAAGTTTCAGAAACGGGCGTGGTGCAGGGGCTCAGTAGCGCCACCTTTTGACAAAAGTGGGGGTGTTAGTTCTATAGTTTTACCTACAATCATAAAACTCGGTACGCATATTGTTCAGATCAAGCCGGACAACTTTCTAATTTACTGTCATTAGCTCAGACCAAGAGGGAGTCAGATATTTTAGTTTGAATGTGGATGTTTCTGAGAATTTTCTCTCCCTCTCTTTCCGTCTCTGTGTGTGAGGGATTTGTCTATTGATTTTAATGCATTTCAAGGTTTCAGGGGATTTTGGGACTCTTAACGTGCTCAAAAACTTTTGAAATTTTGCACACAGGTCAGAACCCACGGCCATCAGGGCCGGGCTGAAGCTGGTACCCGGGCGTGGCAGGGGGGCTCAACAGCGCCCCCTTGAACGGGGTCCGACAATTTGGTCCATATATTCAACACGCTTGCATGAATTAATATGAAACTCAGTACACATATAGATCTCATCGGGCCAAACATTTTACCCCTGGTCAAGTTTTACGCCAGCCCAACAGGAAGTCGGCTATTATGGGTTGTTTGGAAAACGCTTGCTGTGGAATTTGAAGTACTACTCCTAGGCAATTCATTCAATCATCGCCAAACTAGGCGTGCATGAAGTCAAGACATTGAGGATGCTAAATTGCTGACGGATTTTTGATATCTCGAACGGTTTGGCCGTGGCGAGGAAATGAATTTTCATGACTAAAAAAGGACATATAAAGTGTGTTATAACTTAGTTAGATTTACCTACAGTTACAAAACTCAGCTTGTATATTCTTCTCCTCAAGCCAAACAACTTTCTAATTTACAGTCAATAGCTCCAACCCTCAGAAAGTCAGATATTGTGGTTTGAATGTGGATTTCATGAAATGGTATCTCTCTCTGTCACTCTTTGACAGAGAGAGGGCCCCCTCCCATTCTATGTGTGTGTGTGTGTGTGGCTGTCTGTGTGGGGAGGGAGGGGGAGGGAGGGCTGGTGTCTGTGTTTATATGTGTGTGTGTGGCTGGCTGGCTGTTACAGTGACATGATATTAAGCCTTTCATTGCTGTGTGATTTTTCCTGCATTAAAGGATAAAGAAATCTCTAAGGCCTTGTCTTTTTGCATAACAATTTTGTATTTTTTTTAAATTACAAAATATGCACAGAACCAAGATCTTTTAAATGTATAGTTTGCTTTAAATAAAATTAAGATTGTATTGGTAATTGAAGCTGAATGAATTTAAAATGAATGTGCTATATTTCAGAACAATATATTTGTTTTCCTTTAAATTGTAAAACACTAACTTTATTCTCATCTGAATTATAAATAATTTATTCCTGTATAAAATAAAAACACATTTGAATTTTTCTTTTTTAATCAATGTAGAATGTGTAATTGAAAAATAAACAGATTAGGGCTCTGAGGACAATAAATGAAAATCAATGCGATGTGGTGAATGTCCAAAAGATGGCACCCACAGACTGTTTTAAATGGGGTTGGATAAATATTTTTTGCTTTTAGACAGTGTGTGCGTGTGATTTTAGTTTGGTGACAGTTGTAGGTTACAGTTTGACAAGAGTTTATAGTTTGAAAAAAGCACTTTGTTGTGTTTTATTGGACGGAGTATGTTTTTATGTGTAACAGTTCAATCGCACCCGCACCTCACACACACACACACACACACACACACACACACACACATATTGAAACCTGAGTGAAGTACAAAGCCCATAATAAAGAATAGTTTAGCATCCAAATACATCGCAAATGTTGAAACAGTTTGATTCTAATGAGAGAGTTACGTGAGCCAAACACCACTTACTTTCACTTTCGCTTTCAATTATTTCGGTTAATTCTTAATTATAGTTTTTTTGAATTCTTGTTCTGTTCTGAATATCATTAAATTTAAAGAATTGCTTGTGTAATATTTTGAGTGTATCATCAAAACAGAATAATTCTCTCGGTTTAGTGATTCCCTAGTTTTTTTTATTGTTTTCATTGTTCTCAGGTAAGGCAAGTGAGATATATATATATATATATATATATATATATATATATATATATATATATATATATGTATATAAAAAAAAAATATATATATATATATATATGTATTTTTTATATATATATATATAATTTATATATATATATATATATATATATATATATATATATATATATATATATATATATATAAATATAGCTGCGAGCAGCGATGAAGGGCCAAAGCCGGCGGCACCGCCACCCCGGTGCCTTTAGGTAACTAAAGGAACCAGGGTTGCGGTGCCACCGGCTTGGGCCCGTAATCGCTGCTCGCAGCTATATTTTATTATTATTATTATTATTATTTTACTACCTTTTGGGCACTTTTGGGGGCCTTAACGTGCTCGAAAACTCTTGAAACTTTGCACACATCTCAGAACCCGCGGCCATCAGGGCCGGGCTGAAGCTGGTACCCGGGCGTGGCAGGGGGGCTCGACAGCGCCCCCTGGAACGGGGTTTGAACACTTGGTCCATAAATCAAACACGCTTGCATGTAATAATATGAAACTCAGTACACATATAGATCTCATCGGTTCATATATACTTCATGCTCTTACTTTTTACCCCAGCCCAACAGGAAGTCGGCTATTAAGGGTTGTTTGGAAAACACATGCAATGGAATGTGAAATACTCCTCCTAGAGAATTCAAACACACGGCACGAAACTCGGTCAGCATGAAGTCAAGACACTGAGGATGAAAAATTGCCAGGGGATTTTTGATATCTCGAACGGTTTGGCCGTGGCGAGTAAACGAAATTATGGCGAGAAACGTGAAACAGGAAGTGTGTTATAACTACTGCATACATTAACTAATCTCGATGAAACTTCAGCAGTGTGTTCGTTGTAAGAGCCCGATCACATGGATGTGACTATTGTGAGTCAAAGTTATAGCGCCACCAACTGGAAGCAGGAAGTGTGTCACTTTCAAAATGCTTTTAAATCACCCTCTTATTTTTACCCGATTTGCTTCAAACTTCATGTGCATAATGTAGACACACGCCAGATGTAGACCTGTGAAAGGATTATTGATATCTTAGATACTGTTGCCATGGCAATGCATCAAACATTAATATTCCTTTTTTTAAGCTTTTTCATGCTTTTTTATGCTTTCGGGCACTTTTGGGGTTCTTAACGTGCTCAAAAACTCTTGAAACTTTGCACACGGGACAAAACCCGCGGCCATCAGGGCCAGGCTGAAGCTGGTACCCGGGCGTGGCAGGGGGGCTCGACAGCGCCCCCTTGAACGGGTCAGACAATTTGGTCCATATATCCAACACGCTTTACCCTATTTGCTTCAAACTTGATGTGTATAATGTAGACACAAGCCAGATGTAGACCTGTGAAAGGATTGTTGATATCTTAGATGCTGTTGCCGTGACAACGCATCAAACTTTAATATTCTTTTTGGATACTTTTGAGATTCTTAGCGCACTTTTGGGGCCCTTAACATGCTCAAAAACTCTTGAAACTTTGCACACGGGTCAGAAACCGCGGCCATCAGGGCCGGGCTGAAGCTGGTACCCGGGCGTGGCAGGGGGGCTCGACAGCGCCCCCTGGAATGGGGTCCGAAAACTTGGTCCATAAATCAAACAGGCTTTACCCGATTTGCTTCAAACTTGATGTGTATAATGTAGACACACGCCAGATTTAGACCTGTGAAAGGATTGTTGATATCTTAGATGCTGTTGCCGTGACAACGCATCAAACTTTAATATTCTTTTTGGATACTTTTGAGACTCTCAGCGCACTTTGGGGGCCCTTAACGTGCTCAAAAACTCTTGAAACTTTGCACACGGGTCAGAACCCGTGGCCATCAGGGCC
Source organism: Tiaroga cobitis (assembly GCA_030578255.1). NCBI lineage: Eukaryota > Metazoa > Chordata > Actinopteri > Cypriniformes > Leuciscidae > Tiaroga > Tiaroga cobitis. The sequence goes on along the minus strand of CM060605.1, from coordinate 4,795,583 downwards.
GGGCTGAAGCTGGTACCCGGGCGTGGCAGGGGGGCTCGACAGTGCCCCCTGGAACGGGGTCCGAAAACTTGGTCCATAAATCAAACACGCTTGAATGTAATAATATGAAACTCGGTACACATATAGATCTCATCGATTCATATATCCTTTGTACTTTTACTTTTTACCCCAGCCCAACAGGAAGTCGGCTATTATGGTTTGTTTGGAAGCGTATGCCCCTGGAATTCGATATACTCCTCCTAGAGAATTCAACCAATCGCCACGAAACTCGGTCAGCATGAAGTCAAGACATTGAGCATGAAAAATTGCCAGGGGATTTTTGATATCTCGAACGGTTTGGCCGTGGCGAGGAAACGAATTTATGGCGAGAAACGTGAAACAGGAAGTGTGTTATAACTTCAGCATACAGTAACTGATCTTGATGAAACTTTAGCAGTGTGTTCGCTGTAAGAGGCCGATCACATGGATGTGACTATTGTGAGTCAAAGTTATAGCGCCACCAACTGGCAGCAGGAAGTGTGTAACTTTCAAAATGCTTTTAAATCACCCTCTTATTTTTACCCGATTTGCTTCAAACTTTATGTGTATAATGTAGACACACGCCAGATGTAGACCTGTGAAAGGATTATTGATATCTTAGATACTGTTGCCGTGACAACGCATCAAACTTTAATATTCTTTTTGGATGCTTTTGAGACTCTTAGCATGCCTGAAATTGCTTAAAATTGCATGAAACTTGACAGACAGATCACATTTATTAGCCAGTAGACATGTGCAAAGTTTCAGAAACGGGCGTGGTGCAGGGGCTCAGTAGCGCCACCTTTTGTGACAAAAGTGTGTGTGTGGGGGGGGTTAGTTTCATCTACAGTTACAAAACTTTTTCAACTTGATGAAAATACTTTAAAGATGCTAAATTGTGAACGGATATTGAATATCTCAAACGGTTTTGCTATGGCGAGGGATTATGTCAAAAAAAGAATCAGGAAATGTCTCATATCTTTCTAAAATGTAATTATACACCATTTATTTTTCTATAAAATTATACTAATATTAGAACTAAACCCATTGTCTTCCTTTTTTTCAATTTAAGATTTATGTTTAAGTTTAAAAACAGCCAGAATGGTTGTTTAGCCAAAAAAATAAAAAAAATTAAAATCATTCATAGTGCTTTACTGCCCTCTTGTGTTCAAAATCAGGTAGGCCAATTGATTTTACTATGGGAATATTTTCCCACCGTGACTCCGCTGGGGGCTTTAAAATCGCTAACTTGAAAGCGAAAGTAACGGACGTCTCCACAAGACGTGCAGCTGTGAGCATTTTCGTTTCATTTTAAAAAAAGCCCCATTTCGGGGGCGGATTTCTTGAATGTATTTTACAAAATCACAATGTTGTGTTTGATTGCGAGTATCCAAAAATTAGTAAACACTTTGCAGTTTGAATGATCTTCTTGAATAAAATGACGGAGTAGCCAATGTTTCCACTGTTCGATCGCGGACGTCCACACGGACATTGATAATGGTGGCGCGTGCAGAGCGCGTGCTTGAATTGTGAGTTCAATAGTCTATTATTTTTCACGGAAAACACAACAACAAAAGAGTATAATGATAGATTCGCTTAAATAGGCGCTTTTACATAAAATAGCCTATTCCGTCATCATCTTTTCAGTCAGCTCTTCACTCTCGTGATTAATGAAATTTGACTCCTGTTGCTGATATTTGCTGCAACTTTCGTTCAGCTCACAATTTAGTAAGCAAACACGCTTCAAATGTGTTTATTTTATTTTTGTGTATATATATGTGTGTATATATATATATATATATTATATATATATATATATATATAGCTTATGTTTCAAATATGAGTTAATTAACAATCGTTGGAAAGAATGATACTTTTAAACATATCACTAAACCGTCATTAGGTGTCGCCAGGCGACCGTCTTAATGAGCGAGTCATTGATTCATTCGTTCAAACGATTCGTTCGAACGGCTGAGTCATTCATGAATGAGACAGATTATGGATTGGTCGTTGAATCTTTGAGTCAACCGATTTGTTCAAAATGCTGAATCATTCAGTAATGAGAACGCGTTGCTGTGAGATGCTCGATGGTTCTGCTGTGATCTTTGTCGAACTATTTTCGCTGCTGAAACAGAAAAAAAGTCAATATTGCATCTAAAATGTAAGTGATTTGACGTGTGTGTGTGTGTGTGTGTGTGTGTGATTGTGTCTGTTACAGTGATTGTTTAACCCTTGTTAAAGTTTAGGCTTTGTATTTTTGGATATATATCTTTTTATATATAAAAAAATTGCATACAACCCATATATTTTAAATGTATTGTTTGCTTTAAATTACATTGAGATTTGTATGTTTGGTAATTGAACCTGAATGAATTTTAAATGAATGTGCGATATTTCAGATCATATTTTTGTTTTCCTTAAAATTTGAACTAACACTAACTTTACTCTCATCTGAATGATAGATTATTTATTTATGTCTAAAATAAAAGCACATTTGATTTTTCTTTTTTAATCAATGTAGAATGTGTAACTGAAAAAATAAACAGATTAGGGCTCTGTTCGAGAACAAGAAATGAAAACCAATGCAATATGATGAATGTCCAAAAGATTTTTTTGCTTTTAAACTATGTGTGTCTGTGTGTGTGTGTGTGTGTGTGTGTGTGTGTGTGTGTGTGTGTGTGTGTAAGAGATTTTGGTTGGGTGACAGTTGTAGTTTACAGTTTGACAAAAGCACAATGTTGTGTTTTATTGCGATTGTACACAAATATAAGTAAACACTTTGTAGTTTGAATAATGTCCTGTATGAACAAAAGGACGGAGTATGTTTTTATGTCTACATTGTTCAATCACGCCTCACACACACACACACACACACACACAAAAACTATTTTTCTAATCAGATCAGGCAAATATTCTGTCTTGGCACACTTCATATAACTTTCAAACTTGTGTACTTATTTCATGTTTCCATTAAGTCCATGAGACCGTAGGGTGTCTCATTTTTCATTTTAGGTTTCAGAAGGTTGCTCACGCATACTTTGTGGTTGATATGTGCCCTCAATGCACACTTTTGCAGAGCCCACACTGATGCAAGCTCTACAGCACACATCTTCTCAAAGGTCAAAGCGGGGTTACGTTATTGCCCGTCACGCACAGTAACCCTAAAGGCACCGGGGTGGCGGTGCCACCGGCTTGTTTATATATATATATATATATATATATATATATATATATATATATATATATAAACAAGCCGGTGGCACCGCCACCCCGGTGTGCAAAAGTGTGCATATAAATATAGCTGCGAGCAGCGATGAAGGGCCAAAGCCGGCGGCACCGCCACTCCGGTGCCTTTAGGTAATTAAAGGCACCGGGGTTGCGGTGCCACCGGCTTGGGCCCGTAATCGCTGCTCGCAGCTATATTTATTTATTATTATTATTATTATTTTACTACCTTTTGGGCACTTTTGGGGGCCTTAACGTGCTCGAAAACTCTTGAAACTTTGCACACATCTCAGAACCCGCGGCCATCAGGGCCGGGCTGAAGCTGGTACCCGGGCGTGGCAGGGGGGCTCGACAGCGCCCCCTGGAACGGGGTTTGAACACTTGGTCCATAAATCAAACACGCTTGCATGTAATAATATGAAACTCAGTACACATATAGATCTCATCGGTTCATATATACTTCATGCTCTTACTTTTTACCCCAGCCCAACAGGAAGTCGGCTATTAAGGGTTGTTTGGAAAACACATGCAATGGAATGTGAAATACTCCTCCTAGAGAATTCAAACACACGGCACGAAACTCGGTCAGCATGAAGTCAAGACACTGAGGATGAAAAATTGCCAGGGGATTTTTGATATCTCGAACGGTTTGGCCGTGGCGAGTAAACGAAATTATGGCGAGAAACGTGAAACAGGAAGTGTGTTATAACTACTGCATACATTAACTAATCTTGATGAAACTTCAGCAGTGTGTTCGTTGTAAGAGCCCGATCACATGGATGTGACTATTGTGAGTCAAAGTTATAGCGCCACCAACTGGAAGCAGGAAGTGTGTCACTTTCAAAATGCTTTTAAATCACCCTCTTATTTTTACCCGATTTGCTTCAAACTTCATGTGCATAATGTAGACACACGCCAGATGTAGACCTGTGAAAGGATTATTGATATCTTAGATACTGTTGCCATGGCAATGCATCAAACATTAATATTCCTTTTTTTAAGCTTTTTCATGCTTTTTTATGCTTTCGGGCACTTTTGGGGTTCTTAACGTGCTCGAAAACTCTTGAAACTTTGCACACGGGACAAAACCCGCGGCCATCAGGGCCAGGCTGAAGCTGGTACCCGGGCGTGGCAGGGGGGCTCGACAGCGCCCCCTTGAACGGGTCAGACAATTTGGTCCATATATCCAACACGCTTTACCCTATTTGCTTCAAACTTGATGTGTATAATGTAGACACAAGCCAGATGTAGACCTGTGAAAGGATTGTTGATATCTTAGATGCTGTTGCCGTGACAACGCATCAAACTTTAATATTCTTTTTGGATACTTTTGAGATTCTTAGCGCACTTTTGGGGCCCTTAACGTGCTCAAAAACTCTTGAAACTTTGCACACGGGTCAGAAACCGCGGCCATCAGGGCCGGGCTGAAGCTGGTACCTGGGCGTGGCAGGGGGGCTCGACAGCGCCCCCTGGAATGGGGTCCGAAAACTTGGTCCATAAATCAAACAGGCTTTACCCGATTTGCTTCAAACTTGATGTGTATAATGTAGACACACGCCAGATTTAGACCTGTGAAAGGATTGTTGATATCTTAGATGCTGTTGCCGTGACAACGCATCAAACTTTAATATTCTTTTTGGATACTTTTGAGACTCTCAGCGCACTTTGGGGGCCCTTAACGTGCTCAAAAACTCTTGAAACTTTGCACACGGGTCAGAACCCGTGGCCATCAGGGCCGGGCTGAAGCTGGTACCCGGGCGTGGCAGGGGGGCTCGACAGTGCCCCCTGGAACGGGGTCCGAAAACTTGGTCCATAAATCAAACACGCTTGAATGTAATAATATGAAACTCGGTACACATATAGATCTCATCGATTCATATATCCTTTGTACTTTTACTTTTTACCCCAGCCCAACAGGAAGTCGGCTAT
>CM060605.1:4505411-4787911 GCA_030578255.1 Tiaroga cobitis | reverse complement strand
ATCGAAATAAATAAATTATATAAAACAAAATCAAATCAAAGAAAATAAATCTTATTAAAGTTATGCAGGCACACATTTAACAATAATTTTCAAGTGACAAATAAAATCAATCAAAATTCCTTACACATGGAGTTAATCCTGACGATTCCTGAGGCGCCTTTCCTCATGACACTCGCTTTTTTTTTCGAAGATATATTTTCTTTGGTTTGATTTTGTTTTTGTAATAATTTATTTTATTTAGTTCGATTTTGTATTTTTATTGAATTACTCTTTTTTATTTAGAGCAGGTACAGCTAGTGTGTGATGCTTTTGCTATTTCAGAGGAAAACAATAATTTTATTTAATTAATAATTTTTGTTTCAGTCCACCATATAATTATGTTGTGTTTGATCTATGGAAAAAAGTTAGTTGTGAAATGGTTGAATATTAACAAAAGTTAATAGTTTTTTACAAGTTAGAATAATACGATATATATATATATATAAACAAGCCGGTGGCACCGCCACCCCCGGTGCCTTTACGGTTACTGTGCATGACGGGCAATATCGTAACTCCGCTTTGACCTTTGAGAAGATGTGTGCTATAGAGCTTGCATTGGTGTGGGCTCTGCAAAAGTGTGTGTGTGTGTGTGAGGCGTGATTGAACAATGTAGACATATATATATATATATATATATATAAAGGCACCGGGGTGGCGGTGCCACCGGCTTGTTTATATATATATATATATATATATATATGAATATAGCTGCGAGCAGCGATGAAGGGCCAAAGCCGGCGGCACCGCCACTCCGGTGCCTTTAGGTAACTAAAGGCACCGGGGTTGCGGTGCCACCGGCTTGGGCCCGTAATCGCTGCTCGCAGCTATATTTATTATTATTATTATTATTATTTTACTACCTTTTGGGCACTTTTGGGGGCCTTAACGTGCTCGAAAACTCTTGAAACTTTGCACACATCTCAGAACCCGCGGCCATCAGGGCCGGGCTGAAGCTGGTACCCGGGCGTGGCAGGGGGGCTCGACAGCGCCCCCTGGAACGGGGTTTGAACACTTGTCCATATATCAAACACGCTTGCATGTAATAATCTGAAACTCGGTACACTTATAGATCTCATCGGGCCAAACAACTTTCGTGCTCTAAGTTTTACGTCAGCCCAACAGGAAGTCGGTTATTATGGGTTGTTTGGAAACTCATTTTCTATATTTTTCTTACGACTATTCGGGCACTTTTGGGGCCCTTAACGTGCTCGAAAACTCTTGAAACTTTGCACAAGGGTCACAACCCGCGGCCATCAGGGCCGGGCTGAAGATGGTACCCGGGCGTGGCAGGGGGGCTCGACAGCGCCCCCTGGAACGGGGTCCGAAAACTTGGTCCATAAATCAAACACACTTGCATGTAATAATATGAAACTCGGTACACATATAGATCTCATCGGTTCATATATACTTCATGCTCTTACTTTTTACCCCATCCCAACAGGAAGTCGGCTATTTAGGGTTGTTTGTTAAACGCATGCAATGGAATTTAAAGTACTTCTCCTAGAGAATTCAAAGAAATGCCACGAAACTCGGTCAGCATGAAGTCAAGACATTGAGGATGAAAAATTGCCAGGGGATTTTTGATATCTCGAATGGTTTGGCCGTGGCGAGGAAACGAATTTATGGCGAGAAACGTGAAACAGGAAGTGTGTTATAACTTCAGCATACATTAGCTGATCTTAACGAAACTTCACCAGTGTGTTCGCTTTAAGAGGCCGATCACATGGATGTGACTATTGTGAGTCAAAGTTATAGCGCCACCAACTGGCAGCAGGAAGTGTGTCACTTTCAAAATGCTTTGAAATCACCCTCTTATTTTAACCCGATTTGCTTCAAACTTCATCTGTATAATGTAAATACACGGCAGATGTAGACCTGTGAAAGGATTATTGATATATTAGATACTGTTGCCGTGGCAACGCATCAAACTTTAATATTCTTTGTTGATGCTTTTGAGACTCTTAACATACTTGAAATAACATGAAACTCGACAGACACATCACATTTATTAGCCAGTAGACATGTGCAAAGTTTCAGAAACGGGCGTGGTGCAGGGGCTCAGTAGCGCCACCTTTTGACAAAAGTGGGGGTGTTAGTTCTATAGTTTTACCTACAATCATAAAACTCGGTACGCATATTGTTCAGATCAAGCCGGACAACTTTCTAATTTACTGTCATTAGCTCAGACCAAGAGGGAGTCAGATATTTTAGTTTGAATGTGGATGTTTCTGAGAATTTTCTCTCCCTCTCTTTCCGTCTCTGTGTGTGAGGGATTTGTCTATTGATTTTAATGCATTTCAAGGTTTCAGGGGATTTTGGGACTCTTAACGTGCTCAAAAACTTTTGAAATTTTGCACACAGGTCAGAACCCACGGCCATCAGGGCCGGGCTGAAGCTGGTACCCGGGCGTGGCAGGGGGGCTCGACAGCGCCCCCTTGAACGGGGTCCGACAATTTGGTCCATATATTCAACACGCTTCCATGAATTAATATGAAACTCAGTACACATATAGATCTCATCGGGCCAAACATTTTACCCCTGGTCAAGTTTTACGCCAGCCCAACAGGAAGTCGGCTATTATGGGTTGTTTGGAAAACGCTTGCTGTGGAATTTGAAGTACTACTCCTAGGCAATTCATTCAATCATCGCCAAACTAGGCGTGCATGAAGTCAAGACATTGAGGATGCTAAATTGCTGACGGATTTTTGATATCTCGAACGGTTTGGCCGTGGCGAGGAAATGAATTTTCATGACTAAAAAAGGACATATAAAGTGTGTTATAACTTAGTTAGATTTACCTACAGTTACAAAACTCAGCTTGTATATTCTTCTCCTCAAGCCAAACAACTTTCTAATTTACAGTCAATAGCTCCAACCCTCAGAAAGTCAGATATTGTGGTTTGAATGTGGATTTCATGAAATGGTATCTCTCTCTGTCACTCTTTGACAGAGAGAGGGCCCCCTCCCATTCTATGTGTGTGTGTGTGTGTGGCTGTCTGTGTGGGGAGGGAGGGGGAGGGAGGGCTGGTGTCTGTGTTTATATGTGTGTGTGTGGCTGGCTGGCTGTTACAGTGACATGATATTAAGCCTTTCATTGCTGTGTGATTTTTCCTGCATTAAAGGATAAAGAAATCTCTAAGGCCTTGTCTTTTTGCATAACAATTTTGTATTTTTTTTAAATTACAAAATATGCACAGAACCAAGATCTTTTAAATGTATAGTTTGCTTTAAATAAAATTAAGATTGTATTGGTAATTGAAGCTGAATGAATTTAAAATGAATGTGCTATATTTCAGAACAATATATTTGTTTTCCTTTAAATTGTAAAACACTAACTTTATTCTCATCTGAATTATAAATAATTTATTCCTGTATAAAATAAAAACACATTTGAATTTTTCTTTTTTAATCAATGTAGAATGTGTAATTGAAAAATAAACAGATTAGGGCTCTGAGGACAATAAATGAAAATCAATGCGATGTGGTGAATGTCCAAAAGATGGCACCCACAGACTGTTTTAAATGGGGTTGGATAAATATTTTTTGCTTTTAGACAGTGTGTGCGTGTGATTTTAGTTTGGTGACAGTTGTAGGTTACAGTTTGACAAGAGTTTATAGTTTGAAAAAAGCACTTTGTTGTGTTTTATTGGACGGAGTATGTTTTTATGTGTAACAGTTCAATCGCACCCGCACCTCACACACACACACACACACACACACACACACACACATATTGAAACCTGAGTGAAGTACAAAACCCATAATAAAGAATAGTTTAGCATCCAAATACATCGCAAATGTTGAAACAGTTTGATTCTAATGAGAGAGTTACGTGAGCCAAACACCACTTACTTTCACTTTCGCTTTCAATTATTTCGGTTAATTCTTAATTATAGTTTTTTTGAATTCTTGTTCTGTTCTGAATATCATTAAATTTAAAGAATTGCTGGTGTAATATTTTGAGTGTATCATCAAAACAGAATAATTCTCTCGGTTTAGTGATTCCCTAGTTTTTTTTATTGTTTTCATTGTTCTCAGGTAAGGCAAGTGAGATATATATATATATATAAATTATATATATATATATAAAAAATACATATATATATATATATATATTTTTATATACATATATATATATATATATATATATATATATATATATATATATATGTATATAAAAAAAAATATATATATATATATGTATTTTTTATATATATATATAATTATATATATATATATATATATATATATATATATATATATATATATATATATATATATATATAAATATAGCTGCGAGCAGCGATGAAGGGCCAAAGCCGGCGGCACCGCCACCCCGGTGCCTTTAGGTAACTAAAGGAACCAGGGTTGCGGTGCCACCGGCTTGGGCCCGTAATCGCTGCTCGCAGCTATATTTATTATTGTATTTTTGTAATATATGAAGCTTGTAACCTGTAGTCTCTGCACCCTGCAGAATGGCAGGATGAATGTTCCTCAAATGGCGCATCATGGATGATGTATTGTTGCAGTAGGCTAGCTGCCGATCACAATACACACATCTCACTTTATTTGGGGTTTCCAAATGGAAATGCTCCCACACCACAGATGTACGGCATCTCTTCTGTGGAGCCTCCATTTCTATCTATCTATCTATCTATCTATCTATCTATCTATCTATCTATCTATCTATCTATCTATCTATCTATCTATCTATTTTATATGTAGCCTATCTAATAATCTATATGTATCTGTAATATATGTATCTATCTATTAATCTATATATATATATATTTCTATCAATGCATCTATTAATGTGTCACTATATGTACTCTGTGTGTCTCTAAGTCAATGTGTAAATGTAAATTAAATCCTAAATATAACTAAACAAATCGCACTATAAATGTCACTATATCACCAAAAATCCGCTATCTCAAAACCAAACTCCTCTCACAAAAACCCACGATATGAAAATGCGTTGACAAAACTTTTATACTGTGTGATTGTGTGATTTGTTCCCGAACCGACCAATCAATGAAACCCTGATTCGGCGGAGCACACCTGATGAAACACTTAGACGTTTCATTTAGCTGTTGTCACGTGACGTGGGTGTTTTGAATCACGCTTCGGATCAGTGTTTCGAATCATCTTTGCTTCGGGATCTCGCAAAGCTTCGGAACGTTTGTTTCGCGCCAGCCATCCTTACTGTTTGTTAATAGTCTAGTTTTTGTCAAGTCTTATCTAGCCTCTGTTTTGCCCCCTCGTGGGTTTTGTTTTCCCCTGTTTTTCTGTTATAATAAACGTTGTGTGATTGCATACCGTCTGCTCTTGGGTTCATCTGCTATCCTCATAACAGAATGAACCGGCCAGAAACTAACCCAGCAGACAGTATGTCCTCCCGGCTCCGGCTACAACGGGAACAATGGTGGTTGTCGGCTCCCACCGACGGAGTGAGGGTCAACTGTCCAGTCCAATCCCAGGGTGAGTGGATCCTGAAGAATTTTGCCCGACTCTGGGATAATTTCTCCCGGGAGGATCCGCAGACTTCTTCCTTGGGGTCTCCACCCTCTGCCTGTCTGCCAGTGATCCCGGAGGGTCGTTTTTTGGCCGTTGTTTCGTAGGGGAACCAGGCGCACTCCACTTTGACTGCCAAGGCGTCATCCGCTCCTGCAAGCCTTCGTGGAAAACGAGGGAGACGGACCTCTTGGGAGTCTGCTTCTGAGTCCACAGCGACGGAGTCAACCCTGTCTGAGACTGTCCTTCCACCACCAGTCACAGTCCCTGCTGTGCTTCCCCAACCTGTCACTAGCCCGCCTTTGGTCTCTGCTCCGTGACCCAGAAGAAATAGGAGGAAGGGAGTTCCCTGTCCTCCATTGCAGTCTTCCCCTGTGCCCGTGTTGTCTCCCCAACCCGCCGCTGCAGTGAGCCCTGTTCCCGAGTCTGCAGCAGAGAGCGCTGTTCCCGAGTCTGCAGCAGAGAGCGCTGTTCCCGAGTCTGCAGCAGAGAGCGCTGTTGCCGAGTCTGCAGCAGAGAGCGCGGTTCCCGAGTCTGCAGCAGAGAGCGCGGTTCCCGAGTCTGCAGCAGAGAGCGCGGTTCCCGAGTCTGCAGCAGAGAGCGCGGTTCCCGAGTCTGCAGCAGAGAGCGCTGTTCCCGAGTCTGCAGCAGAGAGCGCGGTTCCCGAGTCTGCAGCAGAGAGCGCGGTTCCCGAGTCTGCAGCAGAGAGCGCTGTTCCCGAGTCTGCAGCAGAGAGCGCGGTTCCCGAGTCTGCAGCAGAGAGCGCTGTTCCCGAGTCTGCAGCAGAGAGCGCTGTTCCCGAGTCTGCAGCAGAGAGCGCTGTTGCCGAGTCTGCAGCAGAGAGCGCGGTTCCCGAGTCTGCAGCAGAGAGCGCGGTTCCCGAGTCTGCAGCAGAGAGCGCGGTTCCCGAGTCTGCAGCAGAGAGCGCGGTTCCCGAGTCTGCAGCAGAGAGCGCTGTTCCCGAGTCTGCAGCAGAGAGCGCGGTTCCCGAGTCTGCAGCAGAGAGCGCGGTTCCCGAGTCTGCAGCAGAGAGCGCTGTTCCCGAGTCTGCAGCAGAGAGCGCGGTTCCCGAGTCTGCAGCAGAGAGCGCGGTTCCCGAGTCTGCAGCAGAGAGCGCTGTTCCCGAGTCTGCAGCAGAGAGCGCGGTTCCCGAGTCTGCAGCAGAGAGCGCGGTTCCCGAGTCTGCAGCAGAGAGCGCTGTTCCCGAGTCTGCAGCAGAGAGCGCGGTTCCCGAGTCTGTAGCAGAGAGCGCGGTTCCCGAGTCTGCAGCAGAGAGTGCTGTTCCCGAGTCTGCAGCAGAGAGCGCTGTTCCCGAGTCTGCAGCAGAGTGCGCTGTTCCAACACCAGCTGCAGAGTGCGCGGTTCCTGAGGCAGCTGCACGGAATGCTATCCCTGAGTCGGTTGCTGTGGACCCTGGACAACCCCCCATGAACTCATGTTCCTCCACCACCCCCCCCCCGTATTTGTTATTTTTATTGTTGCATCCTAACCCTGTTGTTGTGTTTTCGTGTATGCCGTTACTGCTTTTTGTCATGTTTTGTTGGTTTGTGTCGATGTCCCAGCCTGTCATGTCTTGTGTTTGATGTCCCTTGAGGAGCGTCTGGAAGCCAACTTTGGGTGCTGACGTTGGACCAACGTAATTTTGTCCGTTGGGCCAACCATGTCATTGGACGCCCAGCAGACCTTCTGCCAACCTAAAAAACACTAAAACAACATTGGCAAAGAAAATGCAGAAGGAGGCAAAAAAAAAAAAAAAACTGAGTGGCTCTGATGATGAAAACGGAGCGGAGGAGAAGCAGCATATACTCCTGTAAAAAAACAAACATACAAACAACTTTTTAGAATATTTAAGATGTGTCGTTCTATTTTAATTACACAACCTAAAACATCAAAAAAAGTTGGTGTTGTGCACAGGGATTAAAGTTCTCCGTCGCTACGACGGATTTCTGTTAATTGCAGCAAGTCTATGACGGATTTCCGTCAATTGCAGGGTTCCTGTCTATCCATAATGTCTTAAATTCACTTTTCATAATTTTAAGGCCGTAAATAGGCTTTCATTTCTCAAATAGTGTAATAAATGTCTTAATTTTAGTTTGAATAGTTTGAATAGGTCTAAAATTAAGGAAAGACGAGGTGTATTCAGCCTGCTGAGGCCTGAGGGGGGTGCCTAGAGTGGACAGATAGCACGTTCCTCTCTCCACTCTAAGCATTAGGCCTACATAAGCAGAGAGTCTGTTTTCTTTCGTTTTGAATTGTTCTGTTTAAAAGTAGACATTTCAATATAGATATATTTCTGTGAAGTACCGCTAGAAAGCCAAAACAATCTCTGTTACCTTAAATTATATGTTTATCTCTGTAAAGCTGCTTTGGAACAATCCATTGTTAAAAGCGCTATATAAATGAAGATGACTTGACTTGACTTGAAGTAGGCTACCTTATACTCTGAGTTTCGGTTAATTTATGAGACGAGCTCCACTTCACGCGCTGGCGCCTCCGTGTCGTGATTATCTAATGTCTGCTATATTTACTTCTTATTTATTTAATGCAAGTAGGCCTAATTGGTTGATAAAACATTGATTAAAATTAAGATACAATTAATACAAAATGAAATTTACTTTAAAGAAAGCTGTGTGCTTTCTGTTCGCGGTCTCTGCGTGAAAGTTTTAGTGCCGCTTCCAGAACTGTCACGTCCGTAACATTGTTTTTTCCTCATAAATGCGAACAGGAAACATAAAATAAAATTAATATTTTATGTTCTGGGGAGAACCAACCCTTCTTCATTCGGTAGCATTACTTTTGGTTTGTGCAGTGTAATAATTCACAGAATTAGGTACTAACTATAACCTGCTAAAACAATATTTTGCCACCTAAAAGTTAAAGATGTTTTGTGTCATGCCCGTAGCGCATCTTCCCTCATATTAAAAATAAAATGCATGTGTAGACTTATATTTTTCTAATGTCTGAACTCCTTTATTAAGGGAGTATGGATATATTTACAGAAGTTTCAATATATTGGTATTAAATGCATTTTCTGAGAATTTATATTTCAAGTTTTGACTGCAAATGTCACGTCCGTAACGCTGAAATTGCCCAATTTTAATTTATCCTCAACTAGTTTTGTGGTGTAGGTCTACGTATTTTATAATGTTAACAGTAATTGTAAGGGGTGGAAGGGGTGTGTCGCGATTCTGCCTTCTCACACCGCGACACAGGTTCGTGGATATGAGTAGCCTAGCCTATGGCGACTTCGGTTTTATATCGCGTATCGTTACAGCCCTATTAAAATAGCTTTTAAAATACGCAAACTGGCTGTATTAAAGCGGTTTAAAACATCTCCACTTAAAAAGCTATTGGTCTCGACTATTTAAATAAAGTTAAAGGAATAGGCCTATGACTTGGCCTGGGAAAAAAATCCGTCAGAAGAATTTTTTTCACTTTAATCCCTGTGTGTAAAATATAAAAACAGCAAACAGATCATTTGCAAAAAGGACATAGTCAACATATCAAATGTTGAAAAATACACATTTGACTCTTAGACTTCGCTGTAATTTCTACAGGTACTTACCACAAAATGCCCATTAAAATACCACAATTTTATTTTCTGGTGCATTATGATTTTAACCATTAATTTACAGTGATTTAGTGTATTTTTTATTTGTTTGAGACCTAAGCTAAATATTGTGTAACTGAAAGAATATGGTGTTAGTAGTTGAGTGTAGAGTTTTATAGGGGGAAAAGTAGGATTTATTTTCTCGCCAGCAAGAGATTTTCATCATGTTGGGGTAGCAAATTTATTATACATCTAGTGTACGCCTAGTAAAGATGAAATACACCTCTGTTTAGTGGTGGGGTTAGACAGAGGAAGAAAAAACAATCATTGGAAGACGCTTACATTCACTTTCACAGCTGCTGGAATCTGCTTTTCTGTGTTAAAGAAAAAATATAGTAATTATCAAAATGTAAATGACTTAAAACTTATATATTAATATATATAATAATTAATAACATATTGGATCAGCCTTAAAAAACCCTTGTGTACCTTTTTCTGTTTTTTCTGTTTTTCTTCCTCCATTCTCCTCCACTATACTTCAGGTTTTTATTTTTTCCTCGGCTTCCACCACTTTTGCTCCTTGTTTTTTGGCTGCATCTGTCAGCATGACATTAAATAAAATTAAACAGAGAAAGGGTTAGCAGACAGATCATTTCTGAGGTGTATTTTGTAGACTTCTGTATGATTAGTGGATTAATTGGCATTCTTTCATTGACCATTGACTTGCATTCAGAGCCGGACAGTAACGGAGTACATTTACTTGAGTACAGTACTTAAGTACAATTTTGAGGGATCTGTACTTTACTCGAGTATCATTTTTGGGGAGTACTCATGACTTTACTCAAGTACATTTGAGAGGCAAATATTGTACTCTTTACTCCAATACATTTCTATCCATAACCGTGAGTACCCGAGTAAAAAAAAAGAAAAAAAAAAAAAAAGAAAAATCTCGGAAACCCTCAATTTGTTGTTTCCCTCTCAAACGTGATTGGATTGTGCAGGCGCCACTGATTGGGACAGCCTATCAGCAATCACTTTCAGCTTTCCGCCAAAGTCAACTCCATGGTCAGATTTTATATTACACATTAATGTAAGCCAAGCATTTGGTTTGATGTTCTTGAGTATGTGGTGTGTTTAACACAGTCAGGTTCAAATGTGGCAGTGGCGTAGCCACGAGGGATTTCTGATTTCTTAAAAAAAAAAACTTTAGGAGGCAAAATATATTTTTACTGAATTATGTGAATTACACTGCGCAAACCAAAGTAGGCTACTACCCAGCGAATGAAGAAGGGTTGGCGCTCAGTCTCCACAGTACATAAAATATTAATTTTGTTTTATTTTATTTTTCGGGTTTGCATTTATGAGGAAAAAACAATGTTATGGACGTGTTCTCCGTTACGGACGTGAGCGCTCTGAAAGCGGCACTAAAAGATGCTTTAAAACTTTCACAGAGACATCAAACAGAAAACACAAAACCTTTCTTTAACCTGAATTTCGTTTTGCATTAATTGTATCTTAATTTTAATCAATGTTTCATCAACCAATTGCCTGGGTTTAATAAATAAGAAGTAAATAGCAGACGATAGATAAGAAACGGAGGGGCCGGCACGTGAACTGGATCTCGTCTCATAAATGAACCGAAACTCAGTGTATAAGGTAGCCTACTTGCCTCTCACAGACATGTCTACTTTTAAACAGAAAAATTCAAAACGAAAGAAAACAGACTACAGATTGCTCTCTGCTTATGTAATCCGTATGAAATGTGCATTTCTCTCTGGCGCGTTCACTACTGAAGATCGCAAGTAAGCATCGTCAACTTCATCTAGCCGACACTGACAAAGAAAACACTTGTTTATTAACAAGTGTTTATTAATAAACAATTAAAATATCTCCTTGCTATATTTTACATATTCATAATCATTCCTTTTGCCGGTTCTTTGTGACAGCTTTTAGGTGCTTTATTGGCAGCGCCACCCTTACATGTGATGTGTGTGTGTGTGTTGTCCCCACATTTAAAGATGGGACCCCCAAAAATTTAATTAAATTAAATAAAGCAACATGGTAAAAAGATGAAAATGACTTGATTTTACTTTCAATACCTTTTACATTCTCCAAGGTATTAACATTAACATTTTTCATAACTCCATGTAGGACGTTTCTGTGCATAAATGTAAGCACTGTGGCAGTAGTAATGCAATATTTCGAAAATCTACTCTTGTACTCTTGATACTCAAGTACTTTTAAAAACAAGTACTTTAGTACTTTTACTTAAGTAGACATCTGAATGTAGTACTTTTACTTGTACTTGAGTAAAATTTAGCAAGGGGTATCTGTACTTTTACCCAAGTAACAAAGCTCTGTACTCTGTCCGCCTCTGCTTGCATTGTATTTTATTCAACGACACATTATGTGAAACTGTAAGGGGTTGTTTTCTCTTTTGCAATTTCAAAGTTATGTCTTAGTTTTGAATGTTTTTTTTTTAAACATATCACCTATGACAACTTTTGCTAGCAAAAGTGTAGAAAATGGGCTCTTCTGTCCTCTCCCTTGCCAATGAGTTGGCCAACAAGTTGGTCATTATTTCCCTCATCATTCTGTGGGCACCAGAGCAGATCTACTGGATGGGTATTGGGTCATCAGAGGGGGGGCACTGCCATTTCAGAAATATTTTGATGCAAAAAAACGAAACAACTTTTATTATTATTATTATTATTATTATTATTAATTATTATTTGCGAATTTCCCCACCACTTTTAAACATCTTGCGGCACGGATGTACCAATACAAATAAATAAAACATCACCAGTTAACTAGCAGAGCATTCATTTATTAAATAAGAGGCGATCTAGCACGCTGAAATGTATTGTTTTTGAAATCAAGTGATCAAAGTGCTCGTTGACTGCGATCAGTGGCGCTGATAAAGTGTTCTCTTGTGCTGCTGCGCACAGTCTTCACACGGATGCGCGTTTTAATCCGTTGAGGAGTGAAATCACAAAAGTAAAATGCACACAGTGACACAGACGTCACGTGTCCCTGCTTGATATACAACCACTAGTCTCGCGTAGCCAGACCTTCAGACTGACGGCTGAAGGTCTGGAATTCATAGCAGCTTTCTTTGGCCAAGGCCCGCCCATAAGGCCGTTTGACCGACATGTAAAACAACCAATTACAGTTCGTTTCTTTCAGCGTCACGTTTCAGTGCGTGGAAATGTCCACACAACAACAGACCTGCGTGCAACAAGTCAGTCAGCATAGAAAATCAAAGAAGGAGAAGAAAACTTCAAGAGTCTTTCCCGTGAACCTCGCATACTTTTGAGAATTCTACGTTTAGCTGAGCTTGATAAATGCTCATTGTCACTCATGTAAACACAACAGTTTTTCTTCCGCAATCACACGTCTGCGCTTTGTTTCCCGGCGGACCGAAAATAAACGCGACACTCGCGCCCCCCGGAAATCCGATAAAATTCAACCAATCAGATGACGACTTCGACATTCCTGAAGTGTTTCCAGTTAAGTGTACCATATGCATCAGACGTTTAGCCAACGTTCCGTGGGCGTGACGTCTGAGGCTGAGACTATACAACCACTGATAAACATAATCGGTTTTAAAGAGGAAAAAAAAACTATACGAGTGCGGATTAGAACCCAGAATCTCTGACACACTTGTCTAAAGTTCTGCCACTGGACCATTAAAACACATACAAAAAAATCGGATTGGATATATCTATTTCTTCACGTGAAATTTTTTGGCACCAACACATAATTAGGTTTCATTAAACGACAAATTAAACACAATGTACTATTTAAATAGATTGCTGGACATCGGTATTGTATAGCCTACATCTGATTTATGATTTAGCATTGTATTAGCAACTGTGGTAGGAGGGGCATCAATGACCGCTAGGGGGGGCACGGCCCTCGAATGCCCCACCATATCGCCGGCACTGGACAAACATACGATGCAACATTATAACTACACAGAATTGAATGTATAAAGAGAAAGACTGCATCTTTTCTTTTGTTGTCTTTATCATAACCTAACTTTTCCAGCCTTTTGTTGAATCCATCCCAGCTTTTTTGAGACGTGTTCCTGGCATTAAATTCAAAATGTGCTTCCATTTCCCATAAAATAGTAAAATTTGACATTTTCAACATTTGATATGTTGTCTATGTCCTTTTCAAGCTAAATATGATTTTACAAGATTCGGAATTTTGTTTTTATTTTGCATTTTACATAACGTCCCCAATAAAATAAAATTAAAAGTGGATGTAAATCAAAGCACATTGATATTAAAGCTAATTGTCAAAAGCAGGGCTTAAAAGGTTTATCATTTGAAAATAGTGCAACTTAGCCAGGTGAAGTTGGTTTTATTCTCCTTTTTGGTTACATACATTTTATTTTGTTCCTTGAACAGTTTCTAATCCATGTTAGAGACTAAAAAGGTAATTACTAAAAACTCCTACGTAAGGAGTTAATTCTACGTACCATCTTGTCTTGGTTTAGGGACTGTCACAGCAGGTGCTGATGGTGCAAATGGTGGTATGGCTGGCAAGGTCAGGCTTTTGGCTCCATTACTGCAAATTCGTCATCACTTGAGTCAGTTTCTGTCAGAGCATTTGACCAAAATTCATCAGTCACGTTATCGTCAACATTAAACTCAGTCTCTAACTCATCTGATTCATAGGACATGGGCCAATCAGATGCAGCATCTGACCACACATCATCAGCAGGGGCGTTTTTTTCCAGGCATATGTTTACGTCGGCTGCGTCAGATTCAGCATTGACGCAAACCTAAGGATATTGTAAGCCCTCCGCTTTGCCTGACGTTTAAGTGTTCTGTCTGAATAAATGTTGTTTGCAGACATTGTTAGTATGCTGCCAAACAAATAACTACAGCTGATTTCGATTCTGTTTAATCCAAACTAGAAAGCTACAACGCTAGCTAGCTAACGTTAACTGTTAGAACGGTAGATCGTTACATTGTAAATTATGCTGGCTAAATTATAAGGCTAACGTTACATTTACATCAGATTGTAATGCCTTACTAGATAACAGATTGATTATATATTAAAACAATATATTGAATCGAGCAGATTACCTTGGACTGGCTGGGTTACCGTTAACGGCTGAAGTGAAGTCTAGAAGAAAGATAACGGTTAAAAGATAGCGGTAATTCTAAATCTTGCGCACTGTTCTCTTGGAAGAATGAATTTGTTGTAGGCCTATATGTTGTACAAGTTGTTAGCACTAGCAGAAGACCAAGAGCAAAACATTACTGACATAAATACAAAAAAAAATAAATACCAAATGAATAATTTCACAGATTCAACCACTGTCTTGCATAGCCTACCTGTTAATGCGACAGCTTTCGTGAACTGTCGTCGTGTTCACTCTCAGTTTCACGAGAGCGCCGCAGACACATGTGAGTGATGCAAGGGGGGAATCCATCAGCCGGAAACTGAAGTCTCCCCGGGGGCCGCCATTGGTTAGCAAGCCTTCACCTGCTGTTAGCATTCCATTGACTCCCATTCATTTTGGCGTCACTTTGACAGCGAATAACTTTACATCTGAGGCGCTTAAAGACTCCATTTTTCCATTGTTTATTTCTAAAGAAACACGACAATGTATAAAAGGCTCCATTACCTTGTATCTTACGTTATGGCCCCATAGAAGCAGTTTTTGTAAAAATAGGCTAACAATTGCGACATAACACGCGACTCTGCCACACAGTACAGACATTACCGTATATACAGAAGTAGAAGCTTGCGCACAATCGGGGGGACGTGGAGGCATAAAGTCAAGGGAGAAGCTCATAGAGAGTCATAAAGTTGATCCTGCTGCTGCTCATGGACAGCGAATACTCACGATCTCCGGCTCTGCAAGATTCGGAAGGAAATGATTCAGATTCCGCTTGGCACAGCTACTAGAAGACGTACAACTGTGAGACAGGTTGCTTACGTCACATCTACGTCGTCAAGCTCAGTGTGAGCCTGCGCAGTGCGCTTGGCAATCAGGAAGTGAATGCCTCTAATTGACTTCACTTTTCTCCGTTGAAGTCTATGGGGTCGCTGTGTCCATTTCTTTTACTGTCTTTGGAGTGATGCTGCGGAGCGAGCGGGAAAACCTGGAGTGGATTAGCGGAATGCTTTGAGCGGAGTGGTGGGGGTGGGGAAGAGGGGCACCTCAGTCATGAGGGCAGAGGGGCAGTGGCTCTAGCCACCGGGACACCCCCCTGTGCACGGCCCTGGATTTTAGTATCATAACGATTAATGAATGCACACACAATTATCCGTGAACTTAATAAATTTTGCAGATATGTTTTACTATGCACAAAAAAATGCCTTTCAACTTATGTGTGCAAAATTCTGAATTAAATGTGTGCAGCAATTTGTACAAATAGAGAGTCTGTAGGCCTACTATACGTGTTGTAGCCATTAAACAAGCGCATTTAGTTTCATATTTGTTAAAATATTATAATGGGTTTTTTTCCATCTATGTTGATTGAAAAGTGAACAGCATGAGTAAGATAGGACGTGTAATATATCGGGAGACATGGAGTTGGTTAGACAGGATTTTGACCACTTCTTCATTAAGTTTTGTTTTTGTTAAAAAAAAAAAAGAATTTCGTTTTGTATAAATTGTATCTTAATTTTAATAAAATTTTCATCAGCCAATTGCCTGGATTTAAAAAATACGAAGCAAACATAGCAGACAATTGGATATAATCATGACATAGAGGCACCGGCGTGGTCACTTATTGCACTTATTGCATTGCTCTTGAGCTGGACCGCGTCTCATCATAAACTAGAAAAAAAAGTTTGATGAGTCAAACTTTAAGTTGGCTTGAGAAAGCTGGACCAGAGAGTTTGAAGAAGTTTAAAATAGTTTGAAGTTTAAAGTAGTTTGAAGTTTGATAGATGGATTAGTTAGAAAGAAAGAATAGTTGGAAAGAAAGAAAACGATTGGTTAGAAAGAAAGGAAAGATTAGTTAGAAAGATAGATAAATAATAGATAGATAGAAAGAATAGTTTCAATGAAAGAAAGATTAGTTAGAAAGAAAGATAAATTCGAAAGGAAGATTAGATAGAAAGAAAGATAGATTAGAAAGAAGATTAGATAGAAAGAAAGATAGATTAGAAATAAAGATTAGTTAGAAAGAAAGAAAGATTAGTAAGTAAGAAAGAAAAATGGATTAGTTAAGAAAGAAAGATAGATTAGTCAGAAAGAAAGAAAGATGGATCAGATAGAAAGAAAGATAGATTAGTTAGAAAGAAAGATAAATTAGTTAGAAAGAAAGATGGATTAGTTAAAAGAAAGAAAGAAAGATAAAAAGATAGATTAGATAGAAAGTAAGAAAGTTGGATTAGTTAGAAAGAAAGATAAATTTGTTAGAAAGATATGTAGATTAGTTAGAAAGAAAGATAGATTAGTTAGAAAGATAGATTAGTTAGAAATAAAGATAGATTAGTTAGAAAGAAAGAAAGATTAGTTAGAAAGAAATAAAGTTGGATTAGTAAGAAAGAAAGATAGAATAGTTAGAAAGATGGATTAGTTAGAAAGAAAGAAAGACAGAAACAAGAAAGAAAGATTAGTTTGAAAGAAAGATAGATTAGTTAGAAAGAAAGAAAGAGAGAAAGAAAGATATTAGTTAGAAAGAAAGAAAGATAGATTATTTAGAAAGAAAGATAGAAAGAAAGATAGATTAGTTAGAAAGAAAGAAAGAAAAAAGAAAGAAAGAAAGAAAGAAAGAAAGAAAGAGAGAAAGAAAGATTAGTTAGAAAGAAAGAAAGAAAGAAAGATTAGTTAGAAATAGAGATGTTCCGATACCCTTTTTCCCTTCCCGATACCGATTCCGATACCTGGACTCAGGGTATCGGCCGATACCGAGTACTGATCCGATACCTTGGTGTGTACAGTATCTATACAGCTGCAATTCATACTAGCACTGTATGAATTGATAGAATTATTTTATGGTGTGTTTCAGACTTATCCCTTAATTAAACATGAACAAATACATACAGTGAACTAGAGTATTTTTATTATCTGACATACATTTTAATTTAATTTAATTAGACGCGTTCCTATTTTGAATATCTGCCATCTTAAGGGTTGTAGTCTGTTTGTAATTGTAGCACTTAAGTATTGCTGTTCATAACAGCTAGTTTCGATTTCGGCCATTCTCGGGATATTTGCTTTCGCTGTGCTAATTGCAAGGGCTACCACAGCTGTCCTCACTCAGGTGATTGATAGCATTATATCTATGTAGTGTGCGCGCTGTCGCGGAAGCGTCAGCGGAAGCAGTCAGCTCTCGTGTTTAACCTCCTCGTGTTAAGACCGACTCGGGTAAAGACCTGCGACTCTACCTGCACGACTCCACCGAGCAAGGACACCTGCAAGGCACTTAAAGTATCTTCTTAACCCTTTCCCTTCCTACCTTCATCTTATTTCCCATTATCATTATGTGCTTTCAACACATTCCTGTTGTCTCTCGACAACACTCTCTCACCATGCACAGAAGGCAGCGCAATACTGCTAATCTGCGCCCTATTCTCTCATCCTCACACTCACCTCTCACTCTTTCTATGGGTCTATGGAATTGTCAATCAGCAGTCAATAAAGCTGACTTCATTCCAGCCTTTGCATCTCATTCTACTCCTTATATCTTGGGCTTGACTGAGACCTGGATCCGCCCAGAAGACTCAGCAACCCCTGCTGCTCTCTCTAACAACTTCTCTTTCTCTCACACTCCTCGCCAGTCGGGGAGGGGTGGGGGCACTGGTCTTCTCATTTCCAACACTTGGAAAATTTCAACTCTCTCTTCTCTATGCAATAACAACTCATTTGAATATCATGCTATTACACTTACAACTCCCATGAAGATCCATATTGTAGTTATTTATCGCCCCCCAGGTCACCTGGGAAGCTTTGTAGAGGAGCTGGATGTGTTGCTGTCCTCTTTCCCTGAGGATGGCATCCCACTTGTAGTCTTTGGCGATTTCAAGATCCACCTAGCGAAACCGTATGCAACAGACTTCATCTCTCTCCTAGCCTCTTTCGATCTCAAACGCCTCATCACCACCGGTACTCACAAGTCAGGCAACCAACTGGACCTGGTTTACACACGCAACTGTATCACAGACAACATTTTGGTGAAACCTCTCCAAGTTTCAGATCATTTCCTCATTACTTTCAATCTACAACTCACTACCCATGCTCCACCAACCTCCCCACCATTTACTTTCAGACGAAACCTGCGCTCACTTTCTCCGTCCCATCTTTCCTCTGCTGTGTCATCTTCTCTTCCCTCACCCTCACATTTCTCATCTCTGGATGAGAATACTGCAACGGATACTTTATGCTCCATCCTAACCTCCTCTTTAGACAACACCTGCCCTCTCTCCTCCAGGCCAGCACGCACTACTCCATCTAACCCCTGGTTATCTGAGGTTCTTCGTGAACACCGGACCAAGCTCAGGGCAGCGGAGAGGAAATGGCGCAAATCAAAAGACACATCTGACCTCAGTAGGTATCAATCTCTGCTCTCTGCCTTCTCTGTTGATGTTCACACCGCAAAATCTTCATATTTCCACGACAAAATCAACAGCGCCTCTAACACACGTTCACTGTTCAAGACATTCAACTCTCTCCTCTGTCCACCTCCACCACCACCCACCTCCTCGCTAACTGCTGATGATTTCGCCAACTTCTTCACTAACAAAACTACAACTATCAGCAGTCAGTTCTCAGCTTCACACACACAGGAACCCAAACTAACCTCTCCCACAGCCAATAACCTTCTCTTCTCCTTCACTCCACTAACTGAGGAAGAAGTATCTAAACTTCTCCTCTCCAGTCATCCTACCACCTGCCCTCTAGACCCCATCCCCTCACACCTTCTACAAGCCATCTCTCCCACACTTCTTCCAGCTCTCACACACATCATCAACTCATCCCTCCACACTGGCATTTTCCCTACAGCATTTAAGCAGGCTCGGGTAACTCCTCTGCTTAAAAAACCAACATTAAACACATCACTTCTAGAGATGAACAGACCTGTCTCTCTCCTACCATTCATTGCGAAAACACTTGAACGAGTTGCTTTTAACCAAGTATCATCTTTCCTGTCTCTGAACAACCAGCTGGATGTCAACCAATCTGGCTTCAAAAAAGGACATTCAACTGAGACTGCATTGCTGTCAGTCACGGAAGCCCTGCGGATCGCAAAAGCTGCTTCCAAATCATCAGTTCTCATTCTACTGGACCTGTCTGCTGCTTTCGACACAGTGAATCATAAGATCCTCTTGTCGGCCCTCTCATCACTGGGCATCACTGGAACCTCCCTCAACTGGTTTGAGTCCTATCTCACAGGTAGGTCCTTCAAGGTCGCATGGAGAGGTGAGGTATCCAAAGCACATCAGCTGACCACAGGGGTTCCCCAGGGTTCAGTTCTTGGTCCGCTCCTCTTCTCCATTTACACCACATCACTGGGACCCATCATACAGGCACATGGTTTCTCTTACCACTGCTATGCTGATGACACCCAACTCTACCTCTCATTTCAACCAGATGATCCCACAGTAGCTGTACGGATCTCAAGCTGTCTGGCGGACATCTCGGCATGGATGAAGGAACATCACCTGCAGCTCAACCTGGCAAAGACTGAGCTTTTCATCCTCCCTGCCAATCAGTCTCTACAGCACGACCTCACTATCCAGCTAGATTCATCCTCAATCACCCCATCAAGGTCGGTTAGAAATCTTGGAGTAATCTTTGATGATCAGCTGACCTTCACTGACCACATTACAAAGACAGCTCGATCATGCAGGTTTGCTATGCACAACATCAGGAAGATCAGGGCTTTCCTAACTGACCATGCAACACAACTTCTCGTCCAGGCCCTGGTCATTTCTAGGCTTGATTACTGCAATGCTCTTCTGGCTGGACTTCCATCATGTGCAACTAAACCTCTACAAATGATCCAGAATGCTGCAGCTCGTCTCGTCTTCAACGAGCCCAAAAGGGCCCACGTCACTCCTCTGTTCATCTCTCTGCACTGGCTACCACTCGCTGCTCGCATCAAGTTCAAGGCTTTGACGCTTGCTTACAGATTGACCACAGGTTCAGCTCCCTCCTACTTCCACTCACTACTACAAGTCTACATCCCTACCAGAAGCCTACGATCGGTCAATGAGCGACGGCTCGTGGTACCATCACAGCGGGGCACAAAATCACTCTCCAGAACATTCTCATTCACGGTTCCATGCTGGTGGAATGATCTCCCCACCGTCATCCGGAATGCAGAATCCCTGACAGCATTCAAAAGGCAACTGAAAACTCATCTCTTCTGGGAGCACTTAACATAATAAAAAAAAAAATAAAATAAAAAAATCCTTTCCTTCAAATCCTCGCTTGCCTGGCTTGTGCTACTCCGAGCTATGTCTGAACTTTGTATTTTGAGCACTTCTTGCGTTGTTTTTGCCTCTTCACGATGACTCGCTTGGTTTAGTCCTCAATTGTAAGTCGCTTTGGATAAAGCGTCTGCTAAATGACTAAATGTAAATGTACATTTCACAGCAATATATTATTTATCTTTCTTAAGTGAAAAAGAACTTAAAATGCAACCACACATCTAATACTGTAAACTGAAAAAGGTATTTTAGTTTTACAATATAACTGCATAAAAAAAGTGCAACAAATAAATCTAGGAATCTAAAAAATGATATATGAATAATATAAGAAAATAATCTCTTTATAATTTAAAGTCCATAAACAATTTTGTTAAATAAACGGCATTTCAGTTTGACCGAGACTGGTCATCCAGAACAATAAACTGAATACATGTCATCGGTTATATTTATTGCTCGTTGGCTGTCTTTTGAAAACTTCTCTCTTTGTTTGAATGAAGCTTTCAGAGATTGCTGATTCTGGCGCGGCTCATTCTTCTCTGCCCTTGCCTTTGTGTAATTGTGTTCTGCGGGGTGACGCGTCTTCAAGTGCTTTAAATTACTCGTGTTGAAGTTGCTAATACTTGTTCCACCCCTCGAAATTGCAGTATGGCATACGAGACATGTCGCCGTTTTCCTGGCTGTTTGGTCCAGTCTGAAATACTGCTAAACGGCGGACATACTGCTATCGCGCGCGCGCGTTTTCTTCTTCACTGCTCTAAACAGTGGTTGCTTGTGGTAACAGCACAACTTCCTGTGTCGCCACAAGCAACCACTGTTTAGAGCAGCGAAGAAGAATTGATCTCCGATTTGCAGCGTTATGCAAAGCTAGCGTACATAACTAGATATTGTTTAAGAAAATGGTATCGGATCGGTACATGGGTAGAAGTACTCGCCGATACCGATGCCAGCATTTTTATTGGTATCGGCGGCATTTCCGATACTAGTATCGGAATCGGAACAACTCTAGTTAGAAAGAAAGAAAAGTTAGAAAGAAAGAAAAAACTAGTTAGAAAAAAAGAAAGAAAGATTAGGTTGAAATAAAGAAAGAGAGAGAGAAAGAAAGATATATTAGTTAGAAAGATAGATAGATAACTTAGAAAGATATAAAGAAAGATAGATTAGTTAAAAAGAAAGAGAGAAAGAAAGATAGATAGATAGATAGATAGATAGATAGATAGATAGATAGATAGATAGATAGATAGATAGATAGATAGATAGATAGATAGATAGATTAGTTAGAAAGTTAGAAAGAAAGATACAAAATATTTAGAAAAAAGACAGAAAGAAAGATTAGGTAGAAAGAAAGAAAAAAGAAAGAAAGATTAGGTAGATAGAAAGAAAGATTAGTTAGTTAGAAAGAAAGATAGATTAGTAAGAAGGAAAGAAAGAAAAATAAATAATAGGTAGAAAGAAAGAAAGATTAGTAAGAAAGAAAGAAAGAAAGATGATTAGTTAGAAAGAAAGAAATATTAGTTAGAAAGAAAGAAAGAAAGATAATTAGAAAGAAAGATGGATCAGTTAGAAAGAAAGATTAGTTAGTATGAAAGAAAGAAAGGAAGATTATTTAGAAAGAAAGATAGATCAGTAAGAAAGAAAGAAAAGATTAGTTAGAAAGAAAGAGATTAGTTAGAGAGAAAGAAAGATTAGTTAGAAAGAAAGATGGATTAGTCAAAAAGAAAGAAAGAAAGATTAGTTAGAAAGAAAGAGATTAGTTAGAAAGAAAGAAAGATTAGTTAGAAAGAAAGATGGATTAGTCAAAAAGAAAGATGGATTAGTTAGAAAGAATTAAAGTTGGATTAGTTCAAAAGAAAGAAAGTTGGATTAGTTAGAAAGAAAGATAGATTAGTTAGAAGAAAGAAAGAAAGATGGATTAGTTAGAAAGAAAGATTAGCTAGAAAAAAAGAAAGATGGATTAGTTAGAAAGAAAGAAAGATTAGTTAGAAAGAAAGAAAGATGGATTAGTTAGAAAGAAAGAAAGAAAGAAAGATTAGTTAGAAAGAAAGAAAGAAAGAGTAATTAGAAAGAAAGACAGATAGATAGATTAGTTAGAAAGAAAGATTGATAGCATCAACAACACTGGAAGGGCGGTATAGACATTAGTGACGCAGGTGTCCGAGCTCACCCAACAGCTACAACTCCTGAGAAGTCCCGCTGCGCCCGTTCAACCCACACCACCTGAGTCGTCTCCCCAGTCAGAACCTCGGTTACCGGTACCTGAGTCGTATGCTGAAAAACCTAATTTCTGCAGAGCATTTTTGAAATTTTTTTGCATTTTGCTTTGCAGCCCCGCACCTTTCATGATGAAGGAACGAAGGTGGCGTTTGTACTTACCCTGCTGACTGGGAGAGCGGCGTTTTGGGAAAATCAAGATCCATGCTGTACCTCGTTCCGGGCACTCGCCGAGGAGATGAAGCGGGTCGAAGACTTCTCGGCGACCTGGAACAAGGCAAGCGTTCGGTTTCTGATTACTCCACGCTGGCGGCCGAGTGCCAATGGAATGAGGAGGCGCAGTGGGATATGTTCCTGCATGGGCTGGCTGACCGTGTTCAAAGAGAAATATACATGTTGGATTAACCCAAGACTTTGAACGGACTTATCGACCTGGCGCTGAGAGTGGATGCACGTATTTCCAGGATGGAGCGTCGGGGTATTTCGAACCGATTGCCTGGTGGCATTGAAGCTCAACAAATAGTCGGGGAGCCAAAGTCTCAAAAATGGGTTGAACCTGACATGGTCTGCCATACTTTTTATTTGTGTTTTTTCTATTAACTTTGACCCTAAGAACCAATAATTGGAGGGTCTGCTCTGCAGGAAATATCGCGACAAAAAATTGTGGCCATTTTAGTGTATGCACCCTTTATTTTTTATCAGAAAAATGTAAAAAATTATTTTTTCCTCTTAGTGGGTTGGGTAGGTTGTCAATAAATGCATTGCAGATACACAGAACACATGTGCTGACAACATCCACTGAAAAGATAACTCTTAAAACACATTTCTACATGATTTTGCATCAATTTAATGCAAAGAAATTAGGCGTTTTCTCATTTTTTTCCAATATTTTCATCTTTACTTCATTGGCAATGAACTATTCCCCTAAGTTATGACATCAGTCAATATGCCATTCTTTTCACCAAACACTATACTCATTCCACAAAAAAAACAAAAAAAAACAAACCAAAACCAATGGATCTGTGATGACTTCACTACTAGTTGGCGATCAACAGGCTCAGAACTTCAATAGAATTTTAGACTACTCTCAAAATTCTTAAAAACATGCTGGATATTTAGCATCATGGCACACTTACACACACACACACACACACACACACACACGATCTTAGTAATTTTAATGAGTTTGGAACAACCAACCAACAGTTACCAACGGACTTCGAAGCAGCTCATCATTGTCTGTGGTAAGTGACAGTGGCGTTAGTGAATGCCCGTAGGTCTGCCCCAGCGTTTTGGTAAAAGAATGGTAATATGGATATTGTAATGGTAATTCACTGAAAGGACCACGCCAGTCTTCAAACAAGTATATTTCTGATGATTCCTCATCCCAAACGTATCCCTGTAGCAGCAGCATTCATTCTCTACTAGTTTACTTAGCTAGCTTTAGCCGTTCTAGCTAATTTCGGTGGTTTCTTTAAACGGCCATAACTCCTCATAGGAATGGGGTAGAGACTTACTTTTTTGTTTTAACCCTCTGGGGTCTGAGGTGTTTTTGGGGCCATTGGGATGTTCTGACATGCCCTTACATTTGTGCGTTTTTCAGTTATTTATAAACATGTTAATGGCAAAGGTGTAAATTCACTCTATTTGTGCTATATAGAGTGAATTTACATCTTTGCCATTAAGTGGGCTACCATAATATCTAAGCATAGTTATGATCTGATAAGCCACACACCAGATTGTATGTTTTTAAAACTCTTTCCGGCTTATTCGAGAAAGCTAAATCTATTGCTGTCTGTGATGTTTTTGTCAGGCGAGTGGGTCCCTTTACAAATTGATGAAAGTCATATTTTGATGCTAGTTCTTTGAGTTGTTTCCTACTGGATTTATTTTAACCAATTAACATTAGTATCTCCATAAATAAGCACCTCACTGTTCGGTTTAAAAGATTTGAGAATTTTTTTCTAGATTTTGATAAAAAGTTTGTAGGCAACTAGATGGTGGATTATACACCACAAGGATGTTAAACATCATGCGTGAGGATAGAGACACATTTACACACAGACTTTCAATTGATAGAGATTCATCTAATTGGACTTCCTTAGTCTTAAAGGAGTCTTTAATATAAACCAGAACTCCACCTCCTCTACCAGTAACCCTGTCCTTTCTATAGCACTTATATCCAGGCACATCTATCATTGAGGTGGGGATTTTATCATGCATCCATGTTTCACCTATGCATAAATAATCAAGATTGGAACCAACTAAAAGAATTCTGATTTCATCACATTTTGGATACAGACTTCTAATATTTAAATGCCCTCCCAAAATACCCTTAGGCTTTACTGTAGGATCCCAGATTATTTTCGCGTGATTTACTGTCTGGAAGAATAAATATTGCCTCTGCTTTATTATTGCTTGTGACTGCAAAGTTTTTATATTGTCAATAGTGTCTCTATTTATTCGCTTATACTTTTTAGCTAATTTCTGTGGTTTCTTTAAATGGCCATAACTCCTCACAGGAATGGGGTAGAGACTTACTGTTTTTTTTTAGGTATTTTAATAATCAGATAATTTGATTTTATTTACAGTTCATATGGGCCATATTAACAACAGTGTAGTTGAATAGCAACAAGCATTTGCTTTCATTTACACAACCAGAAAAATGTGGCTCTATTTCAGATTTTTCAAACATTGCATTACCAACTACACAGTGTACAACCAGAAGCAGAACATTTCAGCCTCCGATTTTTCATTTTATAGACAATATACAAATTTCTTGGGTAGGGAGTGCGTGCATATTATACGCCAAAATATTATACGCTCTCGAGGACGCCGGCATACCCATCAAGCATGGTCTCTCAAGGGAAGATCTAATGCTTTTGGCCCAAAATACCTTGGGTAATCCTCCAGTCTCTCTTCCTTCAACCCCAAAAGCTTCTACTTCAGCAGTACAGCCAAAACCTACTGGCAGGAAAAGAACTGCTAAAACATCTTCACCCCATCCAGCTAAAAGGATACAGCTACCTGCTCAGGCGCCATCCTCTCCGCAGATCGCCATCTCCACAGACACGAACTATCAGCTCATATCTGCAGTTCAAAGCCTTTCTAAAACGGTCAAAGGACTGGAGTCCAAAATGTCGTCCCTTGAACATTCCCTTGCTAATCCAAACCTCAGCTCAGATCCGGCCTCGAACTCCTCAGCAGTTCCACAAATTAATTTTCCTTCTTTTGGATTAACCAGCCATTCGAACGTGCCTTCCACATCAGCTGCCCTGCCTGCTTCTCTTCCAGCGATTCAGTCGCCATTTGAAGAGGTTTCTGCTCCACCGGCTCCTTCTAACTTCAATCTCTCAACAGCTGCTCCAGCGCAAGCCTTCGGTAGGCGTTTTGTTTCTCCTGCCGCAGCAACTGTGTCCTCTCACTTAAGATCGAACATTATCCAAGGTAAGGACATTAACTTGGCTACATTATTGCTTCCTTCGCCTGCGGCCGACAGGAAAATGGTCGACTGCGGTGACGTGGCAGTCCTTCTTAAAACCTCCGATCCTCGTTTACAACGTAATCTCTCGTTTGGTGAATTCGTAATTGCTTTTAGCATTTACCGAGACATTTTGTGCCAGGTTTTTCCAGAGAGAAGAGAAGAGCTAGATCTCTATCTAGCTATGATGGGGGACTTTAGTCAAAGATATGGAGGCACGTTATTTTACGAATACCACAAGTCATTCTCTGCTAAAGCGGCTTCCTTCATCACAATTTACAATACAAGGTTAGACTGGTCAATCACAGACACGGAATTACTCGTCCGTCATTTCGGCGGCCAAAAAAGCTTGGCTTGTGCTATTTGCAGCGCTCATGGACACACGGCTTCATTTTGCCCCAAAGCTTTCGCAAGTCATGGTTCGTTCGCTGGCCATGGTGCTGAAAATGTAAGATTCTCTTCAAACAGTAGAGGTCGCCGTGTTGCAGAGTTTAATGGCGTTCCTATATGTGTATCATTCAATGAATCTGTCTGTTCTTATGCTAATTGCAAATTTGCTCATATTTGTAGTTCTTGCAAGGATCCACACCCGAAATCTGTCTGTCCACGCCGGTACAAACCGCCAACCCAGGGAAAAGCCCCATTTCAGAGAAAATTCTGAATAGTCACCCATCTACTCCCATTAATATACCAAACCTTTCAAGCTACCTTTTTTCTCACCCTGATCCGTCCTTCGTTGATTATCTCATCACCGGTCTGTCCCAAGGGTTTCGGGTGGGCGTCCTTTCCCATCTTACTGCTTCTTTTGTAGCAAAAAATTTGCAATCAGCTATAAACGAACCCGACGTGGTTTCAGCACTACTAGAGAAAGAGGTCAATAAAGGATATGTCATTGGCCCTTTCGCTTCTCCTCCTTTTTCTCCTTTTCGCGTTAATTCCATCGGCGTCGCAACGCGTAAATATTCCGGCAAAAAACGTCTCATTTTTGACATGTCTTCTCCCCATTCCTATGAAATAGCAAGCGTTAAAGGGATAGTTCACTTTGAAATTAATTTTTGATATGTTTTAGCTTACCTCCAGTGCATCCAAGATGTAGGTGTCTTTGTTTCCACAGTATCTTCAATTTTGATAATTTTAGGTAAAACCGTTGTTGTCTGTCAGTCATACAATGGAGGTGAAGGGGGTCCAACTCAAAGAGCAGTCAAAATTAAACATTATTTAATGACTCGTAAATGTAAGTACACATTGATGCCCTAAGACACGAAACGAGTGGTTTTTGTGAGAAAACGAACAGTATTTATATCTTTTTTAGCTCGTGTAAGCATATCCATGTCCAAATGATCTGAGAGCAGGGCGCTTCGGTCTGCGCATGCGTACAGCGTTCGCCGGAATGCCCCGGAAGGGCTCCCTCGCGCGTGTTTACGTCACTCATTGTTTATGCAGAGATTTCGGAAGTTTTACCTTACACTGTGAAGATCTAAACATATTTAGATATACAGGATCGCAATGGAAGACGATTTCTATATACCAACAGACAACGTTGATTTTTTTTCACAACCTTATTTATTTGAACACAACCGGGGCATTCCGGCGAACGCTGTACGCATGCGCAGACCGAAGCGCCCTGCTCTCAGATCAGTTGGACATGGATATGCTTACACGAGCTAAAAAAGATATAAATACTGTTCGTTTTCTCACAAAAACCACTCGTTTCGTGTCTTAGGGCATCAATGTGTACTTACATTTACGAGTCATTAAATAATGTTTAATTTTGACTGCTCTTTGAGTTGGACCCCCTTCACCTCCATTGTATGACTGACAGACAACAACGGTTTTACCTAAAATTATCAAAATTGAAGATACTGTGGAAACAAAGACACCTACATCTTGGATGCACTAGAGGTAAGCTAAAACATATCAAAAATTAATTTCAAAGTGAACTATCCCTTTAACGAATGCATTCCTTTAACCCCTTTTTCCCTTCATTATGCCTCGGTCGACAATGCCATTCAGTTGATCAAGTTAGCTGGTCAAGGCGCTTGGCTAGCTAAAGCTGATATAATAGACGCTTTCAAAACTATGCCAATTCATCCCTCCAATTGGCCACTCTTCGGAGTCAAATGGAATTCTAAATTCTATTTCGCTGTAAGGCTCACGTTCGGATGTAGAAGTAGTCCTCATATTTTCAACAGTCTTTCCGAAGCCTTGTGTTGGATCCTTCTGAATGTCTGTAAGCTTCCTTTTGTTTTGCACTTACTTGACGATTTTTTGTTGATCGATTTTCCTTCTTCCCAATCTACCGTTCTCGACATACTTAAACAGGTTTTTAGCGACGTTGGCGTCCCCCTCTCCGCCGAAAAAACGCTGGGCCCTTCTACTTCGTTAGAATTCCTAGGCATATTTCTCGATACCATCAAAATGCAAGCTTCTCTTCCTCATGAAAAACTTCTAAGGATCAGATCTTTCCTGGAATCTTTTTCCTCCCTACACGTCGTCTCGAAACGCGATATGCTTTCTTTGCTTGGGCACCTAAATTTTGCCATGAGTATCATCCCGCAAGGCAGGGCTTTTATTTCTCGTCTGCTTACATTGGCTCATTCCGTGCAAGATTTAAGCGAATCGCTCCATTTAGACGAAGGATGTCTATCTGACATTAAATTTTGGACTCGGTTGCTAAACGAGTGGAACGGCATTTCCTTTTTCTACAATGACGCTTTCGAATCATCCGCAGAACTTCATCTGTTTACCGACGCCGCTCCATCTATCGGTTTCGGGGGTTTTTTTCAAGGGCAATGGTTTGCAGAGAAATGGCCAATCGATTTTCCTACGGTTACACTAGGTCACGTTTCCTCCGCGCTCTACGAGATTTATCCTTTAGTAGTGGCCAGCATAATTTGGGGCTCAGCGTGGTCGAGGAAACGCATTATTATGTTTTGCGATAATGAAGCCACCGTTGCCATCATTAATAAAGGTAGATCATCCTGCCTCTCGATCATGCCTTTCGTGGGACGCTTAATCTGGCAATCAGTAACGTACAACTTTATCATAAAGGCTGCCCACATACCCGGGCATTCCAATGTCATTGCTGACGCGCTCTCTCGCTTTCATTTTCAGACTTTCAGACGGCTTTGCCCCTCAGCCAACTCGGATCCAACACCATGCCCTTCATTATCAGCAACAATGTTAAATTAGACGATTTGCTTAAATCAGCCAGACATTATATGTCCAAAGGAGTAGCTCCTTCCACTTTTAAAGCTTACACTTCCGCTTGGTCTTCGTTTTTAATGTTTTGTTTTTCCTTTCAGATTCCTCTTTTTCCTATCTTGATTACCACCGTCTGCTCCTTTCTTGTTTTTAAATTCGAAAATTGCAATTTAAAAATTTCCTCCATCCGTAGATTACTCGCAGGCGTCCAATTTTACGCAAAATACTTCAATCCCGACTTTCCAAGTCTTTTCACTGCTACTTCCATTCGCTTATTGCTCAAAGGCATGAGTAAGTCTTCTAGCCATTTGCCAGATAAACGGCTTCCTCTTACTTTGCCTCTTCTGCAAAGATTGATTAATTCTCTCCGTAATGGGCTTTTTTCCATGTACATTAACGTAATGCTAGAAGCCGTGTTTTTAATCGCTTTTTATGGTTTTATGCGTCCAGGGGAATTCACTTCATCAACCAACCATTTCGATCCTGCGCGCGATCTTTCTTTCTCTGATTTGCACTTTTCACCTCAATTCTTTACACTCTTTCTTAAGCACTCTAAGAATGATTCTCAAGGTTCTGGCGTCACATTAATTCTCGCTAAAATCCACAATAATTTCTGTCCCTTCTCATCTATGCTCAAATTTCTCAAAATCCGTTCTCGATCCTCAGACCACTCCCCCTTATTCATTCTTCCTAACGGTGCTCCTCTCTCTAAAGCCTGGTTCAGGTCTCATCTAGTTTCTGTCCTTATAAGCTGCAGTTTATCTCCCTCCCTGTATACTGGCCATTCCTTCAGGATTGGGGCCGCCACAACAGCAGCCGAACGCGGTATTTCTACAGCAGCTATCAAAATCATGGGCAGATGGTCTTCCTCTGCATTTGAGTCTTACATAAGACCTGATCCAAAGATCATCCTCGAAGCTCAGCAAGCTCTTCACTAAACGGTCCAGGTAAATAACCTTTGCAACCACTGGTGGTGGTGCTATTATATTCCATTTTCTTAATTGGTCTTAAATCAGATGCATTACAATGGTCAATGAGTCATCGTCTATATGTGGCCTAGTGGCCTTTTCTTAATGTGGCCTTGTCTCTATGTGGCAGTAGTAGCCGTTGTGGTCTTGTCCTATGTGGTCTTTATGGTCTTAAATATAAAAAATAAATAAATATATAAATAAATAAATAAATAAATAAAAAATAAAAAAAATAAAAAAAATAAATAAAAAAAAATCATGCAAGTGTATGATATACATGTTCAGTGTGGTCTACTGTGACCGTGTAGCCTAATGTGGCCTTGTCCCGTGGTCTTGTGGCCAGTTATGGCATGGTTCTGTGTGGCCTAGTGGCTGTGTCTCGTTGGCCTTGTATCCGTGTGGCATTAGCAGCCTTGTGGTCCAGCGGGCCTTGTCTCTGTGCGGGTGTCAAGGCCTTGTGGCATAATGTTGCCTTGTCCTATGTGTGGCCAACATGGTCTGTGGCCCTTATGGCCTCGGTTTTGTGTGGCCTAGTGGCCGTTGTCCCTGTGTGAACTCGTCTCAGTGTGGGCTTACGGTATCGCGGCCCTTGCGGCCTCATTCTATGTTCAGTGTGGTCTACTGTGACCGTGTAGCCTAATGTGGCCTTGTCCCGTGGTCTTGTGGCCAGTTATGGCATTGGTTCTATGTGGCCTAAGGCCTTGTCTATGAGTGATTCTGTCTCTGTATGGCTTTAGCAGCCTTGTGGCCCAGCGGGCCTTGTCTCTATGTGGGTCCAGAGGCCTTGTGGCACAAGTTGCCTTGTCCTGTATGTAAAAAATGGCCAGTGGTCTGTGGCCCTTAGTGGCGCGGTTCAATGTGGCCTAGTGGCCGTTGTCTGTGTGGCTTGCTCTGTGTGGTCTATAGTGGCCTTGTGGCACAAGTTGCCTTGTCCTGTATGTAAAAAATGGCCAGTGGTCTGTGGCCTTTAGTGGCGCGGTTCAATGTGGCCAAGCGGCCGTTGTTTGTGTGGCCAAGCGGCCTTGAGGCATTTTTGCCTCGCTAAAATATAAAAAAAAAAAAAAAAAAAAAAAAAAAAAAAATGGCTTGTGGTCCTTGCGGCCTGGTTTTGTGTGGCCTTGCGGCATTGTCCAGTCTACCTCGTTCTATGTGCGGCATTAGAGGCCGTTGTGGCTCATTGCGGCCTTGTCTCTGTGGTCTAGCAAGGCCATGTGGCCGGGCGGCCTTGTGTCTGTGGTCTATCATGGCCGTGTGGTCCAATGTGGCCAGTTTGCGGTCTAAGGAGGCCTGCTCTGTGTATGGCCCTAGGTGGCCTGCTCTGTGTGGTCCAATGAGGCCTGGCCCAATGTGGCATTGTCTGTGTGGTCCAATGAGGCCTGGCCAATGCGGCTCTGTTTCGTGTGGTCCATCGCGGCCTTGTCTCTGTGTGGTCCAATGAGGCCTGGCCAATGCGGCTCTGTTTCGTGTGGTCCATCGCGGCCTTGTCTCTGTGTGGTCCAATGAGGCCTGGCCCAATGTGGCATTGTCTGTGTGGTCCATCGCGGCCTTGTCTCTGTGTGGTCCAATGAGGCCTGGCCCAACGTGGCATTGT
The DNA here is from genome assembly GCA_030578255.1 of Tiaroga cobitis. Taxonomy (NCBI): domain Eukaryota; kingdom Metazoa; phylum Chordata; class Actinopteri; order Cypriniformes; family Leuciscidae; genus Tiaroga; species Tiaroga cobitis. The sequence goes on along the minus strand of CM060605.1, from coordinate 4,755,950 downwards.
CTGTGTGGTCCATCGAGGCCTTGTCTCTGTGCGGTCTGTTACGGCCTTGTCCCATATGGCCGGTTCTGTATGCCCAAGGTGGCCTTTTCTCTGTGGTCCATAACAGCTGTTGTTCCATGACCTGTCCCTATGTTCTAAGTTAGCCTCGTTCTCAGTTAAGTCACTATTCCACAACACTTGCTTCCTTCCAACTCATTCTCAGGGAACTGGTTCGATCAGACGTAAGTGCGTCTCAAAACATAAGTCGCCTGGATGAAAGCGTCAGCATGGATAAATGCTTATGTACATACAGCAGCAGAACATAAATGCATAAATGCATTATTCACGTCTTCTCATAGTACCTTTCAGGCTCACTATGAAGTCATCTCTTACTAATTAGTTATTGGTTACGAGGCTTTCCACATTTCATGTTCATGCCCTTTATTAACTCTCTTTTCTTTCCATTTTAGGCTCTACAGGATACATGACTGGTGGGTATACTTTTCTTTACCGTTCTTTGGGGGTGGGCTCCGTCCTGGCGGAATTATCTTCCACCTATTTTTGGGGGTCGGCTGCGCCCCTGCCTTCGTCTTCAGGCAGGAAATGCAGAGTCCGGACCCTCGGATTGCGAGCTATGGACGGGGCCTACGCCAAAGAACTTTATTGCTTGCTGGACTATCAATAAATGTATTTATTGTTACAGTATTTATTCTCCCGAGTCTTTCTGGTAGAAATGGAAGCTTTAGCGTTAAGTTCTGCCGGGAAGACTCAATTGCTACGTCACTTATTACCTTCTCATCTATCCAATCGTGTCTAATAATTGCGGTATAAAAGACCAGTACTTACACATGTCTGAGTTCGCAGATGCTGACGCATTCATTCACCTCCATCCTCCCCACCACCACCAGGATGGTCCCTTCCCCTCCATCCTCCCCACCACCATGGTCCCTTCCTATACCTCACAGGGGGTCGGCTGCGCCCCTGCCTTCGTCTTCAGGCAGGAAATGCAGAGTCCGGACCCTCGGATTGCGAGCTATGGACGGGGCCTACGCCAAAGAACTTTATTGCTTGCTGGACTATCAATAAATGTATTTATTGTTACAGTATTTATTCTCCCGAGTCTTTCTGGTAGAAATTAAATTCGTGGTATAGATACGCGCTTTCAATTCACTCACATGGTGTTTTTCTCAGTCTCTTTTCGTGACCAGAAGGATAGTTCCGCTTAGTTATCTCATCGATGTTGTAAACTTTGATTGACGCGCTTTGACACGAGGGGGAGGCGGGGCCTTGAGTTATTTGCGGGGCCCTACGCAACTTGCGTAGTGTGCGTATAGGGAGGATCGGCTCTGTTAGGGTTGTTGTGGCTTTTTCCCTTCTTAACAGACATCATCACTGAGTAAGAGACACTCTGAGTCCAATTTAATAGTTTATAAAGTATTTATTCTCTTGCAAGAGAGATCTTCGTCACCAATACACATTCGTGAGTCAGTGAGGAGAGATAAGAAGAAGCAGTGTCTGTCTTTTTTATATCTTGTGTCCTCCAAGGCCTTATTTCTGCCCTCCCCTCACAGGAGAGATATACTTTTTTCCCTATTTCTCCCTGGCCCTGAGAGGTAAATGCCCCCTTAACCCTTTAGGCTATAACGTACAAATGCACTCAAGACGACCCCTTGACCACCTGCTTTTCCTTACCTCCACTGACTCCCAACCACAGTAAATTATCAATCAAAGGCCCCCTCTCACTACATTCGTGAGAACAGATGAGGCCATCATTAGGAATCACTGAAATCAGAGCAATAAAGGAAAAATTCCATAACAGAAACGCACCTAATGAGTGTGTGAAGAGGAGTTGAATATATAGGGAGGTGAACTGATAAGGTGCAGGTGATGGTGATTAAAACTCAGGGGACTGTGAACGAGTGGGAGGAGTGAGTAAAGCTGGTGGAATCCTGACAACTTCAAGATAAGCCATTCTAAGAAAATAAAAAGAGTCAAATATTTTTTTCTATAGGTCTATCATAATGCGTGCGGTAGAGAGTTAAATGTTCGATCTAAAGCTACAAGCTTGATATTTGTTGAGTAGCCTAAGCTACTTAAGTTAGTAATCTTGTAGGACAGAAAAGTTATTTTTCATGGCCAGAAGAATAGCCTTTCTTGAGAGTTGATAAGAAGATTGTATGGTCGGTTTGGTTACCCGCAGTTACGAGTCATCCAAAAATATTTTTAATGATATTCGGGTTGCGGTCGGTCGGGTCGTTTGAAATAAAGATGCCAATTAAACCTTTGTATTTATATAGTAGGCTACTAGACCCAATTTTCTATGAAATACATAGGCCTACACTTTATTGGCTGAATAACTGGCACGAAGATGGCGCACGAGCTCAGTCTAAACCGTTCTCGGTTCTGTACTGGTGATCCGAGAACCGCTGTACCTGTGCGTTCGGTATGTACGCAGATGCGCAGTATCAGCTGCTCGTGCTCATCACTTCTCTCAGCAGTGGCACCAACATGTCTCAGTTCAGTGAACTGTTGGAGTTACTGGAGTAAAATATAGGCTACTCCGGGATATTGGTTTATTAAGATTCGGAGGGACTGTCTAAAAGTGAGTAACTTTAGTTATTTGTGGATCAGCGCTGACGCAAGACGCGAACTGTTTTGAACTGATTCAGTCCGATTTAGTGTACTGGTTCGACCGGTTCACTAAAAAGAACCGGTTCAAAAGAACTATTCGTTCACGAACCGGCCATCACTACAGTCTGCAGGTAGAGATGGATGCGGCAAGAGAAAAGGTGAAGACTGGGGAGTGGAAGCTCCGCAAATACACAAATAGGAAGAGCAAAGTGTGGGAGACATTTGCCGAAATAATGAAAGATGATGACCAAAGTGCTGGCTTTGTGTGTACTTCTTGCGATGCTATTTACACATTTGTGTTACACGTCTATGGCCCAATGACGCTACGATGAGCAACTACTTTTAAAAAATGCGGGTCAGGAAGCGGGTCGGGTACAATGTTTTCTTTCTTTTTTTTGCGGTCCGAGTTGCGGGCGGGTTAATTGAAAACCTCGGTTGGGTGAGGGTTGTTTATACATTGACCTGCGCATCACTGTTGGCTATGTATTCCCTTTTTTGGCAATTTAAAATATGTATGCAATATTTGATCATAACCATGATTAATTATTAAATATATATATTCCCCTCATTTGAGCTGATTCGCTACATTGCTCTAAATCCTGCATCTCATTGATTAGCTCCCTAGACTTTAAACAGCAAAACTAACTCTTCAGAACTTCCAGTTCTCCTAACTTTATTTCCTTCATCTCCTGACATTTCAGGTCTTTCACTCGATGCCTCCATCTTAGAGCCCCCCTTTTCCTTAACCACCGTATGCCACCCACCACCATCGTCATCCCCTCCACTCCCTGAAGCCATGGGCCTCCAATACCAGCTCCTTTTCCAACACTAATCTAATATTATTATTACTTCTGCTACTAATAAAAGAAAATGGGAAAAAAACAAGGACCTTACAGCAGAGAACACCAACTGATCACCCATTTTTCACAACACGGATCAACAGTTTGCTTTGAAACCGATGTCTTTTGTATCACAAATTACATTCACATATCAATACAATTTTTCTATTCTACTCTAGTCTGTGTGACCTGTGAGTTCTACTTGCTCTTTCACAGTGAAAAAGGATCTTTGACTAACCGTGCAGCCCTCTATGAATTCCTCAACACAACAGAGCGTCATACATTGGACTTCCTTATACTTTATGCACGCTTCCCTATACTTTATTTGCTTTCATTTACTGTGCTCCATCAAGGCCCTCTTAACAGTTAACACAGATCAGTGCATGCAATAATTTCCTCTTGAATCAATACCCCTCTCTTGTTTTCTGTTCTTCAAGGTTGGAGGAACTTTTTGAGTGTCCTTACCACCACGGGCAGACACCACGGTGAAGAAGCAAAAACTGCTTCCCTTTTTGTGGCCATCTATTGTGTTGCTCATTCAGCCAGCCCGCTGTGGTCTTCCAATCTGCTTGCATCGCCAATTCATAGTGGCTTCTTTCGCCTCTGTGCAGACTTACCTCTGTTCGTTGACAATTTATCATCATCCTTCCACCACCTCTTCTCCACATTTTTAGTTCCAACTATTCCTACCACGGGGGGAGTACTCTGGGTTCGGGCCAAATTCTGAACTCGGAGCCCTCTCCCAGGACAGCACGCCAAATACGCATAAAGATTTACTCTATCTAATTAAATGTATGTGTGAACTAGTGAAACAAAAGCAATCAATGGCCATGTTGTTAAATCAACATTACACAATGATTGGTTGTACATCACTGCTGTTGAATCAACGTTGAATTAAACAAAAAATAATCTTTGGTAATATTGTTCGATCAATGTGATGTGATGTGATGTTGAATTGTTTTTGTGAAAATTTAAAATACATCTGAAATGTAATGTCACCATTAAACAATGTTGCCATCTGATGTACCAAGTTAATGTTGAAACAACATTAATATTTCAACTGCACTTCAGTGGTACAACAAATTCCTGACCATTTTAAACTACAGAGCCTCTAGTTTAAAGGGACATGGTGGTGGACACTTCCTGTTTAATGTCCCGATGGCAGTGTTTCAGACAGCTCCGTGCGTTAACAATGGAGCAGTTCATAGAGTTTTATTTTGAATTTGGACTGAAATATAAAGAAATATAGTCAGTGCTTAACTCAGTAAATTTCAGTAAAATTGGCAATATATTTAAGATTCGAAATTCCCGGATCAATAACTTGTGAGCTAAACGTTGTTAAAACAAAAATGACACATCTTTCCAACCATAGTAACGTAGACGAGCTACAAACATAGTCAAACATCTTACCGGCGTCAAACATACCCGGACCTCTCAGTTGATTAAACCAAACCTTGGTTACTCGAGGTATGCTGGTTCCTAAAATGCATCTGGGAGTAAGTTCATCCAACTCAGAGTATGTTCTTGATTAACACACCAGACATTCCCAACAGAGCAACAAATTCTTTCTTATTCTTCTTGCTATTTTATTACGGCGGTTGGCAACCAGCTTATTAGTGCATTTCCGTCACCTTCTGCTCCAGAGTGTGAATCAGAAAATAGGTTCCCATACACAAAAGGAATATATTTAAAATATATTTTCAGAATATATTTTTGGTATGTATGCAAATATTTGAAATTGGCCCAATAAATATATTTTAGTTAAATATATGTAAATATATTTTTATTTTATTTTTAATATATTTTAGTTAAATATGTGAATATATTTCTATGTCAATATATTTACTAACAACATATATGTTTGTATGTTTTAACTTTTGCAAATGGTTTCATTTGAAATATATTTTCAGAATTGAATACTGTTATTTAATAGTGTGTGCAGTGTTAGACACTGAGTTCTATCTATTGTTTAAGTGTACTTCACTGTTGGAGTGTCACTGTTATACTTGCATCATAAATATTGTGCATATTTTCAATATTTAAATTACTTCAGGAAAGATTTCAATAAAACAACAATAAATCTAATAATTGCACGTAGTGTTAGGTACGTGCTGCCACCTAATATGGCCTAATAGTCCTAGGAAAGCAAGTATCTGTCATTTTACATTGCAGTCATTTAAATGTAAGTACAGTATTTATTAAAGCTGTGTGTCATAATACAGTAGTGAAATATGGTAGCCTACTGTTATAGGGGAAAAGGTAGAGGAATTACTATGATCAAAATACATTTTCGACCCTTCTTTAGCAAGCTAAACATTTTATGACCATATATTTTGTCATATATTTTACATTACGTTATAAATGTAAATATATTGCACACTTAACATCATATATTTTTGTTATATTTAAGAATATATTTCAAAATGATAAATATAAGTGAACAAAAATGCAAATATATTTCAATGTATTTGGAATATACGCCACATATATTTTTGACACTATAAAATATATTTCAATATATTTCTTTTGTGTATGGGTTTACAGACTAAATCACCCACCCTCCCTCCTTCCTTCTCCTCCACACACACACCTCATCCCAGTCATTCTACACAATAATAATAATAACAATTTTAACCCTCCTCAATACTACATTTCTTCATATCCTATTAAAAACTCATGTTTCTCTTACGAAAATCATAAGAAATCTAGTCTGATCCCTATCGCTGCTCAATAACCCTTTTGATGTGATGTTCTGAACTCCCATCTCCCTCAGCTTATTCCTCATCACCTCTCTCTGTGCTCCATATCTACTGCAAAACTACTGTATATGCTCTACAGACTCCTCTTCCTGGCATCCCTCACAAAGTCCAGTATTAATTAAATTAAATTAAATTCACATTTATTTGTATAGCGCTTTTCACAATACACATCATTTCAAAGCAGCTTTACATAAAGTGCATGAGACAATATTACAATTTAGAGTGATCTGTTATCAAAGGTGACTGTCTAAGTTATGTATTTCAGAAATGTACATATACAAAATCACAGTTAGCTTAAAATGTATTCAGTTAAACAATGTAATAATTTTATGCAGAAACAATGAGCTCATTCAAGTAATGAATATTTGTTTGTTAACAAGTGATTATGACATTTAGAAAATGTAGCATTGGTGCATGTTGATTTAGAGTTACGTCATTTGAAGTCTTCGCAGGGTTTGCGCTTCGCTGTCTCTTCATAGGTGTTGGGCACCTGAAGTCTTCATAATAGGCTGCATCCAAAGTGGAGTTGACATACTCTAGTTACCTCAGGATGGGCATCCCAAGATAAAACAAAGAAGCAAATAGAAAATAATTAGCGTAGCTGTTGTTCATAACATTATTCAAGGACAATCAGCATTTGATCTGATATAACTGTATAAGGTTATAAGTAGCATTATATGAATGCTAGGCTAAAGAGATGCGTTTTTAATCTAGGTTTAAACTGAGAGAATGAGTCTGAGCCCTGAACATTATGAGGAAGGCTATTCCAGAGTTTAGGCAATGAGCCTCTCCCTCCTTTAGTGGACTTAGATACTCTAGATACTACCAGAAGCCCAGAGTTTTGTGACCTTAAAGAGTGTGATGGATTGTAGGGCAATAGAAGATCAGTTAAATATGCAGGAGCTAAACCATTTTGGGCTTTATCGGTCAGTAGCATTACTTTGTAAATAATATGGAGCTTAAAGGTGAACTATGCAGGTTTTTTACCTCAACGAAACAGCTTCGGAGTCATTGGAATGGTTATATTACTCTTTTCGGGTTGAATGGTGGTCGTTTCGCACCCCCCTATCGCATGTGAGCGGAAAAAACACACTTGCAACTTTGAGCCGGCGGGCCGCCGGCCACAGCATCAGGAAGTGTTGCGTGATATCAGGTCTTGCGATGTAACGAATTGCTTTACGGCAAAAAAGATCTGATAAAATTCTGATAAAATAAGCATCAAACAGAAATAACCCGGCGCCGTATACATGTGGTGTTCAAGGCGCACATACAATACAGGCTCTGTCCCAAATGGCACACTCCGGACTTGTGGACTTCCTCAGAGTCCACACTTCGGTGACGTCATGTAGTGCAGACCTATAGGGCCTTTAGCGCGAGTCCGCGAGGGCGCATTGAGAGGTATTTTTGGGACAGACTCGATCGTCATGCCGGAAACAGGAAGACGGTCTGATTGTTGTTATGGACAGGAGCTACAGGTTCGGGGAAATATGCTGCCTATTGTTGTTGTGTTTACATATGACTCAGTAAAGCCCTGACATTCTGTTCTATTTATTTAATGAATCATAATGCGATCGTATTATTCAGCTCGCTATTATTAGCCTATGTTTGAGACATCAACCACTGGTCGTGATCATAATGTTTGTATAAACTTGTCATAAAATACGTAATGATAATTACACTGAAATATTGTCTTCTCAGCCATGTTAACAATTGTCCGTGAGCGAAATCTCCTCCCATCCGTTGTCTGATTGGCCTTTGGCAAGGATTCCTGGGTAGTTAAAGTGCGTGGAGCCTGCATCTATGCGGGCTTCGCGGAAGACTGCTTCAAGGGTACAAAGGGGGCGCTGCTGAGCACACTTCAGAGTGTTAACCCTCTGAGGTCTAAGGGTTTTTGGGGTCCTTGAGGTGTTCTGACATGCTCTGACATTTGTGCTTTTTTCAGTTATTTATAAACATGTTAATGGCAAAGGTGTAAATTCACTCAATATAGCACAAACTGGGCTACCGTAATATCTGAGCAACAATTATGTACATGTTTGTATTTTTGAGAGAATATTGCTTATGCATGGTTATTGAAAAAACTAAAACTTAAAGTGTCTGAAATAAGGCCACAAAACACATACTAAATATGTGTCCACAATACTTTTGACTAATGAGTGTTGTTGCCTAGAATTTTTGCTTCAAAATGATCTGAAAATCATCCTGCCTAATCATTTACACAAAAACATACACTGATTTAAATTTTATTAGACACTTTTTGTTTGGAAAGGCAATATGCGTGGAGGCGTGTTCACACCTGAGAAGACAAAGGCCGGATAATGTGCCGCATAATGAGCTGCATATTAATTAGCCCTTTCACACAGGTGTGTCACAGGATCCCAAAGAATGCAAGGACAAAAGAAATGATCTATATAGCCTATACATATTTTACAATTAGAAATTGTAACCAATTACAAATAGGTTACAATTACAACAACAATTACAATTTTAACAATATTTCAAGTGTATTTCTTTGTAAAAAGTATACATTTTATCATACGTATTAAAAAAAGGTAAGGATTCATTAGTTTGAATATTGGAACAAACACTATAATAACATCTTAGTTGATAATTCAATATACCTACTTTATTTTTGACAAAACATCATACTATAGTATATTTAACTATGAGCAGAAATTGGTGAACAAAAGCGTACCTATTTAATGTGACAGTAGTCTTTTTTTACAGTCAAAACTTTATAATCTATCCAAAACTAATCACAAAATCTTGTCTAAACATTCAAATTTAGTCTGTAATATATTGTGTATGATATATTAGTATATACATGTGAATTTGCAGCTTGTTGCTTATACAGACATTTTATTTCAACATATTTCAGTCTATTTTTACTCATCTTACTAGGCTATAGCAATATAGTTTGGATGTGTTCATGTAAACATAACGTTTACTAATGTAGGTGCGAGAGTGAATGAACGGCACAGACACGCGCTGTATAACTGTAGTAAACAAAGCGCGCGCGCCTATGCCGTTCACTCATCATTTAGCCTAAACACAGATTCATATTCATATTTAAGGCACGGCCACCCCGGTGCCTTTAGGTAACTAATAGGGGTGTAACAATACATCGATATGGATCGATGCATCGATCAAATGTCTAACGATACGATGCATCGATACCACACATAAAATATCGATGTACACGGTACCTTTATTTTGACACACTCCATATCCTCACGTAACTTTTCTCCGCTGAAATAGACGCCTGACAAGATTGACTGAAACCTTTGTCACAAAAGCTGGTATTTTCCACTGTAAAGGCATAGCATCGCGAGTTTATGTTTTACAGCAGAAACGACAAGCCCCGAAAAGTCTGTTTTAGCAAATCAGTGCGCAGTATTCAGGTCAGGTGACAAGGCTGCTTGTCACTTTGAAAAGACGCGCTACTGAGAGGAGTTTCGTCAAAGGTGACTAAAAGTGATCGAGGATGGATTTCAGCGAACTTCATGAACCCGTGATATCTTCTTTGGCTCGTAAAAAGAAAATAAAAGCTGAAAGTTTTTCACGGAATCTTGCTAAAACAGCACGTTTAGTGGTGGGTGAAAAGCTCTCTGTATTGCGTGTACGTTAATCACAACAACAAAGTTTGACAGGCATCGAAATTATGTCAACTGAGGAGATTAACGTTATAGATTAACCAAGTGTTACTTGGCTTTGTTTAACTCTGAAACATGAAATGTAGAGTTATCTGCTTTTACCACACAATAAATATATATAAAAATCCTTTAAATGAACTTTAATATAACAGAAGAGTTCATTTGCAAAAACAGATAACCCCGTTCTTGTTCCTTTTCATCATGTTTTTTTTTTTACTTGTAACAAACAACTTGTAAATGTCCCAATTGGGAGAGGGTGTGCAATTTTCAGAGTTTAAACTTTCATGTAATATATTTTTTAATGTATTGTGAGTTAATAAATATGACTGGTTGTGTACACTTGGCACATAATATCTAAATATCGATTAATCGATCGATATAGCCCTGAATCGAATCGAATCGTAATCGTATCGTAGAATTTTTTGAGGTATCGGCAAATATCGTATCGTTGGCTGAGAGAATCGATATCGTATCGTATCGTGATTAACTGTCCGATTTACACCCCTAGTAACTAAAGGCACCGGGGTTGCGGTGCCACCGGCTTGGGCCCGTAATCGCTGCTCGCAGCTATATTTACTAGATTTTTATCTTTACACTAGCTAACTATTAAAGGTGCACTATGCAGGAATTCCGTTTTTGTCAAACAGCGACCCCTAGAGTCGCTGTGGAGTACTTGTACTGTCGTAAATAGCACTCACGCAGAGATGGCTCTGCACTTACGGCCTGATCCACTCCCCCTGTACTCCCCCCGGGGTGGCCGTGCCTAATTCATATTTAAACAGTCTTTTTGCGGTTTACAGTCAGACACTATTCAATATCGCGATTAGAACAAAGCACTTAAGAATAAATGACTTACTACATCAGCTGGATCCGTTGCTTCTCGAAATGAAACTACCAGCACTTCTGGTACATTTTCCAGGGTTAGATAGTATTATTCCTCACAGCGAAAGGATACGCTGTGTACACAGCTGTACAAGATACTTACTAAACACGATGTGTTTTATAATCCAGCTGGTGGACGTTGGCATGTTTGAATGGCTTGCCTTAGATCATTTACGTTTGAATAGCGCGAACTCACCATGGGCGTGGCACATTAACGCGTAATTAGGTATAATGAGCTGGAAAGAAAAATACTGACATCTCTCTCTTTTCATGCAGATTAAATAAACAGAGAATATTTGTTTTTTTTATATAAATTAATTCATTTAAAAGAAGAGAGTTCAAGCTTCATTATGGAAAAACACTCGTGGCTGTATGACAAGTATTCGCGGAATTACAGTTAATTTTCGGACGCATTTCAGAATGGACTTAACTGACAGAGAGTAGGCAGAACGCGCATTATGTTTGTTTTTCTTAATTTGGCGAAAAGCACAACACTTTGTTTTTATTGTGAGTATCCACAAAAAAATAGACACTTATCAGGATCTAATGATGTACAACACTTAATATGTTAGATCAAAATCAACAGAGTATTTTGAGTTTCTTTTGCACTGATAAGAAAAAAGCGAGACTATCGCGCCGGTGCGATAGCCGACCTCAGAGGGCGTGCGAGCAGCGATTACGGGCCCAAGCCGGTGGCACCGCATCCCCGGTGCCTTTAGTTACCTAAAGGCACCGGGGTGGCCGTGCCGCCGGCTTTGCCCCTTCATCGCTGCTCGCAGCTATATTTGTATATACACTCACCTAAAGGATTATTAGGAACACCATACTAATACTGTGTTTGACCCCCTTTCGCCTTCAGAACTGCCTTAATTCTACGTGGCATTGATTCAACAAGGTGCTGAAAGCATTTTTTAGAAATGTTGGCCCATATTGATAGGATAGCATCTTGCAATTGATGGAGATTTGTGGGATGCACATCCAGGGCACGAAGCTCCCGTTCCACCACATCCCAAAGATGCTCTATTTGGGTTGAGATCTGGTGACTGTGGGGGCCATTTTAGTACCGTGAACTCATTGTCATGTTCAAGAAACCAATTTGAAATGATTCGAGCTTTGTGCATTATCCTGCTGGAAGTAGCCATCAGAGGATGGGTACATGGTGGCCATAAAGGGATGGACATGGTCAGAAACAATGCTCAGGTAGGCTGTGGCATTTAAACGATGCCCAATTGGCCCTAAGTGGCCTAAAGTGTGCCAAGAAAACATCCCCCACACCATTACACCACCACCACCAGCCTGCACAGTGGTAACAAGGCATGATGGATCCATGTTCTCATTCTGTTTACGCCAAATTCTGACTCTACCATCTGAATGTCTCAACAGAAATCGAGACTCATCAGACCAGGCAACATTTTTCCAGTCTTCAACTGTCCAATTTTGGTGAGCTCTTGCAAATTGTAGCCTCTTTTTCCTATTTGTAGTGGAGATGAGTGGTACCCGGTGGGGTCTTCTGCTGTTGTAGCCCATCCGCCTCAAGGTTGTGCGTGTTGTGGCTTCACAAATGCTTTGCTGCATACCTCGGTTGTAACGAGTGGTTATTTCAGTCAAAGTTGGTCTTCTATCAGCTTGAATCAGTCGGCCCATTCTCCTCTGACCTCTAGCATCAACAAGGCATTTTCGCCCACAGGACTGCCGCATACTGGATGTTTTTCCCTTTTCACACCATTCTTTGTAAACCCTAGAAATGGTTGTGCGTGAAAATCCCAGTAACTGAGCAGATTGTGAAATACTCAGACCGGCCCGTCTCGCACCAACAACCATGCCACGCTCAAAATTGCTTAAATCACCTTTCTTTCCCATTCTGACATTCAGTTTGGAGTTCAGGAGATTGTCTTGACCAGGACCACACCCCTAAATGCATTGAAGCAACTGCCATGTGATTGGTTGATTAGATAATTGCATTAATGAGAAATTGAACAGGTGTTCCTAATAATCCTTTAGGTGAGTGTATATATATATATAAAAGAAGCCAGTGGCACCGCCACCCTGGTGCCTTTAGGGTTATTGTGCACGACGTACAAAAACGTAACCCTGCTTTGACTGTCGAAAAGATGTGTGCTGTAGAGCTTGCATCAGTGTGGGCTCTGCAAAAGTGTGCATCCTTGACTTTATGTATTGACTTTACCCTTAGTATAGTCAGTCTTACGGCTAGGAGCGCCTCTGGATCCTTGCGCATACAGCGATTTTAAATCCGCCTCCAGTGTGGCCTCCTCCGCCTTGTCGACAGAAGAATCTGTCGCAACCCCCGCCGCAGCCCGGTCGACGTGGGCAGACGGAGCCACTCCCTCCGGGTCCTCCGGTGCCGGCATTCGAACACTCGCCCGCACAGAGTGCCCAGAGCTGTCTCCCACCGGAAATCCGCCAACCACCTCCGGGTAGCCGGCCACCGCAGATGACGCACTAGTTCCGCCGCGGAGGCTCCCGTCCGCCCACCAATCCAGCCTGCCGCTCCCCGCTCCGCCTCCACACCGGGACCCGGCCCCACATCGGCAGTATGGACCCGCGGCGCACAGTCAGGAAGGAGAGATATATTATAGCACGCCCACTATTTTCTCTTCTGTTACCCAGCTCCACTTTGGTGCGTAAGCCTATTACGCGTGCATTTCCAAACTTCAGGAGGGAATAGTAGATGGCAAAACGGCCATATCCAACGTTGTTCAGGTATGGCGTGTTGCACAGAAGACTGTCAGGGTCGTTTTGAGGAATCCTTAGGACAAGTGATCCAAATATTAGCAGCAGAAGAAGCCACACCAAACAGGTGAATAGCAGGTCTGAACGCTGACGCTGCTTGTCTGCTCCACGCCGGCATTTCATTTGTTGATGTTGTTTATCCTTCTTATTTACGGCTTCTGGTTTATTGATACATTCACGTATTTGCTGCTTATAAATCTTGGTGTCAGTAGAAAGTTTATCAGAGTTGTTGCATAGAATTGTTGTGATCTGTGCCGCTGTCTTGGCCAGGACTCCCTTGAAAAAGAGATTAGTAATCTCAACGGGATTTTCCTGGTTAAATAAAGGTTGAATAAAAAAATAAATAAAAAAAACTGCTGTTTTCACAGCATTGCTTGTGTGTGTGTGTGTGTCTCGGTGGGCGTTTCTCTTTGAGTGTGTACCCCGATTACACCGCAGCTATCCCTGGGTGCTTCAGCACTGAAAGAGTTTCTATTTCTGTTTTTTTTTTGTTTTCACTAAAAGAGCAACACAAGCGTGACCCTGTGTCCTTTTCAGGATGTCTTTCCGCTTGTGCGTTTCTGGATGCGGTCATTCCCTGGCGCCAGCAGACGGTCACAATAGTTGCCTCTCGTGTTAGGGCATTCAGCACGCTGAGGTAGCTTTTGTGAATAGTTCATGTTCCCATTGCGGGAATATGACTATGACAGCGCTGAGATTGAGACTTGCTTACCTCAAGGGAGGTGCAGTCCCCTCGCCTATGCCCCGATCTAGCGTTTATTCTGGACCTCCCATGTGCGAGCGTGGTGTTCGCATTCTCAACTACCTCAACGACCGGCTTATTCTCGCCCAGTCAAGAGAGCAGTTGTGCGAACACAGGGACATGGTGCTCAGTCACCAGGGCTTCGGGTCAACTGGGAAAAGAGCAAACTCACCCCCGGGCAGAGGATCTCTTTTCTCGGTATGGAGCTGGACTCGCAGAGGCCCTCGTCCAGTCAGTGTTGAACTGCGTGAGCATGCTCAGACGCAAAACAGCGGCACCACTGAAACCTTTTCAGAGGATCCTGGGGTATATGGCATCTGCAGCCGTGGTTACGCCGCTCGGATTGCTTCATATGAGGCCTCTTCAACACTGGCTCCACGATCAAGTCCTGAGATGGGCATGGCAGAGCGGCTCGTGCCGGGTCCAAGTGACCCCGCACTGTTGCCAAACTCTCAGCTTGTGGTCGGACCCTTCGTTCCTGCGGGCAGGTGTTCTCCTAGAACAAGTGTCCAGGCATTCTGTGGTCTCCACCGATGCCTCTGCCACCGGCTGGGGGGCCACGTACTACGGGCATGCAGCTTCAGGTCTGTGGACGCCCCGTAACTGCGTTGGCACATCAACTGCCTCGAGTTGTTAGCAGTACATCATGCGCTGAGCAGCTTCAAATCGCCGCTACTAGGCAAGCATGTACTGGTCCCTGCAACTGTTGCGTACATCAACTGTCAGGGTGGTCTATGCTCCTGTCGCATGTCACAACTCGCCCACGATCTCCTCCTCTGGAGTCAGAAGCATCTGAGGTCGCTTCGTGCCGTTTATTTTCCGGGTCTGCTCAACCGTGCAGCCGACAAGCTCTCACGGCAGCAGGTGCTACCGGGAGAATGGCGACTCCATCCCCAGGTGGTCCAGCTGATTTTCAGATCTACCTGTGCGGGAATCAGGACCGCACAGGTAGATCTGTTTGCCGCCCCGGACACGTCTCACTCCCAGATGTTCTATTCCCTGACCGAGGGGACCCTCGGCACGGATGCTCTGGCACACAGCTGGCCCCCCGGCCTACGCAAGTATGCGTTTCCCCCAGTGAGCCTTCTTGCACAGACCTTGTGCAAGGTCAGGGATGACGAGGAGCAGGTCTTGTTAGTTGCGCCGTATTGGCCCAACCGGACCTGGTTCCCGGGACTGGTGCTCCTCGCGACAGCCCCTCCCTGGCCCATTCCTCTGAGAGAGGACCTGCTCTCTCAGAGACGGGGCACCCTATGGCACCCGCGTCCAGACCTGAATGCCATATTCTTCGTTACAGCTTTGAGGGATGAATTCCGTAAATCCTTGGAAAGCCATGGAGTTCACAATGTTACCTCATACAGATGTCAGTCCTTGATTGCCCGCCTTAGAAGGCACTATGCAGTAGGTGGCAATTGTAAAATAATGGTTGTGCCACAGAAAGTATGTTAAACCCTGATTTTCTCAGCAGAAATTAATGTTGGCTGTATGCTCTCAAAGTTGAAGGAACTTCAAAAAACTGAAGAGGCAGAGTATGAAGAAGGAAGTGATGATGAGTTGACACCAGATGACACCATAGTCTCTTCCTACAACACTGCAGAGAGAATACGGAAGGAGCTTCAGGACTAACCTAAACAGGCCCTGACGGAAGCAAGAGAAGCCAGAACAGCTCAAGCCAGAGGAAGTCACCAGATGCCTGTCATACTTCCGACTGAAGACCCGTCACTGCAGCTAGAGATATCATACCTGGAGGCATCCCGAAGAGTGAGCTCTAACCTGTATAACCACCTGGCATGGATGATAACAGATGCATCTCCAGAGTTAGGTGAGGACGGCCAGGTGAAAGTCAGTCCTAAGCAGCAAGAACAATCTCAACCTTGCCCAGGATGTCTGCCAAGCAGTTGCCAAGATCTCAACACCGAAACACGTTGGGACAGCAGTTGGTCCCTTCTTCCCAAAGTCACCAACAAACTATTGGAGGACCTGAAACCAAATTGCACTAATCCAACATGGAGTTCATTCCAAGCATTTCTCATCCCAGATACCATCCCTGCAACTGTGATCAGCTATGGTCCCTTCTTCCCCAAGTCAACAACAAACCACAACTGTTCAGTCCACCCCTGTCCTCTTCACTCTTCTCTCCTCATTCCACTCTTCTCTTCTGTTCAATCCTCCAGTCCACTCCACTTTACAGTCCTTTCCAATCCTCTGCTGCCTTCTCTTCTCGTTAACTTTTCCTCCACAGCAAACCCAATAAGATCAGAACCAAATGTGCCAATGGGAAATATTGTGCATGCGGGTGAAAGAAATCTAGATGTTTGACACTACTAGCTTTTGATAAATCACTCACTCTATATACTGTACAGTACTATATACAAAAACAACAAATGGATAATATATAGTATGTTTACATCTTACAGATCATTTGTATTGTTCAGTATTGTGTACAGTCTGATATCCAATATAGCTATATATCGTTTTTTTTTGTGTGTGGCCATTCATGCCACAAGCTAACTAGCTAAAACTTTTCTAAACCTGAATGTAACAACTGGCCATGTAGCTAATTGCTAACGGCAGCTAACGTTACGTGTATCCTTTAGTTATCCTTACTAGCCTACTATCTGTCTGACATGAAAAATACTTCAAGGACCACACCAGCCTTCATAAAAGTGTATTTCCAATGATTCCTCGCTCCAAACGTATCCCTGTAGCAGCATTTATTGTCATATCTATTTCTTTACCTAGCAAGTCCAGTTGAAATTTTCGCAATTTCTCAACTTCCGGTCGAAGGAAAATGGATTTTTTTTTTGTTCTTTATTTTTACAGGCAAGTCATTAAGAACAAGTTCTTATTTACAATGGTGGCCTGAGAAGTGGAATAACCACTTAGGGAAAGGAAATGGGGCTAAAATAAATACAGTACATTAGAAATACATACAGGTTAACAATTACATTAAATACAATTTAATGTAATTAATGTAATTTAATGTAATTAGACATGTAGGACACATACCTCTCGTAGAGCATAAGATTCTGAGCATTTTAAAAAAAAACAGTAAGTCTCTACCCCATTCCTGTGAGGAGTTATGGCCATTTAAAGAAACCACAGAAATTAGCTAAAACCCGAGAAAGTCACGGGGCATTGTATATATATTGTACTGTGTTCTTATAGAAAACTGTGTCTCTTTTCAACGACGAGACTTGGCAGATTATTGCTCAAGTGAAAACAGTTTGAAAAGTGAACTTTAAAAAAGTTACAGAATTGTACGTTTATTGTTATGAAAATTTTTATTTTTTCAAGCCCTGTATATCACTTGAATGTAAATAAAGCGCAAAAAAAAAAACCTACTATGCAACGTAAATTAGTAAGCCATGAAATTACAAAACAGTTGTAAATTACGTGCCTGCTAAGTTACTTGTGATAGCTTATTTTATAAAAATGCCAGAAAAATGTTGGACTATTGCCTAAGTTAGGCTGGCTCTATGGATATAGGATATATTTTAAGTAACTAAGTGTTTTAATTTCACAACAAAGCCAAAGCTTAAGAAAAACACTATCGGTACCTGGCTGTGACAAGTGAAGGCACTTCGATGCTGCGGAAGGAAGGTGCTTCTTGACTTGCGTGCGTCTGTTGTGGTTGTGACGACTGACAGGAGATGTTGAAAAGGGGGAGGGGCAGCGGCTCGTGCGGTTTCACAGAAATTTACCTTGCTACGTTCGAGACCAGCAAGTTTAAATGCTTTTTCTGATGCCGTCGAAATGCGCAGAACGGTTTGAGAATGGACAACAGGCCGTGAACCCGCAGCGGAACCGTGACGGTGGAAAACAGGTATCTAATCATGTGATTCTGTGAATGTATCATAACATTAAGATGATCAGTAATATCACGACATCCACTTACACACCTAAAAACACTTGAGACGTGGCGTGCGCCGGTGCTGCTAATGCGGTGGCTCTGAATCCACTTGTTGACAAGAAAGGAGGAAAGAGCCACATATGGAAATATTTTCGATTAGGCTAATGTCACGTTGCCATAAGGGGCCGTTCACATAGCGCGTTTTTCTGCGCGTGCAAATTCGTTATTTCAAATGTAGGCGCGCGGGAAGCACGCTCGTTTCTCCAGGCCGCCTCTATTCATGGTTGCATAGCAACGACAGACGCCACGGGAGAGAGCAAGCGCTTTTAGAAAGGAGAAAGCGGCGCTCTCCATGAGGACAAGGAAGTAGCAGCAAAGAATTAATTGATTTCTAGCCCTTACATTAGCTTTACTACTAGATATATTTATGGAGATGAGAAATAAAAAGCCGCCCTGTACAGCTATGATCAGCTGTTCGGCCGAGCTGTCGATGTTGTTACGGAAAGGCCGAAGCTGATCGGTTGGTTTTTGTCACATGGCGTGTTGAGATGAGATGTTACGATGTTTTCATCTCGCCACGCGCGCCTACAATTGAAATAACGCATTTGCGCGCAAAAAACGCGATATGTGAACGGCCCCTAAAGTGGACTCGGGTGCGGTTGTATCCGGGTAGTTTTACGAGCAGGAGTACATGAGCACAGTCTCGGACCGACACCCGAGTGCTGTTATTAGTCCGCCAGAAAAGCAGTTCTAGGCTTATTCTTGGCTGGATAACTCTTTTAAAAAGTCTTTTAAAATGAAATACGAACACAGTTTTGGATTAAATAAAGGTAAAGTCAAGTCAAATAAAACACTTGATTGTTCATGTTTGTTCACTTCATTCATTGTGCATTAAATAATGTTAACTTAAAACTTTTGATTTTAAAAATGTTAAAATTTTAAAATTTTAAAATTAAGTGCTCACAGATTGGGTGTGGCCTAAAATTTTCAATAAATTCTAAATAATCTTTTTCTGGGTTGTGCCATTTAATTTTTCCCCTATCAATATCTACCTTATAGCTGAAAATGAACACAAAACAAAAACGTGAAAAATCCTGTCTAAAATTATAAAATGAAGGTTTCTGTTTGTGACCAGTTCAAGGTGCGTGCTGCAATAATCACCTTGAATCTGTTGATGGTATGTCGTAATTGCATGTCTCAAAATGTCAATTTGTATCCACAAAACTTGCCAGAAGTCATGGTTTAAGGGTTTATTTTTAAAAAAAGTTCTTCCGGAGGTACATGTCCCTGGACCCCCCCCCCCCCTCCCTGCACTGCATATATATATATATATATATATATATATATATATATATATATATATATATATATATAAGACTAATTAAGTTTCACTAATCAGATTTCATTAATAGATTGGTGTGCCAAGAGTGACATTAGTCTTCACTTAGACTGAGTTAAGCAAGAGTCTTGTGAAAATTATAATAGGACATTATAGCCATAAAAAAATCAAAGTACTTGAATACTTAAGTACATTTGAAGGCAAATACTTTTTTACTTTTACTCAAGTGAATGTTTAAAGGCAGCACTTCTACTTTTACTTGAGTAATATTTTACCTTGAGTATCTTTACTTTTACTCAAGTCCATGGTATGTGTACTTCGTCCACCACTGATGAGAACTCCTCCCCTTCTTCACTTCTGCTGAAATCTTATAGGCTAACGCCAGCCGGACTGCCCAATTGACGTAAAATATGCAAATACTGAAACACCGTTGCAGTAATAATGCAGATGCAGCGTCATTTTCCTCAAAATCTCGCATAATAACGCACCTGTTCTGCATCGTGTCCATGGGGCTGGCTCATGCCGAGTCGGCCCTCAAGGATGGCGGGTCGTGCGAGCACTGTGCGGATATGTCCCTATGAGCTCTCAAGGCCAGGCCGGATGAAGCTCGTGCAGCAGCGGGGATCGGGCCCACTGCAGCCACCGAGCCGCTGGTGGGCCCCCCCATCCGTGGAGTCGAGGGGCGGCCCCTGGTAAGTTTCCCTGACACGACTTTTCACCCCCCTCGCGAGATCGCGGACTTCGTGTCTTCCCGTAATCGGCGCGCACCCTCACTTCCACCCAGGCCATGTTTGCCCCCGTGGACAAGGCAGGGGACCACGGCTACCTCCGAATGCCCCCCGTCGAGGAGACCGTAGCCACGCACATCTGCCCATCGGCTCCCGCCCTGGGCTCGGACCGCAGCCTGCCGTCCAGAGCCTGCAGATTCACGGCCCACCAGTCAAACAAGGCCTATGGAGCGGCGGGGGAGGCGGTGTCTGCGTTGCATGCCATGGCCGTTCTTCAGGTCATGCAGGCGAAGCTGCTGAAGTCTCTGGATGGCGCAGCCTCTGTCGACGCTGACGCCATCTGGGATCTTCGTTCGGCCACGGACCTTGCGCTATTAGCCACGAAGCGCTCGGCCCAGGCGATAGGCCGTTCGATGGGTTTCATGGTGGTCCTCCACAGACACCTGTGACTCACCATTTCGGACGTGCAGGAGGCTGACAGGAAGACGCTGCGGAACGCACCGATCTCCCCAGCAGGCCTGTTTGGAGATGCCGTTGAGAAGGTCACCGAGTGCTACTCTGAGACCCAAAAGAAGGCTAAGGCGATGAGCCTCACAGGGCGCTGCCGCCTCCACCGCAGCCTCGCTCTGTTGTGAATGCTGTTTCATGCGCATTATGTTCAATAAAGCAAACTACCATTTCACAAACAGAACTTTTTTTCCCTCTTGCACCACACACTGTTACCTGCCCTCAAGCAGTGCAGAGTTGCGGTTAATAACTATAAGGGCACCTCGCGGGCGTGAGGTGTTCGTTCCCAGCCCACAAACAGCGGCGATGATCGCAGGTTTAGATCAGCCCACACTGAGTCACTTTCAGGCAGCGTGGGAAGCTATTCCGGGCATTTCGCCGTAGGTGTTAAATGTAATTCGGCACGGATACACACTTCAGTTCAAACGCAGACCACCCCGCTTCCGCGGCGTAATCCAGTCATTAACTTTGCCCAAAACGCTCATGTACTGAGGAAGGAAGTGTGCAACTTGCTCGAGAAGAAAGCAATAGAATCGGTTCCCCCGAGCGAGCGGGAGAGCGGGTTTTACAGCCGCTACTTTGTAGTGCCGAAGAAAGGAGGAGGTCTCAGCCCCATACTGGATCTGAGACCCGTCAACAGAGCGCTCCACAAGTTTCATCCTTCAGGATGACTACTCTAAAGCAAATCCTGGCGCAAATTCGCCCCGGGGATTTGTTCGCTTCAGTGGATTTAAAGGACGCGTACTTTCATATCCAGATAGTAAAGCGTCACAGGCGATTCCTGAGGTGCACGTTCGAGAATTCGGTGTACCAATACACAGTGCTTTCGTTCGGACTAGCCCTCGCGCCCCGAACTTTTTCAAAATGTGTTGACGCGGCGCTTTCACCCCTCAGTTCGAGCGGGATGCGCATCTTGAACTATCTAGACGACTGGCTGGTTCTTGCCCAATCGAAAGAGATGCTGATCGGCCATGTGGAAGCCCTCCTTCGTCACTTGGAGACGCTCGGTTTGAGGGTGAACGTTCAGAAAAGTGTGCTCTCACCGAGCCAGACCACCACATTCTTGGGAGTGCACTTGGATTCGGTGAGAATGAGACCGGGCCTCTCACCCGAGCAAGCGGAGGCTCTGAGGCTCTGAGCTTCAGACCTGGCAAGCTCGTCCCACTGAAGGAATTTCAGAGGCTATTGGGACGGATGGCAGCGGCTTCGTCGTTGTGTCACCTAGGGCTGCTGCATATGAGACCGCTTCAACACTGGCTGAAAGCGACACATAATGCGCGTCCCTTCGAGTGCGTGGTATTCCGGCCAAAGCGCATTATGGTCACTCGCGGCTGCATACGCGCTCTGGCTCCGTGGAAGAACCCGGAGCTTTTCAGATCGGGTGTCCCTCTGGGCACCGTGACACGGCGTGTGGAGGTCCTGACGGATGCATCGACCACCAGATGGGGAGCGGTCTGCTTGGGCAAGCCCGCTTCGGGTCGGTGGTCAGAGAAGCAGGCAGCGTGGCACATAAATCGTTTGGAACTAAAGGCGGTCTCTCTAGCTCTCGAAGCCTTCCGGTCTCAGCTGGAGCAGTTTACAAGAGCAGCAGCGGCATGTGTTGATTCGGACTGACACACATCCGTGGTCTTGTACATAAATCGCCAGGGCGGCGTACATTCCAGAGCCCTATTCAAGCAGGCAGAATCTCTTCTGCTGTGGGCGGACCGGTTTTTCCTCTCGGTGAGAGCGCCTCACATCCCAGGCGTTCTGAATCGCGGGGCGGACATGCTTTCAGGGAGTGGGATTCCTCAAGGGGAATGGAGGCTTCACTCAGGAACGGTTCAGCTGATATGGAAGCGTTTCGGCAGAGCAGAGGTCGACCTCTTTGCAACGAGCGAGAACATGCATTGTCAGACGTTCTTCTCGCTGTCTCGTTCCTCCTGGGAGGAGGACGCGCTGACCGCGAAAGTTTGCCTCTATGCTTTTCCTCCGGTGAAAATTCTGGCCATGGTGTTGTGCAAAATCAGGGAGGAGAGGGCGGCGGTGACTCTGGTAGCCCCAAACTGGCCGAACCAACCATAGTTTGCGGACTTGGTGGAGTTACTGGCAGGGCGGCCATGGGAGATTCCGCTCAGGAAGGACCTGCTGTCTCAGGCGAGCGGATCAATCTGGCATCCCAGCCCCAGGCTGTGGAGCCTCCATGTGTGGCCGTTGCAGGGTCGCTGAGCGGGCTGGACGTGCTGCACTCGCGAGCCTTGAGCACCATCGCGGAAGGACAAGCCCCGTCCACCAGGCGTCTGTATGCCCTGAAGTGTTTTTTTTTTCAAAATGGTGTCAGGACGTCGGCATCGACCCAGGGAGTTGTTCTGTGTCGGATATTCTGCACTTCCTTCAGTACAGGATGGACGAGGGGAGCCTTCCATCCACTCTGAAGGTGTATGTGGCCGCTATCGCCGCGTTTCATCCCCCTGTTGACGGGCAGTCTATCGGCAGACATGCGTCGGTGATCGGGTTCCTCAAGGGAGCCAGGAGGTTATGCCCCGCACAGCCGCCTTCGGTGCCGCCGTGGGATTTGGCTTTGGTTTTGGAGGCTTTGTCACGACCGCCTTCCGAGCCCCTGGCTTCGATCGCCGTTAAAGAGCTTTCTGTATAAACGGCTCTGCTTCTCGCGCTTGCATCGGCGAAGCGGATTGGGGATTTACAGGCTTTCTCTGTAAGTGAAGATTGTATTCGCTTTGGACCAGGAAACTGTAATGTGACTCTCAGGCCAAGGCTGGGTTATATCCCTAAGTTGCTCAATACCCTGTTTAAAGCACAGATTGTTTCTCTGCCTGCCCTGTCCGCCGAGCCAACAACCTCTCAGGTTTCGGATGCTCTGAGTGCCGTTTGCCCGGTCAGAGCGCTCCGGGAATATATTTTTCGCTTGGCTGCTTTTCGACAATCGGACGAGCTGTTTGTGTCCTTTGGTGGATGCAACAGTGGACGGGGGGTCTCTAAGCAGAGGCTTGCTCACTGGATTGTGGATGCTATTGTTTTGGCTTATGATTAACATCAAGGCCCATTCGACGAGGGCGATCGCCTCTTCGTGGGCCTGGACTAAGAGTATGTCTATTCAGGATTTATGTCTTGTGGCTGGCTGGTCTTCTCAGAACACGTTTGCCAGATTTTACAAGTAGTATATACCCTCGGTGGCATCTCGGGTGCTTTCGTTGAGCTGATTTGTGTCATTGCATGGCATTTAGTGAGCTATTTAGTCAGCTGCGCTTGGCTCATGAGTTGTTCTATATGCCTATTGTGTATGTTTTAACTGTTGTCACTGCTGTGCGGTGGCCTTCTCTTACTGTTGTTGCCCTGCATGCTCGACAGTGCAAACATCCCCCGGTTATACTGCTCGGGATATGCAAATTTTGGCAGTGTTTTGTGAGCATGTTATTGGTCTCTTTTGACCTATCAGAGCTTAGTGGTTCGCTATTGGTCAACCTCAGCCTATCAGATGCTTGCTCGCTGGGGGGACGGTCTTGGTATTGGGTTCTGTTGTCAGTGGTGTGTTATGCTGGCACAGCGGGATTTTGTACAGTTCCCATATACGACATCCGTAATGTCGAAGTTCCGTAGCCTTGATAGGGAACCTCTCCGGTTACTTTCTTAACCTCGTTTCCCTGAAAGGCAAGGAACGAGACATTACGCTTGCCGCCGTGTTCACCATTGATTTTAGCGTTTGTTCGATTCTGAGGAAATTGACGCTGCATCTGCATTATTAATGCAACGGTGTTTCAGTATTTGCATATTTTACGTCAATTGGCCAGCCCGGCTGGCGGTAGCCTAAAAGATTTCAGCAGAAGTGAAGAAGGGGAGGAGTTCCCATATATGACATCCATAATGTCTCGTTTCTTGCCTTTCAGGGAACCAAGGTTACGAAAGTAACCGGAGACACTTTCATAGTCATGGTGCACGCGCTTAAGTCAACCTACTCAGAGTTGATTAAACTAACTCAATTCAACTGTTCTGAAACCGAAAACTCAAGAGTTTTCCATCTCAGGGTAAATCAACAGGCCCCTGGTTAAAAACAGGCCCCTGGTTATCTTGATTCTGTGCCTGTTCTGTCGGATTTCTCTTTCCCTCAGCCCCTTATCTGTTATTGTTTGGATTGTTTGTCTATGACCCTTGCCTGGATTTGGATTACGTCTTTGGATTATCCTCTGTTCAATAAATACTGCATTTGGATACTCAACCTTTGTGTATCAGCGCAGGATGTGACACGTACCTTTTTAACGGTCAAAAGAAGAACCTCCCCAGAGTATGTGATTTCAGATGCAGCCTGAGTCTCTAGATACACTTGTCTTTTGTTTGATGGTGATTTAATCCAGGTTGTGCAGACCTTTTTTCCCTCTTTCTTCAAACTAAACTTCAGTGATGCACAATTTGATGTTTGTATTTTCGTGAACAAGAATTTTATTCATTATTATTATTAATTAATGAAATGAAAAAAATAAAGATTGGACTAAAAGTTAACTAGTCTGTGCTTGCAAAGACAATATTGCTGTGTAAATGCAGTATTTTATGTTCAGCCATTTTGCTTCCACGTTTTTGGTGAGATGAATCGCATACTTTTTTTAAAAACCTATTGCATTCTGTAGAAAATGACCCAGTGCAAAAAAAGTGTTAATTTTACGATTTGTGAGGCAAGTTGTAATAACACTTCGTTTTATCCCTAGTGAAAAAGTAGTATACTTTATTGTATTTAAATTCTATTCATTTTTTTTCAATAGTACATTGCAAATACACTAACAATAATTTTTTACTATTTTTAAAAATATAAAAAAATATATTGGCATGTTTTTACCTATTTTCACAAAACTCACACCTATTAGCACAATATTTTAGGTATATTTTTTAACTCTATACTTTCAATGCATTGTTACAATGATCATTTCCAGCATACTTTCAAAATACATTATAGTATGCAATAGTATATTGCACAAAGAATAGCGAAGTAATGTTTGTTTTTATTAATATGCATTTGTAGTGGAGTGTGAAATTTGTAGTATTTGGAATAAGCCAAAGGTATTAGTAAGCAGAATTTACTTTTTACTCAAATATAATAAACTTATGATATTGCTTGTATGTTTTGAAGACACTCAAAATGAATTTGAAATGTACTTACAACACAAAAAGTCTTATCTTATATCTTACTCCAGAGGGTGGACTCGAGCTAAAACACTGACGTTACAGTGTACAGTGTTGCCTTTGGCTTGCTCAGTTGGGGATATTCAAATTAATTAACCAATCATACCATTGATCAGCTCTACCAAACTTGGATGTCTTTTTTTTCCAGTAATAAACAAACATTGTTAAGTTGTTTTGATTGATACTGTGAAGCAGCTTTGATACAATCTGTATTGTGAAAAGCGCTATATAAATATATTTGACCTGACTTGACTTGATGTTACAGAATCAGCCCTGTTTTAGCACTGACTACATGTACTTGTCTAATCACTTTATGCTGTTAACAGAGCTGAACTTATTTTGCACCTGGATCGCTCCTTTAAATAGAGTATCACCTAAACATCTGAACTGTTTAGCCACTTATTAAACAGAAGCCTTTGGAGAAGCAGCATGAAAACAAGTAGGCATAAGCCATCTTTAATAGCATTCACTTGCCTCTAACAGAACAAAATACAATAGATCTGAAAAAAGGAGATGAATCTGGACCGGACCCCGGTTCTAGAAGAGCCCTGGAGTGAAAACTCAACACACTAGGGCAAGGAAAAGCATATGGACGAGGCAGTGTTTGCATTCACACAGACTGATTCTGCCCGATCACACGATGTGCTGCATCAGTTTACACATGTACGCCGCTGGGTTAGCACAGCAATAACAGACACAATCCAGATCTGACAGCAAGTTCATGATTTGAGAGGAGGAGTTGGAGATGTTCAGAGTCTGGCCAGGCTCTTCTCCAGCTCGTCGATGCCAGCGGTGTCTCCGTCTTCTGCTTTGCTCCCGCGAGCGCTGCACTCGATGAACTCCACGCGGCCCGGCAGCTGGGAGAACTCAAAGTCCTTGCCTCTCTTGCCCAGATACACCGAGCCCCCGACCGCCCCGTCCTGAGAGGACAGCGCCGCGGACCGCGTCAGCCTCAGCGTGTTCCTGTGGAGAATCAGGCCATGAACAACAACACCCTCAAGTTAGCCAGTCAGTTCATGTAGGTTTTCTTCCACCAGCAGTGTTGGGCAAAGCTGCTTTTAAAATTAATGCATTACAATATCGCATTACTCCCTCAAAAAGCAACTAATAGCATTACTTAGTTGTTTTTTATGGAAAGTAATGCGTTACGTTACTTTTGCGCTACTTTTTTTAAGTCTTTTTAAGTCTCATGCGAATTCATACAAAATTCGCGTGTTCCCGCAAAATAACAACTCGGTTCCACGAAGATTTTGCAAAACCTGTTATTACATCCCACTTCGATCGAGAGCGAGAGAAATCACTGGCGCGCCATACTAACCAGAATCATCAGCATAACATGCCATTTAGCTGAACAGAACTTAGCCTTTCGCAGGACGTCCGGTTAACTCTTTGACCCTCCAATGCTAATATCTTGGGTGAAGTGGAGTTGCTTGCTAAGTATGACCCAGTAATGAATGAGCACTTGCGAAGAATTCAGAGACATGACATAACACGCCACTACTTGAGCAAGGACATTCAGAAGGAACTAATTGAACAGATCGGACGGATGCAAAATATTAAGCCGTGATCATGGGACTGTACGCCTGATGTTTCTCACGTTGAACAAATGTCAGTTATACTGCGTAGTGTGGCTTGCGAGACATCTGATGTTTTAATAACAGAACACTTAACTGGATTCCTCCCAGTCGAGCCCACAACAGGCGAAGCACGGTGTAACACTTCCCTTCACCATCTGGAGATGCTGGGCTTAGACATTAATGATTGTAGAGGGCAAAGCTACGACAACGGGAGGAATATGAAAGGCAAAAAACGGAGTTCAAAAACGAATGCTTGATTTGAACACAAAAGCACTTTTCATGCCATCTAGTAGCCATAGATTAAACTTGTTGTCTCAGATGCAGCGAAACGTTCTGTGCAATCTGTGAAATGTTTAGCTCTTCAACATCTCGCTGGTCGTCACGTAACCAGTCTGCTGTCAAACCCCTGAGTCTGTCAATCAGATGGAAGAAGTTCATGCGGCAAAATATTCATTATTAAAATTAACCATAGATCACACACACACACTAGCGATCGAAGCGCCACAGTGGACACATACTTCACATTTATTTTCATCTCAAGGACCCGAACATTTAACACTATCATAACAGAGCCAGAAATAAGTAGATACTCACAACTCCTTCTCCAACTGCTGCTGGATTAATTTGGCTGATTTTGCCATCGAGATATCTGGAAAAAAAAAGAAAGAAAACAATCATGCACTCCAGACATCTGAAATCCATTCATACATTTTTGAAAACCCAAATGCATTTTAATGGATCGCTATGCAAATATTTATCAAATAAATATTTTTTCTTAAACCGTAAGTGGTGTGCAGCGATCATATTCACTATATGAAAGCAAGCCTAGTGCACTTCGCTCACATTCCCACTCATACGTCTTCACACATGTCTTTATAAAAGCAGAGCTAGCGATGTTCAGTGTTTTCTCTGTGGTGCAGAGGCATTTATTAATCATACACTGCACATTAAAGCATCTGGGATGGGATGCACTTTAGGATGCTATGGAAAGAAAATAATGCCAATGTTTTTGAAACTAAAAAGTTTGTTGAATTGCACTACTTGAAAAAAATTTGTATTTTGAAATCGCTGGTGTTTCTGACATCACAAACGACCTTGAAACCAATCAGATCAACGTGTGATCGTCAACGAGGGAAAAAAATACGTACATTTTAATGGGCTGAAGCTATGGTCGTACATTTAAGCTGTGTTTGTGTATTTCAATGCAAAACATTTCACACCCATTTTCATTATACACATAGAATAGGCATTCTTCTCCTTCCACATAATGCTTCAGCAGAGACCTTGTTTGTTGCAGGCCACCACGAGAGCGGGGGTGTCTTTGGCCACGGTGCCGTCAGTGAGGATGGAGTAGAGGAACTCGGCCACATCTCTGACGTCCTTCTGGAAGACACTGCTGTCCACCACAAACACCACGGCTCTAAAACATCCGACAAAGAGCCTTCAGACACTGATGATCACACACCGATGAACAACCAATCACGCCAGTCGAGAGATGAAAATGAGCCTCGAACTAATGAACCGCACATAGACAGGACAGTCATGTGTGTGTTTTAATGTGCTTATGATGGCAGGCGATCATACCGGAGCACGATCTAATATCAAACTCTGTTGATAAACCGTCGCACCTCTTCTGCTTTTTCAGCTTCTCGCGCTGCGTTTTTATAAAGCCATGTAAAGAAGTTGTTCAACTTTTAAAAACCTTGCCCTCTTTTACATTTTGATCGCATTTTTAAAAGCACAAACGGCCAATGGGCGAGAGGATCAGTCAGCAGGTTTCAGTAAACCATTACTGATTCACTAAAGTAGCGGAAAGGTGTTAACTAGGGTTAACTGTGTATACAGGGTTCCTGCACACCCTGAAGTCAAATTTAAGGCTTTTAAAAACCTTTTTAAGACCTGAGGAAATCAGAATTAATACCGTACATTAGGGGTGTGCAATATTGACAAAAATATATCTCGATATTTTAAACGTTTTGTTGATAATAATTAGATGATATTTTACTGATTGTGTTTTTGTGCTGGTGCATTGGCTGGTTTAGGCCTGTTGTTGACAGCAGACTCACGAAGATATTCATATTTTTCATATTCTATGCAGTGGTCAGTTCACA
This sequence comes from Tiaroga cobitis, assembly GCA_030578255.1. Lineage (NCBI taxonomy): Eukaryota > Metazoa > Chordata > Actinopteri > Cypriniformes > Leuciscidae > Tiaroga > Tiaroga cobitis. The sequence goes on along the minus strand of CM060605.1, from coordinate 4,726,430 downwards.
GTAGTGACAGAAATGATTAATTAATGTGCAATATTTGCCACCTTAAATTGATTTCCAGGGGCATTTTCACCTATATGTGGACATTTTTTCTAAACTTATTTAGAGTTATGCATCACCTTTTATGTCAAATAGCCTACTAACATTCAAATTATTCAAATTAAATTGTACAGTAATTATACTTATTTATACAATAATACTTAATTACACAATAATTATACAGTACCACCGTTACCAGTCAAATTAAATCATTCGATCAAAATCCATCTTTGCAGTGCAGAGGTGACACAGAAGCGGCATCAGAAGTGGCATTAATATTTACACTCCATTTACAATTGCATAAATAAAGCTATGAGTTTTTTTTAAATCAATATTCAATATTTAAATATGAAATTATTTCTAATTTTAACGTTTTAATTAAAGGGCACTTTAAATATGAAACTAAAACCGCCAGTAGGCGGCGGCAAGTCACTGTCCTAATACCGTAAGCGAGTTGAGCATACTGTCTATATGGAGTTAAGGGATTCATTCATTCAACCGATTTGTTCAAATGGCTGATTCATTCGGGAAAGAAACAAGTGATTGTTCATTGAATCGTTAAAATGACTCGTTCAAAACGTGGAGTTCAGTCAAGAAATCATCGCTGTCTAGGGGTGTAACGATCCATTCGTTTTCTCGATGCATCGATTACAAATCCTGACGATGCATATGCATCGATCTTGAAACATGTATTTTGAATCATGAATCGTTTATTTCGGTCAATATTCGATTTAAAATGCTAAGAATTGAATCATTTGCGATTCTATAGCGATTCAGTGCTTTAAAACATATAAACATTAAATGAATACATGCGCGAATTAATGAGGCGTTGTGCGGCGTCATTTCGCATCCTCACAGCTCTCCTTCACATACTCGCTGCACTCTTTACCATCTTTCACTGGATTTCGCTTGCGCTCGGTCCCATATAGCTCTCATCTACTGATTTTTGAGCAGTCCATGTTTGAGCTCTCCTCAGGACAGCCACTGGTGTTCACATGAGCAGATGACGGATCTCTATCGAGAAAGCAAGCCATTGATAAAGCTGCCATATCATTGCGCGGGCACTGCTATGAAAATACGCGTTCGTTGCGTGGAAACATCGCCGTTATTTTCTTTAAGATAAGATACTGAAGTTTTACGGAAATGGGTCATACCCGTCCTGAGCAGTTAAAGTAAAACCCCACATATTCAAGGGTGCGCATTTATTACATGAAAAGAGAAAACGTAGGTGTCTAAAATGCACACGCTTCCGATTAATCATGAATGACGAATGAATCTAATTTAATGTCGTTAAACTGAATGTACGAAGAAAATGATGAAATAACTACAACATTAATTACACTGAAATAAGAGCGCGTGGTTTATCCATCAATCAGATGCGCATTAACCCTCATGTGGTGTTCGGGTCAATTTGACCCGGAGAAGATTTTCTTATTCCCGAAAATACTAGTTAATGTTATCGCTTTGGACTGAAACTTAGTGACTTTGTTCCCAAACGGTATAACTAAATCTCAGTGTTTTTTTGAAAATTTTCTTATTTTTTTGTGGGAGTATTGTTACCTTGTTACACTTGTGGTGTTCCCGGTCAAAAATGACCGGCCTATAAAAAATAGCTTATAAGTCACTCATTATACCATATTTTCACCCAATCTTGGATTCAATCTTTTTGTCAACTTGTTCTCTTTCAATTAGGACTGGTTTTATATTTCTGTTTGAATCTGATTAATCGTGGGCCTCATTTGTCTGAGAGTAGGCATCTCATTTTTTGAGTAAAAAACAAATAATTTATGAGTAAATTTGGAAATATGAAAAAAAAATATGAAAAAAATGGCTACGGTTGATCACACTAGTCTACTCTAATGTTTCACCAGGAATTTTGTTTTGAAACTTTTGTTTTGTAAAAAAATATGGCACATAGTCACACTTGTGGTGTTCCCGGTCAAAAATGACCGGCCTATAAAAAATAGCTTATAAATCATTCATTATACCATATTTTCACCCAATCTTGGATTCAATCTTTTTGTCAACTTATTCTCTTTCAATTAGGACTGGTTTTATATTTCTGTTTGCATCTGATTAATCGTGGGCCTCATTTATCTGAGAGTGGGCATCTAATTTTTTGAGTAAAAAACAAATAATTTATGAGTAAATTTGGAAATATGAAAAAAAAAATATGAAAAAAATGGCTACTGTTAATCACACTAGTCTACTCTAATGTTTCACCAGGAATTTTGTTTTAAAACTTTTGTTTTGTAAAAAATATGGCACATAGTCACACTTGTGGTGTTCCCGGTCAAAAATGACCAGCCTATAAAAAATAGCTTATAAATCACTCATAATACCATATTTTCACCCAATCTTGGATTCAATCTTTTTGTCAACTTGTTCTCTTTCAATTAGGACTGGTTTTATGTTTCTGTTTGCATCTGATTAATCGTGGGCCTCATTTATCTGAGAGTAGGCATGGTCAAAAATGGTCACAATGGCCGACCATTGAAAGTGAATGGGAGAGACTGAAACTAACAGAACAATTTAGTTTTCAGGAGCATGTTCATTATTTTCATGTACACATATGAGCATGTGTGCTTGCAAACATTGAGCCCTTGGACCTGTGCATGTATCGATACATTTATACACACGCTACCCAGACACACACACGTTAAAACACACAAACTTTTTTGAGTATTACACACATTCTTTTCCACAGAGAGAAATTTGATCCTACCCTAACCTGCATCTAATATACATTTATCCATCTGACATTACCACACACACACACACACACACACACACACACACACACACACACACACAAACTGGCCGTGACTGCAGTGACCCGGCTTCAAAAGAACCTTTCTTTCATGGTCTTGTTTCATCACAGCTTCCAGACAAAATATTATGACATTTTGTTTTGGAACTGTGAGGTTCTCACACAGAACTAGACAATATTTACAAATATACATCATGTGATAGCACAGGCATATATAAAATGCCTCACAGCACCTTGCTTGTCATTCATTTGTGGCAGCACAATGGCAAAACAGCTCTGCACATGATGTTATTCATCAGATTTTTGACTCAGAAACTAGTGAGGAGGAGGACATGCAGGATGCATCTTGCAGTGAAGATGTTTCTGAAGAGGAAGGCCTTCAGAAGAAAACCTGCCTTGCCTCATAGGTGGGGATGAAGGCCAGGACAAAGTTCCATCTTTTGACCAGAATGAAACGGTAACCTCAGCTGGGCCCTCATCACTGGAAGACTGCTCCTCATCAGTTGTTTCAAGCTCCGTAGCCGATTCAGTGGTGCCTTCCTCTTCAGAAATATCTTCACTGCAAGATGCATCCTGAATTTCCTCCTCCTCACTAGTTTCTGAGTCAAAAATCTGATCACGGCCTGTGTGTGTGTGTGTGTGTGTGTGTGTGTGGTAATGTCAGATGGATAAATGTATATTAGATGCAGGTTAGGGTAGGATCAAATTTCTCTCTGTGGAAAAGAATGTGTGTAATATTTAAAAAAGTTTGTGTGTTTTAACATGTGTGTGTCTGGGTAGCGTGTGTATAAATGTATCGATACATGCACAGGTCCAAGGGCTCGATGTTTGCAAGCACACATGCTCATATGTGTACATGAAAATAATGAACATGCTCCTGAAAACTAAATTGTTCTGTTATTTTCAGTCTCTCCCATTCACTTTCAATGGTCGGCCATTGTGACCATTTTTGACCATGCCTACTCTCAGATGAATGAGGCCCACGATTAATCAGATGCAAACAGAAATATAAAACCAGTCCTAATTGAAAGAGAACAAGTTGCCAAAAAGATTGAATCCAAGATTGGGTGAAAATATGGTATAATGAGTGACTTATAAGCGATTTTTTATAGGCCGGTCATTTTTGACCGGGAACACCACAAGTGTGACTATGTGCCATATTTTTTACAAAACAAAAGTTTCAAAACAAAATTCCTGGTGAAACATTAGAGTAGACAAGTGTGATCAACAGTAGCCATTTTTTTCATTTTTTTTTTTCATATTTCCAAATTTACTCATAAATTATTTGTTTTTTACTCAAAAAATGAGATGCCTACTCTCAGATAAATGAGGCCCACGATTAATCAGATGCAAACAGAAATATAAAACCAGTCCTAATTGAAAGAGAACAAGTTGACAAAAAGATTGAATCAAAGATTGGGTGAAAATATGGTATAATGAGTGACTTATAAGCTATTTTTTATAGGCCGGTCATTTTTGACCGGGAACACCACAAGTGTGACTATGTGCCATATTTTTTACAAAACAAAAGTTTCAAAACAAAATTCCTGGTGAAAATGTTAAGTTGACTAGTGTGATCAACAATACCAATTTTCTTCAGATTTTATTTAATATTTCCAAAATTATTCAAAAATTTTAAAAAAATTACTCAAAAAATGAAATGCCTACTCTCAAATAAATGAGGCCTATGATTATTCAGATGCAAATCAAAATATAAAACCAGTCCTAATTGAAAGAGAACATGTTGACAAAAAGATTGAATCCAACATTGGGTGAAAATATGGTATAATGAGTGATTTATAAGGTTTTTTTTATGGCCCGGTCATTTTTGACCGGGAACACCACAGGTGTTATAGGGTTTTGAACACCACATGAGGGTTAAAGTTGCATTCGTAATCGTTAATATAGCACAAGCTTAGACACCTGGCGCGTTTTCTTTCAAAATCACAAGGAAAATGTTCAGTATAAAGAGAACAAAGAGTAGCTATTCCATGAGGAAAAGTTAGTTAAGTTTTAGTTGGGAAAGTTCATGGTATCTTTAGTCTCACAATGGAAGGATGTTTAATGTAGGCCTACCAGGAACACTTTAAGGTTGTGCATCCATTAACACTATCCTACAAAATAGTTAGCATGATGAACTAATAATACTTTTAAAGCCTTTTTAAATCTTGGTTTACATTTCTACAAATGCTAATTTATAGGCTTTGGAAATATTTTTTATAATAATAGATTCATTAAAAACTATCATGAACTAACGTTAACAATAGACAAAATGTCGTTTTTTTTTTTGTTTTTTTTTCAACTCTCTGACCCCCGAAGGCAGCTGTACACCTTGACTAAGACCCATTGGGGGAAGCATTTAAATAATCCTATGAATGCATATAAAAAAAATGAAGAATCGAATCAAATTAATCGAATCGCATCGAATTTTAATGTGAATCGCATTGAATCGAATCTTTCTGAATTTGCAAAAATCGTTCTTGAATCGAAAACCGATGAATCGTGAATCGAATCAATTCGCTGCCTACCCAAAGATTCACAGCCCTATCGCTGTCTGTTGCATTAAGACTCGCACTATAGACTTCTATAAATTCAATGTTAGGCTGCATAGATTAGGTCAGCCGGAACTGGGATCACTTCCCTTAAATCTTGATGTACTCGCTACATCATAAGAAGAATGGCATCTACGCTAATATTAGTGTCTTTGTTTATCCCGAGGTTTCCCCGCAGCCTGCCGGATCCAGGCCGTATCCAGATCTGACGAAGGAGATCCGCCTGGACCCGATGACAATGCAGTGCTGAAGTGTCCACTATCCTCTCCCTATGGAGGATCCCTTTTCCACTCTACAGATAAAGCGTTGTGAATTCTGGCTCGCGTACCCCGAAGTGATAAAATAAAACAAAATTCTGTATCAAAATTTATAGGCAAGAAAATTAGTTTGTTTAGGCTGGGTTGTATGAATTATAAACCTGCGCACATATTTTAAAAAGCACATAACTATAGAATCAATTCTGAATGAGCATGTGAACGCCGTCAGCGTTAATCACAGGTTCGCGTTTAAAAGTCTGATCATTTCGACGGAGGTGAATCAATCAAAGTTAACTTTAGCTGGAAATAACATTATTCAAGAACCGCTATAATGCAAAAACAATCTGTTACCTTAAATTATATGTCTATCTCTGTAAAGCTGCTTTGAAACAATCCATTGTTAAAAGCGCTATATAAATGAAGATGACTTGACTTGACTTGACTCTGCTACGGTTTCATTTTGAAATTCTAGTCGGCGAAATAAAGGGAAAACAAACAATATTGACAATATGGTGTCTAAAAAGTAACTCATGTTAATTTATTTTTAATTTAACTATTGTATAACATAAATATATCACACTTGTGCACGGGAAAACGGCACTCTTACTGATGTGATATATTTATATCATATTCTGTTCTTATATTAGAATAAGACAAAAACTAATTTGGGGACATAGGCCTAAGTTACCTATAACTGCACTGACACATCACGCAGTGAAAGCACGAGAGACAAATGCGATGTCAGCTCACAGTGCCTCATACATCGTTAAAACAATGATTACAATATCATTATAGACAATACACATCGCACACCCCTAAGGACATAAAGAATGAACTTACGACTGAACTGACATTGCCAACTTTCTTCTTCTCTCCTCTCTCGCGTGCAGGAGACAGACGTTATTCTGCCGCGAATGTGATGCGAATTGTCACGTGAACAAGCAAATCCACAAAGATAGAATAATAAAAAATAATACTACGCTAATTAGATAGTTTTAATTTGGAAAACGTTTAGATATGTCTAAGTGTAATTTTTACATATGAAAGGTCTTAAATTTTAGATAAGACTTTAAGACTTTTTATGGCCTTATATTTTAAAAATCTAATTTAAGACTCTTTAAGACTTTTTAAGGATCTGCGGGAACCCTGGTACACTTTACAACGAGTCCTTGTAAATAGAGGTCGACCGATTCATCGGTTTTGCCGATTAATCGGCACCGATAGTTGTTTGGTGGAAATATCGTTATCGGCAAAAATCCACACCGATAGTTTTTCCGGGTTGCGTCCGTTGCTGGAGCGGCTGAGAAGTGCGCGCGGTCATTACACAGCACGAGAGCGCTGGGAAGAGACTGCTGGCATTATACAGAGCGAGAGCGGCCTCCAGAGGACAAATAACAAACTATCACTGGCTGAGTTGTTTACGTTAACACGCGAGGCAGCGCGCAGCACGGAGAGAACACGCAGCACAGAGAGCGCTGACACTTCAGACGCGCATTTAAAACACCGACAGCGAAACGGTATGAATACAGAACACTAAAGTACATATTGCCATATCATTATAAAGTAATTCATTTGTTGACTAGATGCTGCATCGGCAGAGAAAGAACAGTAGTTTGCCGTCGAGGCTGTGAGGACTCTAACATTACCTCAGTCAAGCGGTTTATAACAATTGTGACAAAAACACACGCAGACCTGACCCAAATGTTTTATGGCGCAATTGTTACCATCTATTTGCATTATTTTATATCCGGCTGGTCACTTTTATGCATTCATTAGCCGACGAAATTGCATATTTAAAACTAGTGACGTGATTGCTTTCTCAACATTGATATGTTCATGCAGCCGACAGAAACGTAAACTAATCAGAAACGCGTTCGATTTAAGATCTTTTTAATCACTACAATACATCTTGTTATTTTGATTAGATAATCATCATGTGTTCTAAAATAGAAGCAAATAAAGTGAGAGACTATATTACATACGTACGTAATACAGGTCTTTATTACATTTTAATGGCCATCTTTAAGCACGACTCTTTGTAATTATATGAAATGGTAACACTTTACAATAAGATTCCCTTTTTAGCATTGACTAAGGTTAATACAAGTTGTAGAAGTATTATTCATTGTTAGTTTGTTAATTTCAACATTTACAAATGCATTTAAAATGGAGTTTTAATTCTAATTTGATCTGTTATTACCTTAGTTAATGTACTATGAACTAACATGAATGATAAAGGTACAATTGTATTGCTCATATTAATACATGCAGTAAAAACGCATATTGCATAATGCATATAGTTCATGAAAGCTAGCTAATACATCCTTGTTTACAAATGGGACTTGCAAAGTGTTACCTATGAAATGTATGTATGTTTCTAGGTTATAGCTAACGAAACCTGTAATATTTTAGTGTTTAAATTATTTTCTGTATAGAGTTTTAATATATTCATATTTATATATTTATTTAATTTAGCACATTTCAGTTGAACACTGTTTTATTGTGAGTGTGATGTTTGTTTTTAATCCAGTATCCATAAAAAAAAAAAATCGGTTGAATTATCGGTTATCGGCATGTACGGTCAAACGTAGATATCGGTATCGGTAAAATACACTATCGGTCGACCTCTACTTGTAAATGCCTTTTTTGAGGGACAAATACAGGTGAAACTTGAAAAATTTGAATATTTTGCTGATAGCATCCATGCCACGCCACAATGAGGCAGTAATTAATGCATACCGAGTACATTTGCATGATTATACTTTTCAGAGCGCCGACATTTCTGTATTTAAAATCCTTTTTTTTTATTGATTTCATGCAATATTCTAGTTTTGAATATGGGGTTTTCATAAGCCATAATCATCAAAATTATAACAAATAAAGGCTTAAAATATCTCACTTTGCATGTAATGAGTCTATATAATATATTAGTTTCACCTTTTTGTAATTTTTCGAGTTTCACCTGTAAGTGTGAGTAGCCATTATCAGGGTTCAAGCGCTTTAAGGCCTTTCAGTCAATGCGTAAAAAGTTATGTTTTATTTAGCAAGCCCGCTCCTAGCGAGTGTATAGCGCTGCTGACTTCAGTGACCCGGATGAGTCTGTGTTTCTGTTCTCACCGGCTGTTATCTGGGAATATCACTCACCGCTGGACGGCGCTATTGACCAATCAGAATCAAGCATTCCACAGAGCCGTGTATTAACAGGCCATTATGCTCATCTTCATCACTCACCGAGCCACGGCCTTGTACTTCTCCACTATCTGAACTCTTAAACTTTCATGACCAGGGACATCTATGAGAGTCCAACTGCTGCCCTGCAAGATCAAAACACTGTTAAACTACTGTCCTTTCAGTCTCATCTCTACATGTACAGTCGCGTATATGAGATCATAACTTACTCGGTCGCTCTTGCTCTTGTATGTGGCACTGCTCTCTGTGATGGACGTCTGAGTTCTTGCAAACTTCCCTAGTAGCAACTGGAGAAACACAGCGAATCATGTCCATGTGTGTGTGTGTGTGTGTGTGTGTGTGTTGTGGATGGATGCATGATGTTTTGTCCAAGTGTGTGTGTGTGTGTGTGTTGTGGATGGATGCATGATGTTTTGTCCAAGTGTGTGTGTGTGTGTGTGTATGTGTTGTGGATGGATGCATGATGTTTTGTCCAAGTGTGTGTGTGTGTGTGTTGTGGATGGATGCATGATGTTTTGTCCAAGTGTGTGTGTGTGTGTGTTGTGGATGGATGCATGATGTTTTGTCCAAGTGTGTGTGTGTGTGTGTGTGTGTATGTGTTGTGGATGGATGCATGATGTTTTGTCCAAGTGTGTGTGTGTGTGTTGTGGATGGATGCATGATGTTTTGTCCAAGTGTGTGTGTGTGTGTGTGTGTTGTGGATGGATGCATGATGTTTTGTCCAAGTGTGTGTGTGTGTGTTGTGGATGGATGCATGATGTTTTGTCCAAGTGTGTGTGTGTGTGTGTTGTGGATGGATGCATGATGTTTTGTCCAAGTGTGTGTGTGTGTGTGTGTGTGTGTGTGTGTGTGTTGTGGATGGATGCATGATGTTTTGTCCAAGTGTGTGTGTGTGTTGTGGATGGATGCATGATGTTTTGTCCAAGTGTGTGTGTGTGTGTTGTGGATGGATGCATGATGTTTTGTCCAAGTGTGTGTGTGTGTGTGTGTGTGTGTGTTGTGGATGGATGCATGATGTTTTGTCCAAGTGTGTGTGTGTGTGTGTGTTGTGGATGGATGCATGATGTTTTGTCCAAGTGTGTGTGTGTGTGTGTGTGTGTGTGTGTGTGTTGTGGATGGATGCATGATGTTTTGTCCAAGTGTGTGTGTGTGTGTGTTGTGGATGGATGCATGATGTTTTGTCCAAGTGTGTGTGTGTGTGTGTGTGTTGTGGATGGATGCATGATGTTTTGTCCAAGTGTGTGTGTGTGTGTGTGTGTTGTGGATGGATGCATGATGTTTTGTCCAAGTGTGTGTGTGTGTGTGTGTGTGTGTTGTGGATGGATGCATGATGTTTTGTCCAAGTGTGTGTGTGTGTGTGTGTGTGTGTGTGTTGTGGATGGATGCATGATGTTTTGTCCAAGTGTGTGTGTGTGTGTTGTGGATGGATGCATGATGTTTTGTCCAAGTGTGTGTGTGTTGTGGATGGATGCATGATGTTTTGTCCAAGTGTGTGTGTGTGTGTGTGTGTGTGTGTGTGTGTTGTGGATGGATGCATGATGTTTTGTCCAAGTGTGTGTGTGTGTGTGTGTGTGTTGTGGATGGATGCATGATGTTTTGTCCAAGTGTGTGTGTGTGTGTTGTGGATGGATGCATGATGTTTTGTCCAAATGTGTGTGTGTGTGTGTGTGTGTTGTGGATGGATGCATGATGTTTTGTCCAAGTGTGTGTGTGTGTGTGTGTGTGTGTTGTGGATGGATGCATGATGTTTTGTCCAAGTGTGTGTGTGTGTGTGTGTGTGTTGTGGATGGATGCATGATGTTTTGTCCAAGTGTGTGTGTGTGTGTGTGTGTTGTGGATGGATGCATGATGTTTTGTCCAAGTGTGTGTGTGTGTGTGTGTGTGATGTGGATGGATGCATGATGTTTTGTCCAAGTGTGTGTGTGTGTGTGTGTGTGTGTGTGTGTGTGTGTGTTGTGGATGGATGCATGATGTTTTGTCCAAGTGTGTGTGTGTGTGTTGTGGATGGATGCATGATGTTTTGTCCAAGTGTGTGTGTGTGTGTGTGTTGTGGATGGATGCATGATGTTTTGCCCAAGTGTGTGTGTGTGTGTGTGTTGTGGATGGATGCATGATGTTTTGTCCAAGTGTGTGTGTGTGTTGTGGATGGATGCATGATGTTTTGTCCAAGTGTGTGTGTGTGTGTGTTGTGGATGGATGCATGATGTTTTGCCCAAGTGTGTGTGTGTGTGTTGTGGATGGATGCATGATGTTTTGTCCATGTGTGTGTGTGTGTTTGTGTGTGTGTTGTGGATGGATGCATGATGTTTTGTCCAAGTGTGTGTGTGTGTGTTGTGGATGGATGCATGATGTTTTGTCCAAGTGTGTGTGTGTGTTGTGGATGGATGCATGATGTTTTGTCCAAGTGTGTGTGTGTGTTGTGGATGGATGCATGATGTATTGAGTGTTACTCACTCGAGTGAACAGGAGAGTTTTCCCGGAGTCACTCAGTCCCAGGAGCAGCACGGCGTTCCTCGCTTTACTGGAGCCCCAAAACCTCCCAAAGAAGACTGAAAGAGGAATCCATATCAGCTCAGATCAGTCAGCGCTGGTGGACTACAGTTCTACATGTTTTACACTACATGCTGGAAATCACTACGGAAGCCTGTTTCCGCCACAGAATAAAACATTTAAAAAGATAATTGCGACTTTTTATCTCACAATTACGAGTTTACATCACGCAATTCTGACTTTATTTCTCTGAATTGCAAGATATAGTCAGAATTGCGTGATAAAGTCATATTTGCATGTATAGTCAGTGTTGTGTAACGCGTTACAGTAACGGTTTTCGGGTAAAGAGTAGTTTAACACTAGCCTGGCTAACGCCAGACCACGTCTCGTTGACATTGAGACGTGTTCTGGGAACCACATGTTCATTTTCTGGTATTTAAGGCGTGGTTTACGAACGCCCAGAGCCGTTTATTGGGTGCTACAAATGTCTATCAAATGCGCCTGTGCGTAGCTCATAGCCAATCACTTCAATGATACCAGATGACGTACGTAGAGCGAAACAAATTAGACGAGGAAGAAGGGTCAGAGATTTGTTTGCGTTCTAAACTACTTAGAACCAAGGGGGTAATCCATCGACCGGAAGTTGAAGTCGGCCGGGTGCCGCCATGTTGTAGCAGAACTTCACTTGCGTTAGCATTTCCATTGACTCCCATTCATTTTGGCATCACTTTGACAGCGAATAACTTTACATCTGAGGCGTTTAAAGACTCCATTTGTCCATTATTTATTTCTAAAGAAACACGACAATGTATAAAGGGCTCCATTACCTTCTATGTTACATTATGGCCCCGTAGAAACAGTTTTGGTAAAAATAGGCTAACGATTGCGTCATAACCACTCGACTCTCTGTCGCGCTGTACAGAAATTACCGTACAGACAGGAGGAGAAGCTCGCAGGCAATCGGGGGGCGTCCCGTCAAGGGAGAAGCCCATAGATAATGAGTCCATAAAAGCAACGGAATACTTACTCCTGCTCACTCACGCCAAAGAACTCTTTGCTCAAGCTCACCGTCTCTGCAAGATTAACGTTGGCAGTTTTCACGCACAGCTACTAGAAGATTAACGTCTGTCAGACAGGTTGCTCACGTCATCAAGCTTAGTTTGAGTCGGTTTGAGTCTGCGCGTCAGGAACGGAAGTGCTCAAAAATCGCTAAAAGTGGGCTTCAACTGTCTCAACTGAGTTCCAATGAGATCGCTCTGTCCATTTCTTTTACTGTCTATGCTTAGAACAATATCCAAGGCTGCATCGAGAGGTAGTCTCAGCCTCAGACGTCACGCCCACGGAGCGTTGGCTAAACGTCTGATGCATATGGTACACTTAACTGGAAACACTTCAGGAATGTCGAAGTCGTCATCTGATTGGTTGAATTTTATCGGATTTCCGGGGGGCGCGAGTGTCGCGTTTATTTTCGGTCCGCCGGGAAACAAAGCGCAGACGTGTGATTGCGGAAGAAAAACTGTTGTGTTTACATGAGTGACAATGAGCATTTATCAAGCTCAGCTAAACGTAGAATTCTCAAAAGTATGCGAGGTTCACGGGAAAGACTCTTGAAGTTTTCTTCTCCTTCTTTGATTTTCTATGCTGACTGACTTGTTGCACGCAGGTCTGTTGTTGTGGGGACATTTCCACGCACCGAAACGTGACGCTGAATGAAACGAACTGTAATTGGTTGTTTTACATGTCGGTCAAACGGCCTTATGGGTGGGCCTTGGCCAAAGAAAGCTGCTATGAATTCCAGACCTTCAGCCGTCAGTCTGAAGGTCTGGCTACGCGAGACTAATCGAGAGGTAACTTCACGTCTGCTGCCATGTTGGATCCATAGGTATACACAAACTGCTTCGGTGTGTCGCATAGACCCCCTCGCTGAGGCGAACATTTGGTCCATGGTATCCAGACTGCCTAGCAGCGTGAATAACATCGTGGTGCGCAAAGGCAGTATGGGGAAACCCAGGCTAGCGTAACACGCTACTACTGAAAATTTGTAGTGATGCACCGAAATGAAAATTCTGGGGCGAAACCAAAACCGAAAATTTAGGATGCACTTGGCCGAAAACCCAAACTGAAGCCGAAAATGGCTTCTTTTAAAAACGTATACTATATAGAATAATGTAATAGAAAAATCAAACTTTTATTAACAGTAACATAACAAAACCTAAAATATTTTTAACAATAAATATAAATAATAATACCAAATAATATTATTCTTCAAGTTTTATGTTCCATCAAATAAAATAGTTTTTTTAACAGTTGTGCAAAAAAAGATCCACAATTATCTGAATAACTGCACACAAAATCACAGATTGGCAGTGGGCCTCTATTCTGCTGCTGCATGTAAACCAGTGTTTCCCCTACAATGTATTTAGCAGCGGCGCAGCACAGCCACTGGATTTTCAGCGCCGCTGCAAAATCTTCACATGATCAGTAATATCACGACATCCACTTACACACCTAAAAACACTTGAGACGTGGCGTGCGCCGGCTCTGCTAATGCGGTGGCTCTGAATCCACTGTTGACAAGAAAGGAGGAAAGAGCCACATATGGAAATATTTTCGATTAGGCTAATGTCACGTTGCCATAAGGGGCCGTTCACATAGCGCGTTTTTCTGCGCGTGCAAATTCGTTATTTCAAATGTAGGCGCGCGGGAAGCACGCTCGTTTCTCCAGGCCGCCTCTATTCATGGTTGCATAGCAACGACAGACGCCACGGGAGAGAGCAAGCGCTTTTAGAAAGGAGAAAGCGGCGCTCTCCATGAGGACAAGGAAGTAGCAGCAAAGAATTAATTGATTTCTAGCCCTTGCATTAGCTTTACTACTAGATATATTTATGGAGATGAGAAATAAAAAGCCGCCCTGTACAGCTATGATCAGCTGTTCGGCCGAGCTGTCGATGTTGTTACGGAAAGGCCGAAGCTGATCGGTTGGTTTTTATGGAACGCGATCGGGGCCAAAAGTCTTTTTACGAAACGCGTGAAATTTGGCCGCATCAACACGCACTGTTTGTTCGCGTTAACGCGTCAAAAAGCACAGTAGCCAATGAAATTGCTGTATTTGAGACTATATTTGCATATGTGACGCGGTGGTACGTATGTCTCTCATTGGTATGCACGTATACAAACATCAGAAGTCATGTTTATTAATGAATAATGTCGTAATGGTACACGTATGCAAACAAAAGACGTTATGATTGTTCATGAGGGATAATGCATTCGTACGTAGTGTGTGATGTCAGCCTTATGTCATGATTTGTCATGCCTTACGTTCTTTCTCAGTATGAAACCACAGCTTATACAGATGGCTCGCAGTCTCCGCTCTAATTCATCCCAAAGGTGTTCTATCGGGTCGAGGTCAGGACATGTCATGTTAGAACAGAAACGGCCATCTACAAACTGTTCCCACAAAGTTGGGAGCATGAAATTGTCCAAAATGTCTTGAAAATAATAAAAAATAATGTATAATAAAAGTAAAAATAATTTCTTTCTTTCTCAAAACAGAGTTTTGATTTCTAAGTGATCAATTTATGTACAAGTGTTTCCCCGCATGATTATTAACTGTAGGTCATCAGTAAATTAATGTGGTATTTAAATGGCAGTGATTCCCAAATTAAACACAAGAGCTGTTAAATTTGAATGATGTGTGTAATGTAGAGAAATGCGTTTAGAGTTTTGCAAAAAGTTTGTTTTTCAAATGCAAACTCAGTGCAAAGCAATAATGTCCTTGTATTTTTGCAGACTTGTTCTAAAGATTGGGTACATGAGTGAATGGTTTCACCGAGTGAGTCTAAGATTCCACTTTTAGTGTCTTAGCAATTTGAAAAAACTGTAAAACAAACTGTGACAGAGGTCGCCTATGGAATGAACCAAGAAAATCTTAAAATTGCATGGAACTGAGAAGCATGAAGCAACAAAAAAGACTGCAATTTAAAAAAAAAACAAGAGACAATTATTTTAATGCAAGCAAAAAAAATGTTTGCACACATCAGCTTTGGAATAAAAGAAAATAAATCTGGAAATCTGTTTGTTAGTAATCTGTACTTAATCTGTGTTTTTAAAACACGAATTACATGAATTAAACATGAATTAAACTCCTGTCTTAATATAAACCCTGTCTGGGAAACTGCCCCTAAATATTTAACTAAGTTATTCTTGCCACTATAACTTATGGATCCCTAAAGACAAGTTTATGAGTAAATAAAATATTCATAATAAAATGAATATCAAAACACATGTTAAATATAATGTAGTAATTTTATTGTAGCACTCATCAGCCGGCAGCAACCAAGATGATGTTCCTGCAATACAGACAACAGCAGAAACTATATAACCAATTAAACACCAAATTACAAAACATTATTAGGCTATGTGAAAGTGAATAAATGTAGGCCCTATGTGTGTGTGTGTGTGTGTGTGTGTATTTAGTTATAAATGTGTGCTGTGTAAGTTAGCCTATAATACTTTTCGAAATTATAACTTAAAACAAAAACAAATAACCCATAAAGATACATTATAATAATTATAATTAGCATTATTTAATATACATTGTAACATTACTTTACTCTAGCACAGCAGTCAGTAAAGCAATGCCACAATAAACTGAATGATTAATATGTAGGAAGGCTACATCTTACGGTAAGTCTGTTTTTCTAAAATATTACACTTCAATACGTACAGAATGTGCGCGTTAAGAAACACGTTCCAATTGGTCGTCTCAACATGGTAAAACTGTGCGTCTTTACACGCACTAAAGTAACGCGACGAAAACTGACGCATTAACACGACCAGAATGAGCGTGTCTACGCGTTCAAAAGGAACACGTACAAAATTGCCGCGTTAACGCGAACAAACAGTGCGTGTTGACGCGGTCAAATTTCACGCGTTTCGTTTAAAGACTATTGGCCCCGATCGCGTTCCATAGGTTTTTGTCACATGGCGTGTTGAGATGAGATGTTACGATTGCTGCGTCCCAATTCGCCTACTTATACTACGCCCTAAAAGTATGTACTCTTTTTGTGAAGAAAAAGTACATACTTTTGAGTGTGTAGCAAAAGAGTAGGCAAGCTTTGGGACATACTACTTCGCCATCTTTAACAGACAGCTCTGTCGCGTGCATCCTATCACCGTAAACTGCCCTGTCAATCATCTCGTCACAGTTAAAATCCTCCATTCAATCTAATATAGCTTCTTACCATTTCGGAGAGAATTGTTGTCGCACGTTCATCTGCAAGTCATGGGTCTTTCATGCGGAGACTCTCCTCATGTGTTTGGAATTTGAATATAATAATGCATTTAAAAGGTAATGGCTAAACGTATCTTTGCAAAAGTTCACAATGCTGCTGCAGATGAAATATAATGTGGACAACATTGAATAAATACATTTTCGTCAGGTTAGATACTGATAATTAATCACTCAAACCCCTTTATCTAAACCTCTCTACATAACCGCCGGACTCGCGCGTCCTCCATGTCTGTAGTTTTTGAACACTTTTCATTCATGTTTGTAGTTCTAACCGAATCCTCGTCCAACGCGCGATGGGTTGTGGGCAATATCAGCCGTTAGAGTGCGCATCGATCTGGGGTGTTTCTCAAAACCAAGAATGCAAAGAACGGACTTGTGTTCTTGGGGAGAAGGCTCTTGCTAGTTGTTCTTGGAAGAATGAACTCACAAGGTGACGAGCACACAGAACGCTGCTGACAGTTTGAGACGCTGTGTTCTTGCTGGTATTGCGCAATAATAACCCCGCACAGACACCGTCTGCGGTACCCAAACATAACGAGAATTATTGACGATAACAGCCAGGCTGCAATGGTCTCTTGACTGTGGGGTAAAACGAGTCTGTGAGCAGACTGGCCGGTTGGCTCGCTATCTAACTTAACACCCGCAGGCGCTTACGGAGATTCTCACTTCCGAAAACGTTTGAGCACATTTTCGATTCGCCATAGATTTTCGTAAAAATGTCAATATTTGAAATCTACACAGTTGATTTCTCGCATCAAACGTTCTCAGAAGTGAATTTAGTGATGAAATAGCGTACGAAATTGTAGAAAAACGAATTACTGTATTGACCTGCCTCTCCTTCCTCGAATGCCGAACTGAATGCTGGGATATTTCTGCCGTCAAGTTCACACAAGTTACCAACTGATGCATCCTCGGTAAAATGGGCGTGTCAAGAACACATCCGGGATTTTTAACCGTTCTTGCCAAAATGCAAACTTGTGTATTGGGACAGTACTTGGGCCACAAAAGATGACGTTTCACAAGAACACAAGGACACAAGTACAGACAAGAACACATATTGAGAAAGGCCCCTGCACTTCGGATTCTGACCGGATATAGTAGACCATCCGGGTCTCTTTGGGACACTCATTTCAACATACTAAGATTTGGGACGTACTAATTATATTTTCGAATACTATTTAGGACGGATAGTATGCGAATTGGGACGCAGCAGATGTTTTCATCTCGCCACGCGCGCCTACAATTGAAATAACGCATTTGCTCGCAAAAAACGCGATATGTGAACGGCCCCTAAAGTGGACTCGGGTGCGGTTGTATCCGGGTAGTTTTACGAGCAGGAGTACATGAGCACAGTCTCGGACCGACACCCGAGTGCTGTTATTAGTCCGCCAGAAAAGCAGTTCTAGGCTTATTCTTGGCTGGATAACTCTTTTAAAAAGTCTTTTAAAATGAAATACGAACACAGTTTTGGATTAAATAAAGGTACAGTCAAGTCAAATAAAACACTTGATTGTTCATGTTTGTTCACTTCATTCATTGTGCATTAAATAATGTTAACTTAAAACTTTTGATTTAAAAAAAATGTTAAAATTTAAAAATTAAGTGCTCACAGATTGGGTATTACGGAGCCCCTAAAGGGACGTGGTGGTGGAAAAAATTTTAGGATGGGAGAATTTTTTTTTTCAAATCTTTTGCGTTCCCTCGCAAAACTTTTGCGTTCCCTTGCAAAGATATTTGCGTTCCCACGCAAAAGTTTTGCGTTCCCTCGCAAAGATATTTGCGTTCCCACGCAAAACCTGTTGGCAGCTCGGACAGACACTTCCTGTTTAATGTCCCGCTGGCGTTTCAGAGCTCCGTACGTTAATGAAGCGTTTCATAGTGTTTGAACTTGGACTCAAATTTAAAGAAATGCGGGTCAGTGCTTAACTCAAGGAGTTCAGTGAAGTTGGCAATACACATAGGCTATTCGAACTTCCCGGATCAATATTCTTGAGCTAAACGTTGTTAAAACACAAACGACACCTATTTACAATCACAGTAGACAACGAGCTACAACCCAATTCTCCTCAAAACGACCTTTATAATATAGGCTAAATGGATCTCTATGAGCAGGCGGCGGCTGTCTCCGAAGGGACCATCTGCAAAGTGCAATATAACCCAAAAAACGACTACAGCATCAACTCATAGTCAAAAATATAAAAATAGTCATTAACTTCAATGTTACAAACCACCCAATTCAGTTTACACATCAATGGTAAACCCACTGGTCATACTGCACTGCTTTTGCACATTTTATATTATAAAAAAATATATTTAATAACTTCACTGTAACACACCAAATTTAGTTCACACATCACTGCTCTAATGTTGGTTATACAACACTTAGTTTGGGAAGTAATTGCACATAAAAAATAAGTAGGCCTATTCTTTACACAAATTATATTGGTACTGTACGCAGCTAACATAGTTACAACCATAGCTTTTGCATTATTTGCTTACTGAATTGGATGGCATTACACTGTATAACGAAGTTACTGAATATTTTTTTCTAAAAATGGTATTATTGGTACTGAATTTGTGTGAAGCTACACAGTGAAGCTATTGAAGTATGTTAAATAATATAAAAAATGTACAGAAGGGTTTTGGGATTTGCACTTTGCAGACGGTCCCTTCTTCGGACTTGTCTCTCAATCGGCCGGTTAAAGACAAATTTATATTAAAGCTCGTTTTGTGGAGAATTGGGTTGTAGCTCGTTGTCTAGGTTACTGTGATTGTAAATAGGTGTCATGTGTGTTTTAACAACGTTTAGCTCAAGAATATTGATCCGGGAAGTTCAAATAGCCGATGTGTAGCCTATAGGCTATATTGCCAACTTCACTGAACTCCTTGAGTTAATCACTGACCCGCATTTCTTTATATTTGAGTCCAAGTTCAAGCACTATGAAACGCTTCATTAACGTACGGAGCTCTGAAACGCCAGCGGGACATTAAACAGGAAGTGTCTGTCCGAGCTCCCAACAGGTTTTGCGTGGGAACGCAAACATTTTGCGTGGGAACGCAAATATCTTTGCGAGGGAACGCAAAAGTTTTGCGAGGGAACGCAAAGTTTCTTGGGGGAACGCAAAGGTTTTGCGAGGGAACGCAAAAGATTTGAAAAAAAAAATATTCTCCCATCCTAATTTTTTTTCCACCACCACGTCCCTTTAGGGGCTCCGTAGGGGTGTGGCCTAAAATTTTCAATAAATTCTAAATAATATTTTTCTGGGTTGTGCCATTTCATTTCCCCCTATCAATATCTACCTTATAGCTGAAAATGAACACAAAACAAAAACGTGAAAAATCCTGTCTAAAATTATAAAATGAAGGTTTCTGTTTGTGACCAGTTCAAGGTGCGTGCTGCAATAATCACCTGTAATCTGTTGATGGTATGTCGTAATTGTATGTCTCAAAATGTCAATTTGTATCCACAAAACTTGCCAGAAGTCATGGTTTAAGGGTTTATTTTTAAAAAAAGTTCTTCTTTTTTTTAATCAGACGTTTTATATTTTATCAGGCAGGTTTCTCTTTAAGAACAAAAGTTGCTCAGCTTTTTGACAGGAAAGACGGTTCCTCTTCTCATTAAGAACATGAGATGCTGCACTGAATAGTCTCTAACGGTCTGTGCTGGTAGCCTAGCAAGCCGGACTACATCAAGATGTTGGGTCTGGGAACTCACAATTGGCATACCTCAATCCGAGGGGCGGGATAAACTGTTGTCTTTCAAATTCCCTCTGCACGCAATAGGACAGCGCTACAACCAACCAGAGCAACAAATGGCTGTGGATGAGTGAGTCCCATGCGTTTTCCCACCAGCAGAGCTAGTTGATATATTAAACTTTTGCCGTATCCGGTCGTCAAAACTCCGAACACATCTTCCTTTTTTAAGAATGACTTAAGTTACGTTCTCTTAACTCCAAATAATCCAGAGTCGCGGCCAAAGCCGATTCGAAAGACCGCTGTTCGCCAGCTGCATCTTCTTTGTTTTCAAGTAGCAGGGAAATCACCCATGGAAATCATGCGGAACCGTCACAACTCTGCCGTCATTATGTTAAGCCCGCCCGCCACTCTATACACAATGTGATTGGCCTGGCCAGTTTTTGTTTTTTCCAGCTCAAAAGTCTATGGAGAGTTGCTAGACCACACTTTCCTGAAAAATAATTTTTGCTGCCGCTAAGGTGCGTCTAGATTTCTAGGCTATTGCTATTACTGTGCTGGTGCTTGGGGCGGATAAATACCTCCGTGCAATCCGCGCAAGCAATGGAAAGCGGCCTTTGTTTGCGCGCCAATACAGTACGTCTCTATTTGTTGTGGGGCTGCGCTTGCTCCAACACCGCTACGAATCGGGGTGCTTTCCTGTAAAATTTCATCAAACATCTCAGAAAGTGAGGGAGTGTACGTCTCCTCACTTGTACGTAACCGTTTCTCAGGCACCGTTTGCGCTGCGCTCCCTGTCGAGTCTCTTCCTTCACCAGAAGTTTCAATCTCCGTCAGCTCTTTTTGTGTCATCTCACGCACGCGCTGCTTTTTAACAGCGTGATAACAGCTCGACCGTGAGTGAAACCTAAGCGCTTGCGCACGGATGGGAGGGGCGAGTGACATTCATTATCGGTTTACGTTTTCGGCTGTTTTTCTTATCTCGGCCCGAAACAGAAATTTCGGTGCACCCCTAAAAATTTGGTAACGAAACGTAGTTCCTTTTCAATTCGGCGCAACGTTACTTTTCCCATGGATAGATTTGACAGCGACACTGCCTTCTCAGCTGCGCGCTTGCGTGCGCAATAGTCACAAGCTCCACACGGTAGGCTACGCACAGAGGCTGGTAGCAGAGCAACCATGGCACACGAGAAGCAGCCAACGCTAACTTTTGAGGGATGGAGGAGGCATTCCCACTACAAACCCGTTGAAGCTAAGGGGAGGGATGTGAGTGGAAGGTGTACACTGGGTCCTGGCGAGAAACTTTTGTCCACTGCCGTTAACTCAACTGCCAACCTCACCAAGCATTTGAAAGGAAAACATGCTAACATGAAGCTTGTCGCTCAAGATCCCCGGGGAAATGATGATATGTCGAGTCCAACCCCAAATAAGCAGCTAAAACTTCATTTTCACCACCAGGAGGTAACTTAACAAGAGATTCGTTCATCGTCGATGAAACATTGCCCATCAATACTGTCGAATCTCCCACTTTCAGAAAGATACTTAGCAAAATACCGATAACAGGAGAGAGGCGGCCATGGTCAGATCGGAGGACTTTCACGGGCTCTCTGGACGAATGTTATCTAAAAATGGAGACCGAATTAAAGAAAACGTTCGAGAGTTTGCAGTATGTGTCAACCACTGCGGATATATGGAGTAGCCATAACAGAAGCTTTCTGGGAATCACGGTGCACTGGATCAATCCACGCAACTCGAATCGTGAGAAAGCTGCCATCGCATGCAGAAGAAAAAAGGGCAGGCATACATATGACATTATAGGCTCTGAAATGAGATTCAAACAGATTCACTCAGCATTTGGCCTTTCACATAGGATCACCGTTACTAAAGCTTTTAAGATGTATGCAGTATGCACCCGCTGAGCCTGACGAGGAGGAGGATGAAGAGCAAGGTGTCGTTTTCACAGATGTGGAAGAGTCGCTTGGGACAGTTTTCTCTTCCCCCGCATTTTAGGTGTGCTTCGCATGCGCTCAATTTGATCTGTGCCATGACATCGACAAATGGCTGTCATCCAACAAAACTGGATTGCGCAAAACTAGCGCAGACTCAGAGGTACTGGAGTACATGAGATCAGCTCAGAGATAGAAGCTCTCAACCGCTTCCCCCGAGTGAAAGCTGTGTTCATGACGTCCAACACTGCCACACCGTCCAGTGCACCGGTGGGAAGGCTGTTCAGCCTGGAGCTCTTGTGCTTTAATATCCCCCCCAGAAGAAACAGACTTTCAGATAAACGCTTTGAAAGACTGCTCCTGATGAGGTATAATCACCCATTTTGTGCTGATGTGGAACAGGTTGCCTGCCACCACTGCTATAGACAACTCAAGCCATGCCTAATATCCTCTGTCCGATCTGCCATCATACTGTGAAGAAGGGCCAGCATATTCAGTTAACATAGTCTTCTTAATTCTGAGGCTAGTCATGTTTTAAGTTTTATTTTGGCTAAAATGTCTTTGCCTCTGAGCTGTCATTTTATTTTATTTACACAAGCCATCGACATCAAGCCATTTTTAAGTTATTATTTATTTCTGTTGGATTTAGATGAGGCATGCATGTTTTATTTTGAGACATATGACCCATTTTGAGGTTACCATGGTGTTCCTAAGGAGCATATTGATACTATTTTTTATAATAAAGAGCACAAAAGAAATACCTGATATGTCCTCCACAGTATAACTTTATGTAGGCCTACACATTTAGGAACAGATATTGGGTTCTGCCCAAAGTCGAGCAACATAAAAGTAACGAGTAACGTAAAAAGTTACTTTCCAAAGGGGGTAACTAAGTAAAGTAACGGATTACTTTTTTAAAAAGTAACGAGCAAACAATACTTTTTAAAAGTAACTTCCCCAACATTGTGTATAGTTAAATTCTGACTTTACATCTCGCAATTGCGTGTTATAAAGTCACAGTTGTGAGATCAACATGCACTTCTGAGAAAAAAGTCAGAATTGCGAGTTTATTTCTCGCAATTGCAACTTTATATCACGCAATTCTGAATTACAGTAAGAAAAGTCAGAATTGCGAGATGTAAACTAACAGTAACAATTATCTGTTTTATTCTTTGGCAGAAACAAGCTTCCATACTATTTTCATGTTCATTGTTAGTAATCAAATAGCATCATCAGCTCAGCCCCGCCCACTGATAGCATCATCATCAGCTCAGCCCCACCCACTGACAGCATCTTCATCAACACTAAAGATAGCATCTCCTTCCACAGGATCCTCATGTTAGCAATTCAAGCGTCTGTTTTGCTGTGTTTTCATGAACACTTAAATGTAATGTAATCCCACACTGACTGAAGATGATCAAACCATCTGTTAAGACTCCACATTCATACAAAATCTCACTGGTTTAAGGTTATTTGACCTGTACTAAATCCAATAGATGTGTGAAACATGATCTAATGTGCTTGTGCAAAAAGACACAAGGGTGCTAAAGTAGTAATAATGAATATTAATAATGTTTGACTTGGCTCTCCTGCTTCTTACCGACAGTGAGAATGACGAGCGCTAAAGCCACACATATCCCGATGAGGAACACCACCTCTTCTTTCTGGATCTCCTTGATGAAAGCCTCCATAAGCGGCTCCTCGGAGAAATCCTCTAGATCGGGATGCATCTTCTCGTCCATGATGTTTCAGCGCACATGGGAAGCGAACAGAAGACAGCGGAAGTGAAGGACACGTGTACTAAACGCTTTCCACTATGGTGACGGCTTTCCTCATGAATATTAATAACTATACGCTAAACGAAAACAAACACAAAAAAAGACACTTTGCCAGTTACTAACAATCTGCGTAAGAAAATGTATTCTTCTGAACTGGTTATTGGGTAAAGCCCCTTTAATGTTATACTTTGTACATTATATATTCTTTTTTCAGTCTTTTTATACATTCACAGGAGGTGGGATCCAGTCTTGATATGGGTTTAAATCTATTTTTTTTTTACAGTCTATGGTATAAATATATCCTCTATTCTTACAAGAGGGCTTGTTTAATAAGGTTTAAATATGTAAGGAGTGTAAATATGGAAGGCATATTGTTTGTACAATCATTTAATTTTCTTCTTTCTTTCACCCTTTTCTCAGATTGATTTGTTGTATTTTAGGTTATGTTTGTAATGCTTTAAAATGAATAAACAGTTTAAAACAAATAAAATAAAATAATAATAAGCATACGCTGCCGTGATTGGCCAATCTGCCTGGATTGTCTAATTAATATTAACGAGCTGATCCTTTACCATAGTAGCATGCGTTCACCAGCTGTTGGAGTAGCGTGACATGTGCCCTAATAATTTGTCAATTACAAAATAGATAAACCTAATTGTGTAATTTTAATTGAATGTCTATTAGTATTGAACTATCGTTGTTATTATTACTTCGGTCGAAGATTGTTGATTCGCGCCAGTGTGTCAAGACTTTTGTTACTTTTCTCAGCGTTGAGCAGAATGAGCCAATCACAGTTGTTTGAGCCGCCGCGCGCGTCCCGCAGACACAGCCGTGCTGCGCGTGCGCGTGCCGCGTGTCATCGTGTTGTGATGTGGTGAAGATGCCAAGATGGCGGCCAGCAACGCAGCATCATCGATGTGTCAGTTCTGGAAGGGCTTCGACTTGCAGCAGCTGCAGGTCAGTGGGTCTCGATCCCTGTTACATGTTCATCTTCATGTGTGATCGGCTGCTGATCTGTCATCGATCATCATTCATCGATCAGCGGCTGGGATGTAAACAACACCCTCGAAAGTAGTACTCACTTATAGAAACATGAACAGATATCAGCGTTCCTTTAATGCTGGACTTATTTGTCTTAACAGTGTGACTCATTTGGTGTAAAGATGCTGTCTGTCCTGTTGTCACATCAGTGTTTTACCAGGCCAGATTAATAACCAGTTCTTCTGAGCTAAAAGTCAGTCTATCATCACAGTTTTGTCAGAGACTCACACACACGGAACTATAATTTAGTCATTTTTAAATGCCGTTTCACTCCTAAAACTTTTGCAGTATGTGTGTACGTGGTAGTTGGTCAACTTAGAATGATCAAAAATAAAACTTTTATTCAAATTGTGATTGGATTATATGGTATGAAGATCATAGGCAGGTGTGTTGTATGTTTTGAAGCGGCAGTGTTGGCTGTAACTTGCTCATTACAAGTAACGTTATCAGATTACTTTTCCAAACGACTAGTAAAGTAACGCATTACTTTTAAATTTACAACAAAAATCAAGTAACAGAGGTTACTTAGTTTTCCTATGTGTTGTGCCTGACAGCTCTTCTGTCCCCATGTTGAGACATATCTTGAGATAATGACTTTCTGAGTGATAGTTATTGTAGTTCTAGAATAAATGTGATGAGGCATTTACTTATCTCACTTGTGCTAAACAGATTCAGTATCTATACAAATAAAAACATTGAAAAGCAAACTCTGAAACTTACGCAAACCTGCAATAATTAGCCTAATTATTAGAGCTGCATGATTCTGGATAAACTGAGAATCATGATTTTCTGTTGTTGTTTCATATAGAGATTGTGATTCTCCCACGATGTTAACAGACAACCAAACAAAATAACATGTCATTTACTGGAGGTTCTGACCAATTTTAAATCCTGCAGATTATTTAAAATGTTTAATGAATCTGAATGAATTATTTAAGAAAAAATCGGTTTGAATGAATGATTCGATTACTCGCTCATAAATACTTCACTTGTTTCTTTTGAACGAATCTCTTGAATGAATAATTCAATGACAAGCACATTTGTAACAGTCCTACTGGTGTAACGATGTCATCAATACACTCATTATTTGATGCGCCAAGTTACTTTCAAAAGATGATTTACTCTATTTTGATCACTACATGTTTCTATCCGGACTGTAAACTTTAATGCCAGTACGTCTGTGTGATTTCTGTCAAAGGCTTTATAGACATGGCTAAACGATTTTAACGATTAATCAGTTCTAATAAATATCTTGAATAGAGGTCGACCGATAGTGGATTTTACCGATACCGATATCTAGGTTTGACCATACATGCCGATAACCGATAATTCAACCAATATTTTTTTAATGGATACTGGATTAAAAACAAACATAACACTCACAATAAAACAGTGCTAAACTGAAATGTGCTAAATTAAATAAATATATAAATATGAATATATTAAAACTTTATACAGAAAAGAATTTAAACATTAAAATATTACAGGTTTCGTTAGCTATAACCTAGAAACATACGTACATTTCATAGGTAACACTTTGCAAGTCCCATTTGTAAACAAGGATGTATTAACTAGCTTTCATGAACTATATGCATAATGCAATATACCTTTTTACTGCATGTATTAATATGAGCAATACAATTGTACCTTTATCATTCATGTTAGTTCATTCATAGTACATTAACTAAGATAATAAAAGATAAAATAAGAATTAAAACATTTCAAATGCATTTGAAATTTACAAACTACCGTAACAATGAATAATACTTATACAACTTGTATTAACCTTAGTTAATGCTAAAAATGCAATGTTATTGTAAAGTGTTACCATTTCATATGATTCCAAAGAGTCGTGCTTAAAGATGGCCATTAAAGTGTAATAAAGACCTGTATTACGTATATGTTACAGCCTATAGTCTCTCACTTTATTTTCTTTTATATTTTAGAACACGTGATGATTATCTAATCAAAATAACAAGATGTATTGTAGTGATTAAAAAGATCTTAAATCGAACGCGTTTCTGATAAGTTTACGTTTCTGTCGGCTGCATGAACATATCAATGTTGAGAAAGCAATCACGTCACTAGTTTTAAATATGCAATTTCGTCGGCTAATGAATGCATAAAAGTGACCAGCCGGATATAAAATAATGCAAATAGATGGTAACAATTGCGCCATAAAACATTTGGGTCTGGTCTGCGTGTGTTTTTGTCACAATTGTTATAAACCGCTTGACTGAGGTAATGTTAGAGTCCTCACAGCCTCGACGGCAAACTACTGTTCTTTCTCTGCTGATGCAGCATCTAGTCAACAAATGAATTACTTTATAATGATATGGCAATATGTACTTTAGTGTTCTGTATTCATACCGTTTCGCTGTCGGTGTTTTAAATGCGCGTCTGAAGTGTCAGCGCTCTCTGTGCTGCGTGTTCTCTCCGTGCTGCGCGCTGCCTCGCGTGTTAACGTAAACAACTCAGCCAGTGATAGTTTGTTATTTGTCCTCTGGAGGCCGCTCTCGCTCTGTATAATGCCAGCAGTCTCTTCCCAGCGCTCTCGTGCTGAGTAATGACCGCGCGCACTTCTCAGCCGCTCCAGCAACGGACGCAACCCGGAAAAACTATCGGTGTGGATTTTTGCCGATAACGATATTTCCACCAATCAACTATCGGTGCCGATTAATCGGCAAAACTGATGAATCGGTCGACCTCTAATCTTGAATACATACGTATGACTTTATGTATTTAATCTCACTTTATTAAACAGTGTCTTTGCTGCTGACGTTGAATTATCCAGCAAAAATTACTTTAGTTAAACATCACATGTGTTTCATTTTTAGTTTTTTATTGCTGAGATAAGTGTTGATCTTCCTTCTCCTGTGTGCTCTTCTTCTGTGGTGATCCAGGGAGGGCTTGTTTGAGTGGCGCCCTCTACTGTACAGGAGTGAGTCCGCGTTCAGCCCGAGGCTTCATTTCATTCACTTTTGGTGTGAAAGGGCCTTTACGATTGCCAGAAATAGGCTAGAAGTTTTGTTTTTTGTTATCAAAAAACAAGCAAGCCCAGACCAGGTTTTTAAAAAAAATTGTTTGCATTCCATAAAAAGCAACTAAGTATCGCAACAATTACTTACATTACAGAAACCACCTGTTAGTCAGTGAGATGTGTGTGCTTTTGTCTACTGCATGTCAAATGGTATATTTTTAGGGCATTTGGAAAGGAAAACACTCTTATGTAATTGTTTTGTGTTTTGTTATTGTGCATTTGCCAGGGTGGCAGCGGGTCCTTAAAAAGTCTTAAAATGTCTTAAAGCTACAGTGTGTGATTTTTACCCCCATCTAGCGGTGAAAAGGTATATGACCATTCAGTGTATATTAGTTTCTGTTCCTCTCAATTTCGATTTCGTTTTAACTCCTACGATGGCCAATGAAGTCCAAGATTAACATGGCTTCCAGTACGACCTCCTCGACACGGTGCCATCGAGTGTTAAAACGCGAAATGCGAAGCTTGATGTCCCTCTTTGGCTAATGTACTTTCAAGATGGAGGGGCAACATGGCGACCGACATTAGAACCCCTTACCCGTATGTATTTTCAATGGCATATTATACACTCACGAGAATACTGTATTACTTGAACGAAGTAAATATACATTAATGAGCACATATATTTTTGAAAGAACTAAGTGTTTTTAGCTAAGAATAACCTTAAAAAGTTACACAGTAAATAAAGTTTTCCTAAAAAAAGCCCTCAAAAAATATTAAAATGTCCTAAATTCAGATTCGATGGGTCTTACATATTTCTGGTCACATTAACGCTAAAATGTCTCCAGTTCGACGGACCCAATGTCCGTCAAATAACCAGCGAAGCATCGAATCGAGAGAATGATTCTGATTTTATTACATAAACAGCGATTGATAATGATAATGTGTTTCTGGCAGCGCTGTTGAGACTCGCCTGTCTCTGAGAGAGATTTTATAGTGGGAAATCAAAACACATGAGCATAACAGCACACAGAAGAAACATACTGAGGTAAAAATTCAAAATGTTGAGTTTATTTATAACATATGATATAGTTAAGTAACAACATGACGGGTGATATTTTGCTGAATATTCTCACGGTTGCAAATGTAACATTGATTTTAGTTCAATAAACAAGTCGTTAATATTACATTACTTCAATTACTTAGGTTAAACATTAAATATTACATGTACGTATGTAATATAATGTGTATTTCCATAACAGGTTTGGTCTTAAATTTCATTCAAAGTGGCATTAAAAAGGTCTTAAATCAGGGTTCCCGCGGATCCTTAAAAAGTCTTATATTAGATTTTTTAAATATAAGGCCATAAAAAGTCTTATTTTTACATATGAAAGGTCTTAAATTTTAGATGACACTTCGACTTAGACATATCTAAATGTTTTCCAAATTAAAACTATCTAATTAGCGTAGTATTCTATCTTTGTGGATTTGCTTGTTCACGTGACAGTTCGCATCACATTCGCGGCAGAATAACGTCTGTCTCCTGCACGCGAGAGAGGAGAGAAGAAGAAAGTCGGCAATGTCAGTTCAGTCGTAAGTTCATGCTTTATGTCCTTAGGGGTGTGCGATGTGTATTGTCTATAATGATATTGTAATCATTGTTTTAACGATGTATGAGGCACTGTGAGCTGACATCGCATTTGTCTCTCGTGCTTTCACTGCGTGATGAGTCAGTGCAGTTGTAGGCCTATGTCCCCAAATTAGTTTTTGTCTTATATTTATATCATATTCTGTTCTTATATTAGAATATCACATCAGTAAGAGTGCCGTTTTCCCGTGCACAAGTGTGATATATTTGTTATACAATAGTTAAATAAAAAATAAATTAACATGAGTTACTTTTTAGACACCATATTGTCAATATTGTTTGTTTTCCCTTTATTTCGCCGACTATAATTTCAAAATGAAACCGTAGCAGAGTCTTAATGCAACAGACAGCGACGATTTCTTGACTGAACTCCACGTTTTGAACGAGTCATTTTAACAATTTAATGAACATTCACTTGTTTCTTTCCCGAATGAATCAGCCGTTTGAACAAATCGGTTGAATGAATGAATCCCTCAACTCCATATAGACAGTATGCTCAACTCGCTTACGGTATCAGGACAGTGACTTGCCGCCGCCTACTGGTGGTTTTAGTTTCATATTTAAAGTGCCCTTTAATTAAAACGTTAAAATTAGAAATCATTTCATATTTAAATATTGAATATTGATTTTAAAAAACTCTCATAGCTTTATTTATGCAATTGTAAATGGAGTGTAAATATTAATGCCACTTCTGATGCCGCTTCTGTGTCACCTCTGCACTGCAAAGATGGATTTTGATTGAATGATTTAATTTGACTGGTAACGGTGGTACTGTATAATTATTGTGTAATTAAGTATTATTGTATAAATAAGTATAATTACTGTACAATTTAATTGGAATAATTTGAATGTTAGTAGGCTATTTGACATAAAAGGTGATGCATAACTCTAAATAAGTTTAGAAAAAATGTCCACATATAGGTGAAAATGCCCCTGGAAATCAATTTAAGGTGGCAAATATTGCACATTAATTAATCATTTCTGTCACTACTGTGAACTGACCACTGCATAGAATATGAAAAATATGAATATCTTCGTGAGTCTGCTGTCAACAACAGGCCTAAACCAGCCAATGCACCAGCACAAAAACACAATCAGTAAAATATCATCTAATTATTATCAACAAAACGTTTAAAATATCGAGATATATTTTTGTCAATATTGCACACCCCTAATGTACGGTATTAATTCTGATTTCTTCAGGTCTTAAAAAGGTCTTAAAAAGCCTTAAATTTGACTTTAAAAAGTGTGCAGGAACCCTGTAAATTTAACTTGTTTATATCTGTAGACACCCTGGTATTTTCACTATGTAGCCTCGCGTAATGTTCTGTGTTGAAGAAACGCCATCTCATTCCAGTACATGTTATATAGAAGAATGACAATAAACATGCACTTGACTTGATAGCAATAATAGAGCCAGCATACGAGACGTGTGTTTAATAGGTCAGTGTGTGTGATGTAAGCGCGTGTGTGTTTTGCTGTGTTTCAGCGGGAGCTGGACGGCAGCGCCACACTCCTGGCCAGCCGACAGGACGACAGCGAGCAGTCCAGGAAGAGGCTCATCGAGCAGAGCCGCGAGTTCAAGAAGAGCACGCCAGAGGTGTGTGTCTGACGCAGCTGAGAGACCAGATTACAGGATCATTCACAGGCCTCTCCCACGTCACGTTCAGCTAAACGCTACGCTAGCCGCCGACTAACCGATCAGCCACTCAGCTTTAATGTTTAATGCTTAAAGTCCCCCGTAGTCAATCACTGTATCCCTTAAAGCTCATCTTTGATCATCAAAATTACATATTTAAACGTTTTTTTGCTTGAAAAAAAAAATTCTTCATGTCTTAAAATATCTTGAATGTAACTCGACACCCTTGCCTCATTTAGTATGTGCGGTTATATGAATATGCAAATGAGCCCCGCATCCACTCACTCACTCACTCAGTTCAGAGATCCACTGGTTGACGATCACACGTTGATCTGATTGGTTACAAGGTAGTTTGTGACGTCAGAAACACCAGCGATTTCACACCGTGGGTTTGAGACTGTCTTTGGTTCACTGCAGTTTTAAGCAGGAAATACTCAGCAATGCTGTCGACTTATGAACTCACACATGGTGTGTCTTAAAGGGTATTAAAAACACCACATAGACACATAAACAACATTAAAAGCTGGATTTTCACCACAGGGGGATATTCAGACTTGGAATGATAAGACTGTAATCTCCTCAGTGACTAAAGCTGGTGTGTGAGTTCTGCAGGATCTGTGAGTGCGGCGATGAACTGATGATCCGTTAGAGATGGAGAAAACTAAACAAAAGGCAAAGTGTGCAGTTACTACTAGTGATGCACCGGTCCACCGATGCAACATTTTGGCCGATACCGATAACCGATATTTCTTTATATTTGAAAGTCGATAACCGATATATTGGCCGATAAATATAAATCCAAATTTTTATATAATTTTTGAGAGCCTTATTACAAAAACAAAAGTCCCACCATTATGAGCCAAGCCCCAAACACACAATTATGATGATATTCTCATTATGATTGTATGTAGCCGATATGACGGAGTTCAGTGCAACATGATATGACAGCACAAGTCTATTTTCCTTTTCTGAAGTGATTCCAATCACATTTCAAGCAATTCATAACCATCCTGGTGAACTGAAGCGTCTCAGCCGAAGGAAATAATCCATTATTTATCGGCTTTAAAATATCGGCCAAATTCTCTTATTGGGCCGATAACGATAATATTAAAAATGATCATATATCGGCCGATACCGATGCGGTGGCTGATATATGGAGCACCTCTAGTTACTGCAGCGTTCAACTAGCGCTCATTCTCTGTAAATGCAGTGGGCAATATAGAGGTCGGCTGAGGGATTGAGGTCACACACACACACACACACATATATATTGTCGTGACAGGCCTAGTGCTCAACAGGAATATGGACATCTTGGGCTATAAAACTTGCCATAAAAGCAAACGTGTGTGTGTGTGTGTGAAATGCAGGCCTAGCTCTTGTTGAAGTGTTTGGTACTGAAGCTTCTCGTGTGTGTGTGTGTAGGATCTGAGGAAGCAGGTGTCTCCGCTGCTGAAGAGCTTCCAGGCCGAGGTGAGCGCTGTCACATCACGAGTGTGTTTGTGTGCAATGCTGTCGGTGTGTGTTAGACACGCGTGTTCTCTGTCTCCTCTAGATCGATGCGTTGAGTAAGAGGAGTAAAGAGTCGGAGACGGCCTTTCTGAACGTCTATAAACGGCTGATCGATGTGCCGGGTACGTCTGATCAAAACACCACAATCTCAGATATTCCCCTTCATAATGCAATCATAGCAGGTCGTTATAATACAGATGTGGATATGTTAATGTGTGTGTGTGTGTGTGTAGACCCGGTGCCGGTGTTAGAGCTGTCTCAGCAGCTGCATCTGAAGGTTCAG
The DNA here is from genome assembly GCA_030578255.1 of Tiaroga cobitis. Taxonomy (NCBI): domain Eukaryota; kingdom Metazoa; phylum Chordata; class Actinopteri; order Cypriniformes; family Leuciscidae; genus Tiaroga; species Tiaroga cobitis. Next base: position 4,693,329 of record CM060605.1, on the reverse strand, counting down.
AGGATGCATGACATCGACACGGAGAACCAGAAGCTGCGTGAGACGCTCGAGGAGTACAACAAAGAGTTCGCTGAGGTCAAGAACCAGGGTGAGACACACACACACACATACTGGTACGGGTGGTTTATAAAGACTTTTTCCCCTAAAAAGTTCCATCCTGGTTTATGGGGACCCACCTTTCCCTTTGTCATAGAGATTAATAAGAAATATTAAACTGCTCCTTATGGCATGCGGTAAAAAGCTGACTGCTCAGAATTGAATTCTAATGAAACAGTCTGGTAATATGAAGACCTGACAAACTAAAGCACTGTAAGGACAGGGCAGGAGTGGGCGTTTCCTGATTTAATTATGATTTATGAGGACTACCCTGGTTTATCTGGACATCACTCACATACATACACACACACACACCTGACCCTTAATTATGAGGACAACCCCGGTTTATCTGGACATCTCACACATACACACACCTAACCCTTAATTATGAGGACTAACCTGGTATAACCTGGACTAACTTTACCCATGAGAGTGCCGCATCACTTAAGTTTGTTTCAATACCAGCATATAGAAAAACAAAACAAGAAATTATCAGCAATTGTTCAACCTGGCTTAAACTTTAAGAGAGATTTCAGAAAACTAACCTGAGTTTGTAATGTGAGATTTAGCAGGTGTGAAGTGAGTGAAGAGCAAAGAGAGAAGAGGGAAAGTGAAATACGGAAATATTTTAGCTTTAAAAATTAAGAAATTAAAAAACCAAAAGGAGCGTTTACTATTTAACCATCACTGACAAATGCATTCACCCACAAGTATTTTTCATAATTGAACCTCGAATGTCAGTCTTAATTTATTCATTAAATTTTAAGAAGTTTTGTCTAAAGATAGTTTTGAATAAAGCTAAATATTTCCAGTTGATTGGGTTTGGGTTTTGTTAATGTAAAAAGAGAAGATTGTTCAAGACTTGGTATTTGTGACGAAGAGGCTGAGGCGGACGGATCCATTTGCAGTAATTTATTGATACAGGTAAGCCAACAAAGGAAAGCAGTCATAAAACTCAAAAGCCCGTGGCAAGGGCAGCAGCAAACTAAAACACAGCACACTGGTTAGGGCAATCCAAGAATCATACGTAAAACAGGCAAAGGTCAGGGGCTGGCAGCAAAGGTTCAAACACGAGATCAGAGTCCAAGTCAAAATATCAGAGTAACAAGATAAAACGAGCTAGAGACAGTGTGTAGGTAAAACAAGACTTCACAAATGAACAATGAACAGAGCAGACCAGATAAAGGGGAGCTAAGGATACACAGGTGATACTGATGCAATGAAGGGGTGATTAATCAGGAGATAATGAGCAGGGAAGGATAATGGGAAATGAAGTCCTAATACGCAGGAGAGAGGGATCTGGTGAAACCAGGAGGAGGCGTCGTCGAGCGTTCTGTGACAGTATTAGTATCTAAATGAACATTGCTGACCATTTGGGTTTAACTGGACATCAGTAACCATATGAATCCTGCATACACACACACAACCCTAACTAACCCTTGATTATGGGGACATTTTGGGTTTAACTGGACCTCACTCACACACACTCTCAAACACACAAACACCTGACTAACCCTTGATTATGAGGACATTTTGGGTTTAACTGGACCTCACTCACACACACTCTCAAACACACACAAACACCTGACTAACCCTTGATTATGAGGACATTTTGGGTTTAACTGGACCTCTCACACACTCTCAAACACACACAAACACCTGACTAACCCTTGATTATGAGGACATTTTGGGTTTAACTGGACCTCTCACACACACTCTCAAACACCTAACTAACCCTTGATTATGAGGACATTTTGGGTTTAACTGGACCTCTCACACACACTCTCAAACACACACAAACACCTGACTAACCCTTGATTATGAGGACATTTTGGGTTTAACTGGACCTCTCACACACACTCTCAAACACCTGACTAACCCTTGATTATGAGGACATTTCGGGTTTAACTGGACCTCACTCACACACACTCTCAAACACACACAAACACCTGACTAACCCTTGATTATGAGGACATTTTGGGTTTAACTGGACCTCTCACACACTCTCAAACACACACAAACACCTGACTAACCCTTGATTATGAGGACATTTTGGGTTTAACTGGACCTCTCACACACACTCTCAAACACACACAAACACCTGACTAACCCTTGATTATGAGGACATTTTGGGGTTAAATGGACCTCTCACACACACTCTCAAACACACACAAACACCTGACTAACCCTTGATTATGAGGACATTTTGGGTTTAACTGGACCTCTCACACACACTCTCAAACACACACAAACACCTGACTAATCCTTGATTATGAGGACATTTTGGGTTTAACTGGACCTCTCACACACACTCTCAAACACCTGACTAACCCTTGATTATGAGGACAAACTGGGTTTAAATGGACATCACTATTAACTCCACACATAGCAGGAGTACCTGTATTAGAGTTAACCATACTAAACCAAATCAACTATTCTACATTAAAGAGTGAATTCACAAATGATTGTGCATCTTTTTGCTGCCACTAAACCTGTAAAAGTAATACGCACACCTAAGGAAATAGTGCTACAATGTGCTGTTACTATATCAACCAACATATACACATGTGGTGCAAAATGAACCTGGTTGGAGAAAATTCAGTGATCAAAGATCAGCAAGTTTTACACTTCATAGAAGACTAGTTAAAGGGCAATTAGATGAAGAAATGCAACTAGACAGCCAATAAAAACTAACAAAATTAAACTGAAAGGGCAATTTTTATTTTGCAAATGGTAAAAAAAGGCTCAACAACTGAGATCTAATAAGGCCATTATTAGAGATGCACCGATTGATCGGCTTGGGACAGGAATTGGGCGATTTTCACGTGATCGGCCATGACCGGCGATCGGCCGGTCAGTCTGACATATGCCGATTTTATACCGGTCAAACGCACTCTGGGCGCCGCATGATTAACATCGCTGAACATCAGCATCACACGTGCACACGGAACGCACATGTAGAAAACCTCGTGAATTACGGCCGTTTCACACCGCAAGCGTGAGAGGCGCGTATTTTTTTCGGCGTGCATGTTAATCAGTGAATGCATCACACTGGGAGCGGGAGCAGAGCGTCAAGCAGGAGCGTCGCGTGAGCAGCAGTGAAGCGGTTTCGGCGCAGAGTCTATTTTTGCTGCGCTGCTCACACTCAATTAAAATGAAATCACACTTTTTTTGATGGGCAAAATAAATATGATTTCACACAAAAAGTGCCCAAAATGCACAGAATTTGCATGTCTAGTGTGTTTTAACAAGAACTGGAGTAGGCTATGTCAGAAAAGAAAATGAAGAAGACTCAAATATTTATAGAAAATTCACCCATTTAAACCCATTTATTATTCAGTTTGGGTAGAAGTATATGGTGTTTTATAAAAAAAAATATAGAAAATAAATATTTGTGTGTGCTGTAAAGTGGTTAGAAAAAATGAAATCGGCTAAAATCGGTATCGGCAGGTCAAACTCTGAATCGGCCTAGAAAATTGTAATCGCTGCATCTCTAACCATTATGGGACTAAAGTGCATGAGGGAGTGTGCCTCAAAATGACCTCAGCAACACTGGAAATAAAACCAAATTAAAATTGCCTTCCAGTAAATGCATGTATTTGTACATTTCTTTCAAAACCGTGTTTTAATAAAAGTAAATAAAAGGATGTCTTGAACACACTTCTGGCCCAACAACACTTTAGAGAACAAAACCCACAGACATTAAGGTTGTATCAGCGATTTCAGGCCCAAAAAAGGCCCAAATATAAATGATCACATTCATCTAATTTTTCCTAACGATCCGCTAGCTGGCCGCCCCATAAGTATGCCGTCCAAAAACCGCGTCTCTGTAGGCAGCCTAGGCTCTGAGATCTGCTCCCCAGTTTCTCGCTGACGATCGGTAATAGTTGATAAATTAAACTTTTCCCAAAGGGAGTAGGGCCACAACATCACCTCCATTCAAAATGTTTAATACACACTCTTCGTGTTCGGGCTTCAGTTTGCTAATGCCGGGAATATTCTCCACAACAGAGCGAATTGCATCCGCGTCTCCATATCAGCGGTCGTTTTCGATTTCCCTGACCTAATCTTAAACACGGCGCTTACCGACTACGTCACGGCTTTCAGCCCGCCCTCTGTTCGTTGATTGGCCGGCTGTTTTCAGGCCGGTGGAAAACAGAAAGATAGGCTGCTATCTCAGACTGACTACAGGAGCGAAATGAAATTAGCGGAAGTAGGAAGTCTGACGTAGTCAGGCTACACTATAGCAACACTATGACAGCAAGTCCAGGATGAGCACTGAAGAACCAAACAATCCAAGATCATGCCAAATCATCCACAATCAAATCCCACTAACTGAGTGGCGTACGAAGAACGGACCCCAGTTCCTTACTACCCTTGCATTGAAAACAAGACAGTCTCCAAAGCATGCGGGTAACTGTATGAGGTTTTGTCGTCAGTTTGAGGATGGACTGGAGTTATGAGGTTTATTCACAAGCTGTTAGCATCGAGTTCAATTCAATTTCTGGTTTTAGTTATTAACCAGTATGGTTTCAATCAAGCCGTTCTCTGAACAATAATGTTTCACAAGGAACGCATGAACAGAAATGTAAGGTTGGATTTTCTTTTTTTTTTAAAGCCCTGGTAAATATATAAATATACATTAAAACATACCGTTGGAACTTTCTGTCTTGTCCTGGGTCAACTTCATCCCTTCTTTGCTTCCTACATTTAGAAAATGAAACCGTACTTAAACTTGACAACCCAAATACTTTGTTTCTGATAATCAGAAACCTGATGTAGTGAATACACTACACCACTGATGCTCACTGGAATTAAATTCATTACATACCGCTTACTCCAGAGACAGGCTCAGACTCTTCATTGTCGTCATCGCTTACTTCTTCCTCATCTAAATCCAGATCAATTTCATCTAAAGAAAAACATATGACAAACATCCCCACACACCTGCATTAGTGCACATATACAATTCCTAAACTTCCTTATCTAAAGAAATGAGAGGTACTCTAAAAAAAAATCATTCACCTCAAAAACATCTTTTCTGAGTAACCTAATTAGCTTCAAAGTTTTTCTCTACATGTAATTTAGAATTGTCCTGTTACTGTACCGTAACATTATTATTATTATCATATAAAATAAGGCACAAACCTTTGATCTCAATTTCATCAAGAGACTTTCCTTGGAAATTGACAAGAGTTCCTTTCTCCATTGCCAAGAGCAGCTTTGAAATTTTTGCAATTTCTATAGTTGCATCTGGCAACCGATAATAGCCCAAAAAGTTGGCTAGTTGATCAAGCTCATTATCCTTAAGATTAAGAACCTGGGACATTGTTGCCACCTGCTTACGGAGCTGTGTAGACCGGAGATATTCTGGGTGCTGTGCACCACACTGACTTGCAAAAAGCCTGATGCAGTCCTGTCCTCTGAAGAAGCTGTTGGGTGAGCACTTCGGTCTTCCAAATAGGAAGGGGTTGTCCCCGTCTACTTCACATGCATCTCTCTTGTCCACAAGAAGTTTTATTGCACGGACAAGTTCAGGGTTTAACAAAATTGCAACTTTTCTCCCTTTCTTGCCCATTATTTCCACTCTGCTGAAATGCTTGGCCATTTTTTGCTCAAATGGAGAGAGACTGACGGCGATATCATCATGGAGCTCAGTCTGGTCTCTTTTCCTGAAACACTCAAGCGTCATTTTTGAAACCTCTCCTGCACGACGTCTATTAAAGATTATAACTTGTGCAAGTGTCACTTTGGCGAGTTCTGCGTATGTTTGTGAAGACTCATGATGTTTTAGGCTTTCAAAAGCATCAGCTGATTTTTTCTCTAGATGCTGGTGGAGAAGCTGCACATCATGTGTGAATGGTATAGGTGATGGTTTGTTGAACTTTGATTTGTTCAAAGTAGCAAGAGCAGCATGGGAGACATGTTCTGCCCATTCACTTGAGCACAGTCGTTTGAATCGCTCTGCTGCTTTTGTCATACCATCATCCTCTGCTGCGATAGCCCTGCAGAGAATGATGTCACCGATCTTGTTGAGCGAGTGTCCTAACTTCAGCGCAAGGCTTGGTGTCTTATATGAGTGGCTCTTTTCATCGTAGCCAGCAACATCTTTCACAGCCTCAATGACTTTGTAAAAATTGTTTGGCTTCACAGCATCTTCAAAACTAAATATGAAGTATTTTTTTCTCAAGGTTAGCAAGAGTCTGCCCATTTCCCGAACCTTCTGTCTGATGTATTCGGATTTTGTTGGATCACTTCCATGCTTGTTGTAAAGACACTGACTCAACTGCAGTATGAGGAAGTCATTTCGAACCACAGATGAAATGTCATCAATCTTCATGTTTCCCAAAATCTTCCACACCTCTGGAGATATTGCCTGGGAGAATGTTGACTCTGCAATATCAGCCAAAACTAAGACTTTGGCCTTACCAGTTGCTTCAGACTCTGAAAACATCTTTGAAGGGCATCTCCGTGTATGGCGCCACAGCTCCTTGCGAACAAACATGCCTTTACAGTATACACAGTGCACATATGTTTTGGCACTCAGTTCAATGTCTGATCGTCCTGGCCGCCTTCTAACTTTCAGTGGTCCACTTTTACTTTCCATAACCTCTTGATTATGTTCATAGTTGCCTCTGTTTCGTAATTTCTCAAGTAACCTTTTTCTGTCCTGGGAGTGTTTAGGGAGCAAGAATGCAGCAGCAATTTCTGTCTCACTGTCTTGATGCTTTTTAAAGTGGCGGGCTATTTTAGACTGTGGTTTCTTGCAGACAAAACAGTAGTTTTTGTGGGTGGAAATAGTGTTTTTGGGGTTTGGCACATTGTCAGTCTCTGACCGTTCACAAGAAGACACTGCTGGTGTTTTCTTAAAACTCTGAAGCATCTCAGTATTGTGTGTAGTAGTATCATGATCATCACAAGTGAGGTCTTGAGCATAACTGGATCTGACCATTTCTTGCTCAGTGGAAGAACAGGGAATGGGTTGTGGTGGCACACTCTTTGCTCTCATAGAAGACTCTGAAAAAGCTGGTGTGGACTTATAATATGGTGGATTGCATATATTGATAGATACACTATCATCACTATCGCTATTTTGTCTAGAGTCCGGGATAAAGTCATCAGAGGAAGATTCTTCAGTGTGTTTATCAGCGTGAGGAGAATACTCTTCATCAGAGCCAGATTCTTTAAAGCTGGAAAATTCAACATCTGGCAAAAAAAAAAAAAAAAGAGAACAATAATAACAAAAATAATAATACAATAATAGTGTACCCTGCTTATAGTCCAGCACAGTTTTGATGTAACAAACTTGAAAATGTTTATGTAAAAGAAGGTGATGTAAAAGAAATTAACATACCAGTGTCATATTCAGGAAGCAGGTTTTGTGCCATGATCTTGAACATACTGAAAGAATATAAAAATAAGCATGTTTCTTTTAATTTTTTACCAGATTACTGCTCATTTTAAAATGCCGAAAACAATAGATATGCCTTTGAAATAATAATGATTTGAATAAAACTGCACAAAAAACATTTAATAAAAGCCCATTTTGTTTTCAATACAAAAATGAAAACACATACAAACATATATGAGTGATGCAGATACTGACATTTGCATGTAAAGCCAAGCCATTTTCGACTTGACACAGGTCCACTGCAATCTTCACAAGAATCCAAACTGGAGATAACAGCACTGTGAACTTCATGGTGGCACTATAACAAAAATTATTTATTAAATCAACATATATTGAACATAGCACAACTTTCATTCCAGAGTGTGGTGTGAATGGGCCTTAACAGTTTACGTCTCTGTGACTGAAAGTCACAAAGCATATCCAGATTGAAAAGTGTGCATATTGGGTCTACAGCTTATCCACAATAAAGAAGCAGCCGACACATACCCAAAGCAACATCTTTTCCTCAAACCCTAACCCTGACATGATGGTCCTCGTAGTGGAGAACTGTCCTTATATTTCAGGTCAGTGTCATGCCCATCCCCCAACGCACGAGTTATGAAAATGAATGAACCGATTCCATTTTACACAAAGGAACAAATTATTATTATTATTATACAAATTATTTTTTATCTAAAAAACATACTAACATTATAAGGGTAACCCAGGAAACATTATAAAATAATAAAAAAAAACATTCTAGGGCACCTTTAAGTGTTTACGCATTGTTCTAAAATTGGGTTTTATTCTGGCATGTTGAATTAGAGTTCGACAAACGCGGCGGCGCGTTCATTTGGATTTATTTTTCTCATAACAGCTAAAATAGCTTAATAGGCTACTCCGTATTTTTTGCCTACATCGTTCAAAACTGTAAACTTTTATTCATATTAGGCTAACAACATTTTAGCTGTCGTCTCATCTCTGTCTCCGGGAACTGCGCGTCACAAAAATGAACCGAAAGCCACTTGCCTCAGCTCAGTCACGATAAGAAATCGGCTATAAAGCCTTTAAATGTCTAAATATTTAATAAATGTTATCTGATTATGTAATCCATCTGAAACTGAGAGGTACAGATGATCTACTTAAACATGTTTAGCTATGATGTGAGCGCTTCCCAACGAGGAAAGGACAAGGGGGAAAATCTTGCTCTAATTAAATGTAGGCTAAATCGCCCTGAATTAAAATGTAAAAGCAGATCAAATAATTTATTTGTCGAAATGTTGCTATATTGTTTCATTTAAGTTCATAATTATTCTATAAATGTTATTTAGTTTAACAGCAGCACAACGGAGCACTGTGGTTCCAGATTTATTTGAATAAAAAAGAACAACTTATTGAAATTGAATGAATTATTGAAATGAAATATTTAGTAATAAAGTTTCATGACAGAAATATCACTACATGTAGCTTACATTATTTAATTCCTTCATTATCAACACTTTAATAGTCTAATGCTAGAATAGCGGTTTAAGTGTGAATTGCGACTTCTTTTTGTTGTAAGTCAGTCTCAGACTCAGAGAGCCTGTGGGGGGGTTGGAGGGACAGTGGCTTTATTGGCACAATAGGTGTTAATGTTCCTCTTTCATATGGAGATGTCGGATAGCCAGCCTAATGAGCAGGCAAAGGCTAAATTCTTATAAATCTCTCGGTGTGTCCAAATGTAGGCCCTATATCTTATTAAATTATAAATATTGTAGTTTATTTTTTGTATAAAGTTTTCACACAAAATTTCAATTAAAGTGTTCAATCCAGTTGTTTCAACTGGTTTTTATAGAGTTTTAGAATGTTTGAGCAGTGTGTATGATTGACAACAATCTGGCATTATCTAAACATTAACTGTTCACTAAACACGTTCATGCCACAGCAGATACAGAGCTCTTTAATTCGCGATCAACCTCGTTTTATTGTAAGGTGAATTCAACAAGGCATGCTTTGTCTTTGAAGCAACAAAGGCTAAATAATTTGTTACAGTTTTTTTTTTTTGGAGGGAGGGAGGGAGACAAAATAAACTTGCTAAAAAGAGATCCAGCGCGAGAGAGGCAAAGAAAAACGATATGTTCTTAATTTATGTGGCTTTGGACTATTTTCGTTTTGTACTGTTTTAATTGTTTAATTTAGCTGAAATTCCTTTGGCAATACAAATTTAAAATGTTGCAAGAATAAGATTCTGTGTTTCTTATTTTGCATTGCAAAGGAAATAAACTCTAAACTCAATGCAACCCTGTTTTAAACAAATAAACTCTCCCGACACTTTATTTTAACCTTAAACATTTGCGATGGGTTTCAAACTTAATTAATTGTAGTGTTCTTTTACATTTTCATTTGTTTTTATATTGAAAGTAATACTATTTAGTTAGTCTGTCAAGTCAACAAAATCAGTCTTTTCTGATTTGTTCAATGTATGGATCTGTTTTGGAAAATTTCTTCCGTTGCTATGGCCAGGTATCACTCACTGTCAGTCAACTCAATTTCGTGAATGATTCACAAAACAATAATTTAGCAGATTAAAGACGAGCTTCATTATTTTCATTTTCTGACGCGATCAGCTTTCTTTTTTTATTTATTTTCATTTCCCTCATCAGTTTTGTCGTGCAGCGGACATGGAATGTAGCAAATTTACGTTAATGTGGCATTGATAATTAAACAAAACGCTTGACATTAAATAAATAAACAGTTAATGAACTTGCTAATAAACAGTTACCTATTTAAGCATCAAGAACGGTAAAACATAAATGAAGTCGGCCAACAGCATGTTGGCTACATTGAGATTCGATCTCGGATCGCTTGAAGCTCCGTGAGGCTCATGTTGTTGCGTTAACCACTGAGCTACCGTCTGAACGCTATTAAATTACGTCTTATGCTCTTCCAGACCCTCATTGATAGCCTAATATATTTCTGTTGCAATGTTTTATGTTGTAATGTTTTCACTATTTATTCAATTTAATTTCAGTATTGTGATTATGAATTCGTTTAACTACAATGTTTCACTTGAATTCATCTGTTACCAGCTTTCAATCGCTCTGAATGAGCCGCGGCACGGCGGTAGATTGCGCAATAGAGAGAATAAACTGACACCTTTCAAAGTCTGTGATTGCCTCTTAGCGGTAAAAGGCAGCAAATACACATCCGAATTTTACCGCCACGGGAGTGGTAAAAGTATTATTCTTGTTGAGTACCAACTGTACCCAAAGCAACATCTTTTCCTCAAACCCTAACCCTGACATGATGGTCCTCGTAGTGGAGAACTGTCCTTATATTTCAGGTCAGTGTCATGCCCATCCCCCAACGCACGAGTTATGAAAATGAATGAACCGAGCAATGTACATTTTACTCGAATTTGAGACGTCACAACAGCGTCTTTAAGACGACAGTCCACGTCAACCAGTCTAGCATGATGCCCAACCATCCTACACTTAACATTGCCTGTGTCAAAGAGAAGAAAACAATGAAGGAACATGCGCTCACTTACTTTGTTTCACTGATGAGGAAGGATTCACATTGCATTCAGTCACAGCCACTGATGTCTCATCACACAATTCCTGTAATTATGAGAAAGACAGGTACAACACTGAGGCAAGGATGCTTGCCAATTGGTCACCGCAACTAATTCTAGTATCAACCAAAGACTAAATATCTAGTGTCCCAGACAGCAGACATGCAGAATTTTTTTTAATAATCTGCATCATATAAAAAACTAACATTCATGAAATACAAAACATGGTTGACTTTCAGTGATAAAGTCTTTAAGAGACTCACCCTTAAACGCCAAGGCCAAGAGGAATCCCCATAGTTGTATGTGACCTCCTCATCTGGAAAGATATGTCTAATACTAAACAGACACAGGTGTGGCCTTCCGTCAACAACGATTGTCTTGACTTTGCAATTTGGATTTTTGTCATCATCATTCACCAGTCGTCCAAGTGAATGTCCACCGTCCTCTTTTGTTGCATCTATGCTGTGATAAAAATAGTGCAGTAAGAAACTTAAAACATAGACACACACTGAAACATACGGTTCTAACTGAACATTTGGGTTAGGCTAACCTTGGCCAATTTAACCTATATTCAAATACACATTGTGAAAGTTAACTTGACTTCCTAAGAATTTAATAGGTCAGATGATCCACTTAAGGTAAAAAAAATAATACCCCAGTTGAACAATAACCATGTTATTGATTATCACTAACTAATAAGTTCCTAATGTTATGAGAACCCTAGCAAATCTGCTATTGTAATAGTGTGGCACGATTAATCTTATCGCAATCGTAATCGCGATGTCAAGCCGGTGCGATTATATGGCGCAAAATGCTGCGATTTTATGTAAAATAAACAATGGGCTGTTAACGCAATTAACGCAGCATCTGTTATTTTTGTCATCCTTTGGCTAGTGTTACATGATAATGCTCTCATGTGATTGCTTAAAACCATTCATGCGAGACAAGTCAAAAGAGAGTGCGCTGAATGTCCGACTGTGACTCACAGAAAGACACGCGCCAGAATACAGTTCTCTTTCGCGCTTGAACGAACAACAACACACACAATTATGCCAAAATGTCATTTGTCGAGTATCTTCATAACATAAGAGCAGTCTTATGATGGACGTATAGAGTTGTGAGAGGATGAGGCGCATGTGAGATCCGCGTCTCTGTCAGCAGCGGCTGCTCTTAAAGGGCCAGCAGCCAAAGCTTTCTGTCAGTAAAGTTAATCACAGAACAAAGGGAACAGAGAAAATTACTCACTGCTCTTGACTAAAGAACTTATGTAGCTTTAATAAGGATTAGTCTATTTATTATTTATGCAGCGCAGAGTCGCAGACTGTTTGATAACTTTATTAAATTTCTGCATACCTGTTAGACAGGAAGGGCACAGGTAAATATGACATGTCATTTATAATGGGTTTATGTGAGGATTATTTGAAGTTCACTTAAATTAAAAGCTGTTATATTTTTTGACGTCTAATAAATGTTTTTTTTTTTAATTATAGCTTTCAATTGTAATGATGGAATCACTGTAATGTTGGATGGCTATTATGGAAGCATATGGGTAGCAATATTCAATTTGAAATGTAATATGCAAAATGACAATGCAATATGTAAAATGGCATTGCATTCTGTATTTAAATTTACATTTTACATTACCATTCTAGCAACGTTTGGTGCAAAATGAAAATGAAATTACATCATTTACATTTGCCATTTCATACACTAGTTTTAATATGCATTATTGAAACGCTTTATAAGTTGCAAAATTAAAATGAAAATGCATTACAGAAATGATTAGATATGTGTAGCATGTTCAAGCAAAAACTGTGGCAAAATGATCATTCAAATGTTATTTTTCTTAATTGCATTTACACTCACAGTCAAGACACTTGCGATTGCATTTTCATGAAATGTCCCGCAATGAATGTAGCAAAATTCAATGTGCACACTGAAAATGCATTCGGAGCCGATCACGCCCCCTCCTGCCCTGTCAATCACTGCATCAAGGCGGGGCTTAAGTTGTGTTGTTTCTCTCTATGGAACTGGTCGGGGGTATTACGCAGAGGGTCACGAAGGTTCAAGTGAGGCAACATAGACAAGTCAGTTCCACAGCTTCTCCGAGAAGCTGCACAAGCAATAGAGCGACAAAGTGCAAATGCTGCCCCTTCAGAAAGGCCATCGTCCAGCTTAACCATGACGCCTCCGGATCGAAGTGGTGGGACACGGGGTAAGTTGGCAGAAAGAGAAGAGACAAGGGGGTCGGTCGACGGTCGTCAAACGGTTAGACCTAGGGTTGCCAACTTTCACTCGGGGTCTGAACTGTGGAGTGTATTTGACGATCACACTCTTACGTGACCATAGAGCGTATGTACGAAAAGTGATCATTTTGGCCACACAAAAAAAAAAACGGGGTGACACCCGGCTTTACCTGCGGCTGCGGTCACACTACCGACCCCCTTGTCTCTTCTCTTTCTGCCAACTTACCCCGTGTCCCACCACTTCGATCCGGAGGCGTCATGCTTAAGCATTTGCAGGGGCAGCATTTGCACTTTGTCACTCTATTGCTTGTGCAGCTTCTCGGAGTGCCATAGAGAGAAACAACACAACTTAAGCCCCGCCTTGATGCAGTGATTGACAGGGCAGGAGGGGGCGTGATCGGCTCGGAATGCATTTTCAATGTGCACATTGAATTTTGCTACATTCATTGCGGGACATTTCATGAAAATGCAATCGCAAGTGTCTTGACTGTGAGTGTAAATGCAATTAAGAAAAATAACATTTGAATGATCATTTTACCACAGTTTTTGCTTGAACATGCTACACATATCTAATCATTTCTGTAATGCATTTTCATTTTAATTTTGCAACTTATAAAGCGTTTCAACATGCATATTACAACTAGTGTATGAAATGGCAAATGTAAATTATGTAATTTCATTTTCATTTTCATTTTGCACCAAACGTTGCTAGAATGGTAATGTAAAATGTACATTTAAATACAGAATGCAATGCCATTTTACATATTGCATTGTCATTTTGCATATTACATTTCAAATTGAATATTGCTACCCATATGCTTCCATAGGCTATAATTAATGTTTTAAATGGGGGTGGATTAATTTTTATCCAGACATCAATGGCTTAGATGTTATCAATCATTTAGTTGTTGTTGTTGTTGCTAGTTTGAGTTGAGAAATACACATTTCAGAATTATCACTAATCTGTGTGTGCATTTTGCTTTAGAACCAAGCAAGTTGACTCATGAAACCATTTGTTTATTATATCGCAATCGCATATTCCAATTGCAATATTGACCTCAATAATCACAATATGACATTTTCCCCAAATCGTGCAGCCCTATATTGTAATAATAATAGTAATAATAATAAATCATAATCATAACTGTTTTTATTAGAATGACATGCAACTAGTTTGCTCTGAATATGAACCAAAAATAAATAAACCAAAAAAGAAACAGCCAGCTTACCAATAACATGTTCCATTCCATGTGAAGTCAAACAAGTAGTTGCCTTGTACATCTTTAACATGTTTACTTTGAGAGAGAATCCCACGGTATTCAACAACAAAGGTGGATGGTTCAATGTGCTCAAGTGCAAACACACCTCTCCCTAAAAGGGCAAAATAATATATAATAATACAAAAAATTCGTTACATTTTATATAGCGCTTTTTCTGGGACCTCAAAGCGCTTCACATATGGAAGGGGGGAATCTCCTCAACCACCACCAAATAAAACATGAACCCAAGTGCACCTATATGTTACACAGCTAACCAACCTATCCTTTTAAAGAGTTAAATCCTGTAAAACTGTGTAATGTAATATGAGGTGCAGGAAATAAAAAGAATAATCAAGCATTGGTTTTCACTGTGATATAGCCTACTAGTTGAATTTGGTTACACTATTCTCTGTATACATAGTTGTATGTATTTATTTTAAAATAATAATTATAAAAAAATTTGTTTAAAGTTTTTTTTTTCATCTCTTAACCTTTATGAAAATGAGCGGCTTACCCAAGGGTAAAATGTGTGAATGTGAAAGATCATGTCCAGACTGCCAGCAATAGGCCTACTTTTCATTCTTACAAGTGCATGCCTACTTTATGATTTGATTTGCCTGCAGTCTGAACATAGTCAAATTGCCTTGTGGTGCACAATTTACCTTTGAATGTGTTGATTTGTCATCCCTCAATGAAGGCTTTGTCTTTGCCCGACAATATGTGTTCTTTTGCATCCTGCTCAGGTTTTATTCTCTTCTTTCTTAACATGTTGACTGAAAACATTCCAGACAACATAATTAGTATGTATTTATTAATATATAAATATATATATATAGATAGATAGATAGATAGATAGATAGATAGATATGTTTTATATACAGTACATTATTGTCAGACTGTAGTCTATATCAATAAATACAACATTTTACACAGAAATAGTTGATCAGTGAGGTTTTGAGGCTTGTTACTTTTGATAAGAAACAGACTCCGATTTCAAATTCAGTCCATTTTAATACCATTGTATCACTCTTTAATGTGGCGCCTCAGATCAAATGAAGCTAAACTCGTTACTTAGAAAAATTAACTATAGAGAGAAAGTTTTAGAAAATGTTACATGTATTACACCTGATTTACATTAAAATAATAAATGTAAAATCGAATTGGAAATAGAATCGAAAGCACGTGAATTAAAATTGAATGGAATCATAAAATGTCTGCAATATCCAGCCCTAAAATGAATCAACTAAATAATTTTGGCAAGTCATTCTAATGACAGTAACGTTACATTAATGAAAGTATACTTTTACATTAGTCTCGTTTCTGTTTATTTAATATATTTCTGTATCTTACTGTATTAAACTGTAAATTCATCCACTCAACTTTACCAGTCATCATGATGACAACATAGATTTGATTTATTTCAAAATGTAAATTAATTCTCTCAAGCATCCATGGAGATGTATCTTTCATCAACTAATACTAATCCTTGTATGTGTCAATGAACAACAAGAGAATTTCGTTTAAGTACCAAACAAAACAAAAAACGTGAATAGCATGTGCAAGTTGTTTGGAGACGCCATTTTAACTGCTTATGGACTTATATTAGCCCGTTTAGTGGCCACGTTTAAAGTAATGTAACTAACGTTATTAAAAACTGTCTGACTCGTGACACTTAACTCCATAAAGGTAGAATATATAAATAAACGCACTTACCTTCCTCGTGATAAAGTGAAAATCTCCCACTATAGCTCGTCAACTTCGCTCGAATTCTGCTAATTAATTTTTCATGATGATGATTAATCTTCTGATTAATCACACCGTCACACCACACGTCTGCGATTGAAGATCAGAGGCGCAGGCGCGCTGACTTTGACGGATGTGAAATGCAGCCAATCACTGACGAGGATTCCAGCAGCCAATCACTGACGAGGATTGCAGCGTTCCACCAATGAATCGCGCTTAGGCGTGGTCTGGGTGTATGAAATGTGTATGATACTGCAGTAGCGTCGAATTTCACATAGAGGGAGATTATACACTCTGAGCGACTCTGAGCATACTCTGGCACACACTGAAAAACGGGTACAACGGATTTATAAGGACATATTGAGAAAAAGCGGGAGGTGGTTAGGCGCAGCCTGATAAGCCTTTCTACACTGCTCGACTTATGAGGACATTAGTGCTGTCCTCGTAGTTACGGTATGTCCTCATAGAGTCGGTATGTATCCATGGTTTTTGTCCTCATAATCCGGTCGCACCAACGCACACACACACACACACACACACGCACACACACACACCACTGGAGAGGCACACACACACCACTGGAGAGGCACACACACACACACACACACACCACTGGAGAGGCACACACACACACACACCACTGGAGACGCACACACACACACCACTGGAGAGGCACAGACACACCACTGGAGAGGCACACACACACCACTGGAGAGGCACACACACACACCACTGGAGAGGCACACACACACACACCACTGGAGAGGCACACACACACACACACACCACTGGAGAGGCACACACACACCACTGGAGAGGCACACACACACCGCTGGAGAGGCACACACACACCACTGGAGAGGCACACACACACACACACCACTGGAGACGCACACACACACCACTGGAGACGCACACACACACACTAGAGTGTCCTGTCGTCGGCTCTGCCACTGGCGGCTGGTGTTGGGCTGTGTATCGCCGTCAGGCCTGATTCTGCACTCATCACAGTGTACACACACCACTGGAGACGCACACACACACCACTGGAGAGGCACACACACACACACACACCACTGGAGACACACACACACACACCACTGGAGACGCACACACACACACACTAGAGTGTCCTGTCGTCGGCTCTGCCACTGGCGGCTGGTGTTGGGCTGTGTATCGCCGTCAGGCCTGATTCTGCACTCATCACAGTGTACACACACCACTGGAGACGCACACACACACCACTGGAGAGGCACACACACACACCACTGGAGACACACACACACACACACACACACACACCACTGGAGACGCACACACACACACCACTGGAGACGCACACAAACACACCACTGGAGACGCACACACACACACACTAGAGTGTCCTGTCGTCGGCTCTGCCACTGGCGGCTGGTGTTGGGCTGTGTATCGCCGTCAGGCCTGATTCTGCACTCATCACAGTGTACACACACCACTGGAGACGCACACACACACCACTGGAGAGGCACACACACACACACACACACACACCACTGGAGACGCACACACACACACCACTGGAGAGGCACACACACACACCACTGGAGACGCACACACACACACCACTGGAGACGCACACACACACACCACTGGAGAGGCACACACACACACACACACCACTGGAGAGGCACACACACACCACTGGAGAGGCACACACACACACACCACTGGAGACACACACACACACACACCACTGGAGACACACACACACACACACACCACTGGAGACACACACACACACACACACACACCACTGGAGACGCACACACACACACTAGAGTGTCCTGTCGTCGGCTCTGCCACTGGCGGCTGGTGTTGGGCTGTGTATCGCCGTCAGGCCTGATTCTGCACTCATCACAGTGTACACACACCACTGGAGAGGCACACACACACACACACACACCACTGGAGAGGCACACACACACACACACACACCACTGGAGACGCACACACACACACCACTGGAGAGGCACACACACACATCACTGGAGACGCACACACACACACCACTGGAGACTCACACACACACACCACTGGAGAGGCAGGCACACACACACACACACACACACACCACTGGAGACACACACACACACACACCACTGGAGACACACACACACACACACCACTGGAGACACACACACACACACACCACTGGAGACGCACACACACACACCACTGGAGACGCACACACACACACCACTGGAGACGCACACACACACACCACTGGAGACACACACACACACACCACTGGAGACACACACACACACACACCACTGGAGACACACACACACACACACCACTGGAGACGCACACACCACTGGAGACGCACACACACACACCACTGGAGAGGCACACACACACATCACTGGAGACGCACACACACACACCACTGGAGACTCACACACACACACCACTGGAGAGGCAGGCACACACACACACACACACACACACACCACTGGAGAGGCACACACACACCACTGGAGAGGCACACACACACCACTGGAGAGGCACACACACACACACCACTGGAGACACACACACACACACACCACTGGAGACACACACACACACACCACTGGAGACGCACACACACACACCACTGGAGACGCACACACACACACCACTGGAGACGCACACACACACACCACTGGAGAGGCACACACACACACCACTAGAGACGCACACACACACACCACTGGAGACGCACACACACACACCACTGGAGAGGCACACACACACACACACACACACACACCACTGGAGAGGCACACACACACCACTGGAGAGGCACACACACACACACACACACACACACACCACTGGAGACACACACACACACACCACTGGAGACACACACACACCACTGGAGACACACACACCACTGGAGACACACACACACACACCACTGGAGACGCACACACACACACTAGAGTGTCCTGTCGTCGGCTCTGCCACTGGCGGCTGGTGTTGGGCTGTGTATCGCCGTCAGGCCTGATTCTGCACTCATCACAGTGTACACACACCACTGGAGACGCACACACACACACACACACACACACACACACACCACTGGAGACTCACACACACACACCACTGGAGAGGCAGGCACACACACACACACACACACCACTGGAGAGGCACACACACACCACTGGAGAGGCACACACACACACACCACTGGAGACACACACACACACACACCACTGGAGACACACACACACACACACCACTGGAGACACACACACACACACCACTGGAGACGCACACACACACACCACTGGAGACGCACACACACACACCACTGGAGACACACACACACCACTGGAGACACACACACACACACACACCACTGGAGACACACACACACACACCACTGGAGACGCACACACACACACCACTGGAGACGCACACACACACACCACTGGAGAGGCACACACACACATCACTGGAGACGCACACACACACACCACTGGAGAGGCAGGCACACACACACACACACACACACACACACCACTGGAGAGGCACACACACACCACTGGAGAGGCACACACACACACACCACTGGAGACACACACACACACACACCACTGGAGACACACACACACACACCACTGGAGACGCACACACACACACCACTGGAGATGCACACACACACACCACTGGAGACGCACACACACACACCACTGGAGACGCACACACACACACCACTGGAGACGCACACACACACACCACTGGAGAGGCACACACACACCACTGGAGACGCACACACACACACCACTGGAGAGGCACACACACACACACACCACTGGAGAGGCACACACACACCACTGGAGAGGCACACACACACACACACACCACTGGAGACACACACACACACACCACTGGAGACACACACACACACACACCACTGGAGACGCACACACACACACTAGAGTGTCCTGTCGTCGGCTCTGCCACTGGCGGCTGGTGTTGGGCTGTGTATCGCCGTCAGGCCTGATTCTGCACTCATCACAGTGTACACACACCACTGGAGACGCACACACACACCACTGGAGACGCACACACACACACACTAGAGTGTCCTGTCGTCGGCTCTGCCACTGGCGGCTGGTGTTGGGCTGTGTATCGCCGTCAGGCCTGATTCTGCACTCATCACAGTGTACACACACCACTGGAGACGCACACACACACCACTGGAGACGCACACACACACACACACACACACACACCACTGGAGACACACACACACACACACACACACACACACACACCACTGGAGACACACACACACACACACACCACTGGAGACACACACACACACACCACTGGAGACACACACACACACACACCACTGGAGACACACACACACACACACACACACACACCACTGGAGACACACACACACACACACCACTGGAGACACACACACACACACCACTGGAGACACACACACACACACACCACTGGAGACACACACACACACACACACACACACACCACTGGAGACGCACACACACACACCACTGGAGACGCACACAAACACACCACTGGAGACGCACACACACACACACTAGAGTGTCCTGTCGTCGGCTCTGCCACTGGCGGCTGGTGTTGGGCTGTGTATCGCCGTCAGGCCTGATTCTGCACTCATCACAGTGTACACACACCACTGGAGACGCACACACACACACATTAATGGAGGGACACTTCACCCACAAATGAAAATCATTAACACACTCTCATGTTGTTCCAAACCTGTGTGAGTTTCTGAACGTAGATACTCTGAATTAAGTATTGAAGTATTTGTTTAATACCATGGAAGTCACTGGTGTCCATCAGCTGTTTGATTTCCGACATTCTTCAAAGTATCTTCCTTTGTGTTCAGAGACTCACACAGGTTCGGAACAACATGAGAGTGAGTAAATGATTTATTTAACTGTCCCTTGATTTCTGTCTAACGAGTGCTTCCCTAAATGATTAAAGGGCACATGACATGTCATGTTAATCTAGAATAACTATAGAGTAGTGTTGCATCCTTCATACCTCTGAAGAGTGTATAAGTCTTTGATCAGATGAATAAAACACAGATATGCTGTAGCGATTCTTCCTGAAAGCAGGCGAGCTCCATGATCCGTCACAGGAACGCCGGGAGAAAGACACAAACACACAAACTCGGCTGCTTCCCCGGAAAAACTAACTAATCCATTTTGATTTTATGGTGACTTTAAGAATGAAAATGAATAAAGGAAACATTTACTAAACAAATTAAGCTAAGTAATATTATTCATATTCCTTTGGTTTCTTTTCCCAATAAAAAAATAATAAGTGAAAATGCAATGAAAATACCTGCATTTTTTTGCAGTCTATGTATCGAACTCATTCTAGAAAAAAACGTGTTTGAGTGTGTGTGTCACAGCTTCACAGTGATGTGTGTGTCCTGAGAGCTTGAATAGTGTGGTTGATATGTGCCGTGTGTGTGTGTGTGTGCGTGTGCAGAGGTCACCATTAAGACCCTGAAGGAGAAGATCAGGGAATATGAGCAGAGCGTGAGGAACCAGGCGGAGAGTCTGGCCCTGGAGAAACAGCAGCAGATTCATAAAGACTACGCCGAGAAGGAGAGGTCAGTTCCCGTCGCGCGTGTGCGTGCGTGTGTGCGTGCGTGTGTGCGTGCGTGTGTGCGTGTGTGCGTGCGTGTGTGCGTGTGTGTGTGCGTGTGTGCGCGCGTGTGCGTGTGTGCGCGTGTGCGTGTGTCTGTACATCACTTGACTTTACTGTCATCAGAGCAGGAAAACACTCCAACAACACACATTTTACGCAGAAGAATGATCTGGTATTTCTCTTCTGCCACTCTAGACTGTGTGTGTGTGTGTGTGTGTGTGTGTGTGTGTGTGTGTGTGTTTGTGCGAGTTGTCATTATTGAAATGTTAAACTCCAGTCCTCATCAATTGTCATGCTCTAGTAACCCTGAAGACTGCCATTGTCCCGTTCAGCTGTGTGTTCAGCGCTGGACATTTGAAGATCCATGATTTAGATATTATTAGCATCATCTAGCCAGAGTCTGTGTTCATGTGTTTGGATCCTGTCATGTCTGTGTCCAACAGGAAGTTCCAGGAGTCACATGAGTCTCTGGTGTGTAAACTACAGGAAACTGAACTCAAAGCTCAGAGCCTGCAGACAGGTGTGTGTGTGTCTGAGTGAGTGTGTGTCTGAGTGAGTGTGTGTCTTAGTGAGTGTGTGTCTGAGTGAGTGTGTGTCTGAGTGAGTGTGTGTCTGAGTGAGTGTGTGTCTGAGTGAGTGTGTATCTGAGTCTGAGTGTGAGTGTGTGTGAGTGTGTCTGAGTGTGAGTGTGTCTGAGTGAGTGTGAGTGTGTCTGAGTGTAAGTGTCTGAGTGTGAGTGTGTCTGAGTGTGAGTGTCTGAGTGTGCGTGTGTCTGAGTGTGAGTGTCTGAGTGTGCGTGTGTCTGAGTGTGAGTGTCTGAGCGTGAGTGTCTGAGCGTGAGTGTCTGAGCGTGAGTGTCTGAGCGTGAGTGTCTGAGCGAGAGTGTGTCTGAGCGAGAGTGTGTCTGAGCGAGAGTGTGTCTGAGCGTGAGTGTCTGAGCGTGAGTGTCTGAGCGTGAGTGTCTGAGCGTGAGTGTCTGAGCGTGAGTGTCTGAGCGAGAGTGTGTCTGAGCGAGAGAGTGTCTGAGCGTGAGTGTGTCTGAGCGTGAGTGTGTCTGAGCGAGAGTGTGTCTGAGCGAGAGTGTGTCTGAGCGAGAGTGTGTCTGAGCGAGAGTGTGTCTGAGCGAGAGTGTGTCTGAGCGTGAGTGTGTCTGAGCGAGAGTGTGTCTGAGCGAGAGTGTGTCTGAGCGTGAGTGTCTGAGCGTGAGTGTCTGAGCGTGCGTGTCTGAGCGTGAGTGTCTGAGCGTGAGTGTGTCTGAGCGTGAGTGTCTGAGCGTGAGTGTCTGAGCGTGCGTGTCTGAGCGTGAGTGTCTGAGCGTGCGTGTCTGAGCGTGAGTGTCTGAGCGAGAGTGTGTCTGAGCGTGAGTGTCTGAGCGAGAGTGTCTGAGCGTGAGTGTCTGAGCGAGAGTGTCTGAGCGTGAGTGTCTGAGCGTGAGTGTCTGAGCGTGAGTGTGTCTGAGCGTGAGTGTCTGAGCGTGAGTGTCTGAGCGTGCGTGTCTGAGCGTGAGTGTCTGAGCGTGCGTGTCTGAGCGTGAGTGTCTGAGCGTGCGTGTCTGAGCGTGCGTGTCTGAGCGTGAGTGTCTGAGCGAGAGTGTCTGAGCGTGAGTGTCTGAGCGAGAGTGTCTGAGCGTGAGTGTCTGAGCGAGAGTGTCTGAGCGTGAGTGTCTGAGCGTGAGTGTCTGAGCGTGAGTGTGTCTGAGCGTGAGTGTCTGAGCGTGAGTGTCTGAGCGTGCGTGTCTGAGCGTGAGTGTCTGAGCGTGCGTGTCTGAGCGTGAGTGTCTGAGCGTGCGTGTCTGAGCGTGCGTGTCTGAGCGTGAGTGTCTGAGCGAGAGTGTCTGAGCGTGAGTGTCTGAGCGTGAGTGTCTGAGCGTGAGTGTCTGAGCGAGAGTGTCTGAGCGTGAGTGTCTGAGCGAGAGTGTCTGAGCGTGCGTGTGTCTGAGCGAGAGTGTCTGAGCGTGAGTGTCTGAGCGTGCGTGTGTCTGAGCGAGAGTGTCTGAGCGTGAGTGTCTGAGCGTGAGTGTCTGAGCGTGCGTGTCTGAGCGTGAGTGTCTGAGCGTGAGTGTCTGAGCGTGAGTGTGTCTGAGCGTGCGTGTGTCTGAGCGTGAGTGTCTGAGCGTGAGTGTCTGAGCGTGAGTGTCTGAGCGTGAGTGTCTGAGCGTGAGTGTCTGAGCGTGAGTGTCTGAGCGTGAGTGTCTGAGCGTGAGTGTCTGAGCGAGAGTGTGTCTGAGCGAGAGTGTGTCTGAGCGTGAGTGTCTGAGCGTAAATGTCTGAGCGTGCGTGTGTCTGAGCGTGAGTGTGTCTGAGCGTGAGTGTGTCTGAGCGTGAGTGTCTGAGCGTGCGTGTCTGAGCGTGCGTGTCTGAGCGTGAGTGTGTCTGAGCGTGAGTGTCTGAGCGTGCGTGTCTGAGCGTGCGTGTCTGAGCGTGAGTGTGTCTGAGCGTGCGTGTCTGAGCGTGCGTGTCTGAGCGTGAGTGTCTGAGCGTGAGTGTCTGAGCGTGAGTGTCTGAGCGAGAGTGTGTCTGAGCGTGAGTGTCTGAGCGTGAGTGTCTGAGCGTGAGTGTCTGAGCGAGAGTGTGTCTGAGCGAGAGTGTGTCTGAGCGAGAGTGTCTGAGGGTGAGTGTGTCTGAGCGTGAGTGTGTCTGAGCGTGAGTGTGTCTGAGCGTGAGTGTGTCTGAGCGTGCGTGTCTGAGCGTGAGTGTCTGAGCGTGCGTGTCTGAGCGTGAGTGTGTCTGAGCGTGAGTGTGTCTGAGCGTGAGTGTGTCTGAGCGTGAGTGTGTCTGAGCGTGAGTGTGTCTGAGCGTGAGTGTCTGAGCGTGAGTGTGTCTGAGCGTGAGTGTCTGAGCGTGAGTGTCTGAGCGTGAGTGTCTGAGCGTGAGTGTGTCTGAGCGTGAGTGTCTGAGCGTGAGTGTCTGAGCGTGAGTGTCTGAGCGTGAGTGTCTGAGCGTGAGTGTGTCTGAGCGTGAGTGTCTGAGCGAGAGTGTGTCTGAGCGAGAGTGTGTCTGAGTGTGTTTGTCTGAGTGTGTGTGTGTGTGTGTTTGTGTCTGTGTCTGTCAGTGTGTGTGTGTCTGTGTGTCTGTCTGTCTGTGTGTGTGTGTCTGTCTGTGAGTGTGTGTGTGACTGAGTTTTGTGTGTGTGAGGGTGCTGGAGATATGAAATATTCTGCGTTATCATATAGCTCATCATGATTTTGTGTCTCTGCAGCTCTTGAACGCACTCAGACGGAGCTTTTTTACCTGAAGACTAAATATGATGAAGAGTCGACTGCAAAGTAAGTGTGTGTTTGTGTGTTAAACTACTTCATGCGCGGATCATCAATCATATTCATGTATTCATCAAGTGAACTACTACAAGTACAAGACTGTTCAGACGTTTAGGGCCAGTAGCTTTTAAAAGCGATCAATACTTTTATTCATCAAGGACGCATTAAATTGAAAGAGAGTGACGGTGAATATTTATATAAACATTTATTATAAACATTATTTATAATGTAAATAAATGCTGTTCTTTTGAGAGTTCTGTAAAATAAAATTGATCAGGGTTTACTCAAGTATTCGCAGCACAACTATTTTCATAGTCCACAATCTAGAGTGATCTGTTATCAGAGGACACTGTCTAAGTTATGCATTTCAGAAATGTACATATACAAGATCACAGTTAGCGAAAATTGTATTAATTTAAACAATTCGGTAATTGAAGTAATGAATACATGTTTGTTAAACATGAGACCAATTTCCATATATTACATATATCAGCTGTTTCAGAGTGTGTGCTACATTACAGCACGTCTGTACATGTGTGTGTTATGATGGATGTGTGTGTGTGTGTGTGTGTTTCTCAGGGCTGATGAGATTGACATGGTGATGACGGATGTGGAGCGAGCCAATCAGGTGCAGTCATGCGTGTGTTACAGTGCAGATCCTCTAATGCCGGGCTCACACACACTACAGGAGTTTTAGGCCCATTAAACACAGATTTCCTCCTAGTGTTCAGATCTAGTGTTGGACCTCGATCGGTTCTGCTGTCCGCCGCAGATTATCTGGCAATGTGAGGTGTTCACGGATCGAATCTTGCTCCTCCCGATCTTCTCTCACACACATCGGGCCCGCCCCGATCATATCAAACATGTTTGATGTGTAGGATTTTAACTCGGGATGAGCAAGACTGTGATTACGTCAGTACTGTCACTACGAGGAGACGGAAGAGACGACGTTTTGAAATGCGCTATAGCGGGACATATTCTAGCACAGCACCACATCACCTCCAGCATTGAGAACTGTGTAAGTGTACAGACAGTTTAATAAGAAGATACTTTATAAAGACAGTCCACTTCGCGTATACAGGCAGGAGCCATCTTGGAGAGCAGTCTCGACCAGTCGAACCACGAACGCCGTGCAGTTGTCCTTTAAGTGTGAGCCGGGCTGAGAGTCTGGTGGAGTGGTTAACTGGTCTGATGGTGTTTCCTGCAGAGAGCAGATGATAACACACACATGCGTTTGACAGACATGCGTGTGTTATATTGAAGAGAGAGAGTCTGGTGGAGTGGTTAACTGGTCTGATGCTGTTTCCTGCAGAGAGCAGATGATAACACACACATGCGTTTGACAGACATGCGTGTGTTATAGTGAAGAGAGAGAGTCTGGTGGAGTGGTTAACTGGTCTGATGCTGTTTCCTGCAGAGAGCAGACGCTGCTGAGAGAGAAGCTGAAGCTCTGAGAGAGCAGATCAGATCCACACAAGTGCCGACTCGCACGGACAACACGCCGTACACGGTACCAGCTCACCATATAACACTCATGCATACTCCACATGCTTTCTTCACATTCACTGTTACCACATGAACAGATAAACACCGCCATCAACATAAAAGCATAGTTCTGAGTCAAACAAACCTTACTCCTGTTGGTGTTATTTCAGCCTGAAAGCCGCTTTGTGTTCTCCAAACTCCCGTGTAAAGGTCCTTGCACACTGAGTCCGAAATGTTCGTATTCGTCATTCGGTGGCTCTGAATTGTCAAAGCTCCTCTCAAAATGTTTGCAACGGATGCGAAAAACGCAGAAAATCGAACTCGATCCGAATGTTTTTATGACGGACAATAGCTTCGGAGGCAGTGTGTAAACGTGATCGACACAACGTGTGGTTGTATTTATTTACAGTGTGCAAGAACCTGAGAGATGTGACCTACAGACTACATCAAGATATGATCTCGATAGCGGTATACATCAGGATATAGCTATTCTTGGTGAAAATAACATTGTTACGACAGCATACTTTCAGATGCCATTGAAATGTCACATTTCCTGATAACATTTTTGATAGAAGAGTAAAAACTCACACTCGTCTAACTAATACAAGTAAAAGGATCTCAAGCTTATTGAAGACAGTCAGTCATAAACTAAGAAACTGAATAAAGTGATGAACGTAAACACCCTACATATTCGTCACTGTATAAATTAAACATACATTGACTCTTATTAAAGTTATTCAGTCAACAGAAGTGAGTAATTTTCTCAGTTTTTTCTTGTTTGATTAACATGACAAAGCAGCAGCAGGAATAAAAGACTACTGTCACTTTAAGAGCGAATGCACTCATCTAATACACTGTTACACATCTGATGTCTTTCCCATCTGTTTACATTCACCTGTACATAACTGACTGCGTTTAAGTGAATGCTCTTTAAGACGGGTATTTTCAAATATTTTTGTGCATATATCTTTTAAGCTTGTGCATTTAAATATGATTGTCAATCCAGAAAGTCTGCAATGTGTATTTAGCAGCATGAAAAGTGTGCATTATTATACAGCTTATTTTTCAGTGTAAGCACATGCGCGTGATTTTGTCATTTACGCACCATTTGTAATTTTAATGTGTCTGGTTTCCGCTGTCATTCGCTTCCAGTTATTTTTAGCTGTACAAAAAAGCTCTTTATTCTGCTTGATATTGCAAACTGTAATGTCTTACTATGTTATTTTAATGTGGTGTGTTATGAACACACTGGTTTGTAGCGCAAACAGTTTTATAGTCTACTGCACTTTGATATTCTTCTCGTTATTTCCCTATAGCGGCTGATAAATCCTAAGTCTCGCACATTCACAGAAAACACCTTACTTCCGCTTTAAGAATAAGGCGGATAGAGCGAGCAAAGATCACTGCTATTATAATCACTGAAGCGGTCAATCACAACACAAGATACAATCAAAAAAGTTATAATCAATGAAGCTGTGCTATGAATCTCTTTGTGTTTATACTTTGAGTTCTGCATACTCGCAAATCCTTTCATTATAACCCTCAAACTCAGCGGTGTTCACTGGAATCTGACTAGCAAACACATCTGATTGGCCACTGCGTTCATGCGCTCAAGAGATATTCCTGAATGGCTACAAAGCTCACTGCAGAAACATGGTGCAAATATAAACATTTGATGCTCTTCACTGTGCGCTTACACTGCAGAACAGCAGGTATCTTCACAGTAAATGATCAAATACAAAGATTCATTTTGGCAGCTGGCAAATTATTTTCAATGCAGGAAAAACCCTGTTGTTGACTTAGAAATGCTAATGTCAGTGTCGCTCAGCAATCACCTCATTCATCGCAGCACATTCACAGGAAACCTCTGAACCTCTGTTCCCCACGTCTACAGGTGTGTGTGTGTGTGTGTTCATACGATGCTCAGTATTGTGGTGTGTGTTCAGCAGGACGAGTGTGCAGAGCTGGTGCCGCGCTCCAGTGTGGAGGCGGAGCTCAGTGCGAAGGAGCGTGAGATGCTGCAGCTGGTGGAGGATGTTCAGAGACTGCAGGCCAGCCTGTCCTCGCTCAGAGAGAGATCCGACACACACTCCAGCCGACTGCAGCAGCAGCTCCAGGACAAGACCACCGCGCTCCAGGTGCGCAACACACACTCATGTGCACAACACACACTCGTGTGCACTGCTGCATTACAGGGACGGTTCACCCAAAAATTAAATAAATTTACTCACCCCCATGTGCTTCCAAACCTGTGTGAGTTTCTTTCTTCTGTTGAACAAAAAAGATATTTTGAAGAATGTCAGTAACCAAACAGTTGATGGGGCACCATTGACTTCCATAGTAGGAATACTGTGGAAAAATACTATAGAAGTCAACTGTGCCTGTGAGACATCGGGTCTTCTTCGCAGACCTGCTGTCCGGCGAAACTGGTAAACTCTCTCCCCAGCAGGGAGTAGCGGAGGCTCTGCAAGGTCCACTTGAGTGCCAGACCGTCCTTCTCCTCTGTGGAGTACCGGGTTTCTCTTGGCAGCAACTTCCTGCTCAGGAACGCAATGGGCCTCTCTTCGCCCGCATCTACCTGGGCCAGGACTGCTCCCATTCCCACAGCAGAGGCATCTACCTGAACGATGAACTCCCTTGTGAAATCTGGACTTTTGAGGACTGGGCCAGAACACACCTGCTCCTTCAATGTGTTGAAGGCTGCTTCACACTCCTCAGTCCAGATAATCAGCTTCTTGGTGTTCAGGGACTGCGGTGGAAGAGAAGTTGGGGACAAAGCGTCGATACCACCCCACCAGTCCCAAGAAGGATCGGACCTCCTTCTTTGTCTTCGGTCTTGGGCTGCATCGAACGGCTTCTACCTCGTCCACTTGAGGTTTTAGCTCTCCATTTCCCAGGTGGTAACCGAGGTAGTTTAGCATTTAGCCACGTTCAAAGACAGGCCAGCCTCCTGGATCTTGCCTAGGGTCTTTTTGAGGTGTAGAAGATG
This sequence comes from Tiaroga cobitis, assembly GCA_030578255.1. Taxonomy (NCBI): domain Eukaryota; kingdom Metazoa; phylum Chordata; class Actinopteri; order Cypriniformes; family Leuciscidae; genus Tiaroga; species Tiaroga cobitis. The sequence goes on along the minus strand of CM060605.1, from coordinate 4,663,615 downwards.
GTCCTCCCAGGTCACACCGTTGCGTGTGCCCCATGCAGCCCGAACGGTAGGACCGTAAACTGATATAGCCCCAGCGTGGTCCAGAATGCAGTGTAAGGTCTGGATGCCTCCTTCAGGGGTACTTGCCAATACCCTTTACATAAGTCCAAGGTTGTTATGTACCTGGCTTGGCCGATCCTCTCCGGAAGATCGTCAATGCGTGGCATTGGATATTCATCAAATCTTGACTGAGCATTCAGCTTTCTGAAGTCAACGCACGAGCGTAAGGTGTCGTCTTTCTTCGGGACGATAACAATTGGGCTGCTCCACTCACTTTTGAAGGGTTGAGTAACTCCCAACTCCAGCACCGTCTCGATCTCCGCCTTCAGGGTGCCGCCAGCCTCTCAGGAATTCGATATGGCCGCTGTCGTGAAGGGGTTTGATCTAGAAGGTGCAGGGCTCTAGAGTGCGACCAATTTGTAAAAAAGCAACATAAGCTTATAGATTCCCCTATCCCAGAGAGAGTGAAGTGCTACTAAGTGCTAATGTGGATTTCTGTCTAGATATGTAATAAACATTTTCCAAAGAAAACCTCAAAAAGGTTAATTATAGATAGAGTAAAAGAGAAACACACCTGTTCATTTTTCTCAGCTGTAGGCAAAGGCAAGCACGCGTTTCAAATCAGTGCTTCTCCCGGGAGACTAGCGCTACATCAATCCCCTAGCTTAGCGCCATCTGCTGTTCTAGAAGAGGAAGTCGCTCAACTGCATTTGTGAGAAAATCCACCCGAGAGATCTCACAAAAAGCCAAGTGTCTCACAATCATAACAGACATATTGCATTTGTATGCTCTAGATTTGGTATTTGTTCAAAGGTTACATGCAATTTGTAGAATGGTTTGTATTTATTTGTGAAATATTATCTAGGCTCATTTATTTATATTTATAAAACACAATGCATGTGTTACTCCACTGCATTCTCGCTCAAATTGACCTTTGTACTTGCACCTCGCTTTCTGTTTGTTTGAAAAATGCTGGATTTGTTTAATTATGGCACAATATAAACTCCATAGTGTGTGTGTGATTGAGCTCCAGTGCTGTACATGTGTCTTCATCACGGTCTCTTCATCTCTTCCAGCAACTGGAGGAGAAGCTGCAGACGCAGACGGACTATGAGGAGGTGAAGAAAGAGCTCAGGTGAGAGTCCATCGCTCCTGACGAGCATCGAAGAACTCACGCTTGGCCGTGGAAACATTATTGGCCATTTTAATCAATTTGTCTTCTCTAGTTATTGATGGGTAAACCACAATTACAGAAATATCTGCATATATTTTTTTAATATATTTCTTTAATTATTGGCGCAGTGTAAGTCATGAGTTTTTTCTTTAAAGATCATGCCCAGTCTGAGTGCTCGAGTCCATGAACATGTTGTATGTTGTATTTAATCGTGGCTGAAGTACGGCTGTCAGAAAGGCTAGATTCGATTGGCTCCTGGTTGCCTCTTACTGACCGGCTCCGATTGTTATTGACAGCATCCTGAAGTCGATGGAGTTCGGGCCGTGTGACAGCGCCACAGCGCAGGTAAACACAGTCTTCTGTGTGTTTCAGTGTGTTGTTGGAGGTGTTGATGTGCTGGTCTCTCACAGGATTCATGCAAGCCGTTGGAGGTGCTGCTGCTGGAGAAGAATCGAGCCCTTCAGTCGGAGAACGCGTCTCTGCGCATCGCTAGCACTGAGCTGAGCAGTGAGTCTGTGGGGTATTTAAAGTGGGGAAAGGGGCAGAATAGAGGGAATGCAGTGACGTCACTTTCCCGCGGGAACACACTCCCTCAGCCGGACTGAGTGGCAGAAGAGCTGCTGAGTGACTGGATTTAATAGGCGAAAACGAGAGTAAAGCAAGTGATTATCAGTTCAAACTAAATGTTGGACTCGATAAAGTGTTCCTTACAACCTACCAGTGATCCAGTGATATCGACATGCTGCCAGGAATCGTGTTTCCTGATATTTATGTGAGCCTGATTTCGACGCCGGGGAAATACATAAGGCAAATTTGCCTGTGAACGCTTTATATAAATACAATATAGGTCTAAATCCATGTTTAACTCATATCAATGTTATATATATCATCATATCATCCAGCCTTAAAACTTGTATCGTTGTTTTTGTCAGTGTTTATTTAAAACATCCAGTTATGCAGAATATATGATGGTAAAAATGTAATTGATATGTTGTCAATACAATATATAGCAATACTAGCCTGGCAAGCCAGACTCGCATCAAGACGTTGGGTCTGGGAACTCCCCATTGGCAGGGCTCAATCCGAGGGGCGGATAAACGGTCGTCTTTCAGATTCCCTCCGCACGCAATAGGACAGCGCTACAACCAACCAGAGCGTTTTCCCACCAGCGGCGCTAGTTGACAGATTAAACTTTTGCCGTATCTGGTCGGGAAAATCACGAACACATGTCAAGTCATCTTTATTTATATAGCGCTTTTAACAATGGATTGTTTCAAAGCAGCTTTACATAGATAAACATATAATTTAAGGTAGCAGATTGTGTTGGCGTTATAGCGGTTCTTGAATAATGTTATTTCCAGCTAACATCTTCCTTTTTTAAGAATGACTTAAGACTTAAGTGGCTTAACTCCAGAGTCGCGGCCAAAGCCGATTGGAAAGACCGCTGTTCGCCAGAAGCAGCCATTTGTTGTTTTCAAGTAGCAGAGAACCGTCGCAACTCTGCCGTCATTGTTAAGCCCTCCCGCCGACTCTTCACACGGTGTGATTGGCCTGACTAGAGTTTGGTTTCTCCAGCTCAAAAGCCAACGGAGAGTTGCTAGACGACACAAATAAAAGTTGCTGCCGCTAGGGTGCGTCTAGATTTCTAGGCTATAACAATACAATATATAGGGTATGATTCAGCATATTGACACAAAATGAGAACTGCAAATCCACCTTGCACTGCCTGGATCCAGTTGTTTCTGTGAACTGCAGCGATCCATTTGCTTCTCTGTTCTGTAGCTTTCAGAAGTCTGTAAAAATATACCTCAGATTTCTTGTCAAATCTATATGTATTTTGTACAGTCAATCTCAAAGCTCTTTCCTGTTTTAGATGCGTTTTGTGTGTTTTTCGCGACATGAAAACCAGTGCTGCCGCTCAGTGTTTTTGCCACTCAGTGTGTGTAACCGCAGTCACTCCGGCCTAGGGTAACGTCACACACACACACACCCTCTATCGTGAGAACAAATGTAAAGTTGAGTGTGTGTCTGCATAGCAATGAAAGGTATCCTGGCGATGGATAATGTAACCTAAAGGGGGCATGTAACTGATGAAGAGTAACGATCCTAGAACAGATCCCTGGGGAACACCATGCGATACGGGGCATTCGTGGACCGGAATAACACCGTTCCAGGGTTACCAAGAGCAGAGAGAGGGAAATGAAAATACTATGAGAAATGGTGTCAAATGCAGAGGACAGGTCTGTAGCAACATTGAGGTTTGCCTTAATTAGCTCAAATTATTTATAGGGAATTTTCATAATCATGAATATATGATTTATATCTTGCATGTTGCAGTTAAATTATCGAAATTGAAAATAGATAGATCGAATATATGAATGATAAATCATAACGAATTATGATTCCTCATTCATACATCAATGATCGATTATATGAGATAACTTTAAGGGAATTAATTTAGTTATCAAACACTCGGTTTGTCCAGCAAACAGCCGTAAGATTAACTTACCAACTTCTCAACAAAGTTATCCCTTTTTATAAACTCCAAGAAATCTCAATGTTCCGGCCGTGAACATTAATTTTCTTGTGTTTATAAAATTTAGGTTACTGAAATAGTAACAACTTGTAAAGCTTGTAGCTAGACCAATCATTTCATTGACTTGTAATATGAGGTCTTAGAAAGAAAGCAATCAAGAATATGGTTTTAATAATTTAAACTACGGATACAGAATTCTCCATTTAAACCCGGGACACATATATGTACATTAACAGTAAAACTAACGAAACAAACAATTAACAACGAGAGAGAGAGAGAGAGAGAGAGAGAGAGAGTGGTCTGATCGAAAGATCATGTGAGCTAGACAGAGAGGGAGAAATAAAGCAGACTTGGAAAGATCATGAGTTTTGCAAAATTCATCACAGACACAGAACCTTTGAGACAACACGAATCAACAGATCTTAACCCTTGAAAGCATAGTAAAACGGGTACTTGCACCGGTAAAGCTCTTTTGGATGGGTGATGTGAAGCAGGCGTGTGTCTCTCTCGGTCATGTGGATGCCGAGCGTTCGGGTTCGTCCAGCGCACGTGAGCGCGGCGTGTTTGAATGTCCTTGGAGGTGAAGCTTGCCAGCTGAGGTCGGGCTGGGTTCATTTTCCTCGCGAGAAGAAATGAACAGGGACCGATGCAGGGATAGGAGAGTGAGAGTTGCACAATGGTTCTCTTTGTGTTGCCGAGGAGAACCGCGTCTTGCGTGTGTGTCCTTAAGAGCGGGTGCGTGCTTTGTCAGCTCTTCCAGGCGAGCGTGGTCGCTGAAGGTTCAAAGAGTCTCTTTAAAGTTGAAGTTGCCGATTACGTTCATTTCACTGAAACTAAACGTAAGAAAAGGTCCGAAGACAAAAATAAAGAAAGCTTAAGGAAAACGGAGAAAGCTCCCTAAGAAGCCATGGAACCGGAAACCTCTCACAGGGAAAAAGCTCTCTAGCAACGTAAGCGCTCTTCTGTGTCTCTTATGGAGAGGAGGGTTCACGCCTCTGTTTGCGCGAACCACACATGACCGTCCGCGGATCTGAAGCGGACACAGTTCTCTTTGTCCTGTGGGGAATGCCCGCTTGACGGAGTCATGAGGAGATTACATTTGAGCCGTTCGGCTCCTGAAATATGAAATGTGTAAAATAATGCACCTTACTTCATTATGCTATCGGAATTCGGCTCCGTTAGATTGAGGGAATTACAGACATATCAAACACGTCACACGAAGATTATCGGAATATGCATATTATAAGCATTTAGTTCCTTCAAAGCAAGTTCATTCCTTCAAACACACGTCATACACAAAGTGACTATAAACTGGGAAACACACATGAAATATGACATGCTTATATGCTAAGTTTTAATATTCAAGGTTCGTGTATGAGTGTACGTTAAAGCATGTGTGTGTGTATGTGATTGTTCTTCAGAGTTCAGGCTGCTTTATGAATTGACTCATTACACAGTGCTCTGTTTGTGAGGTGATCAAATCAGGGGAGACCCTAAGGGGCTGTTCTCTTCCGTGATCTTCGTCTCGAGTCACATGTCCTTTTGGTCACATGTCACAAACAAAGCATTTCTTTATTCATTAGAGAAAAACGCTGCATGTGCGAATCAGAGTCAATGATTTAATCAATTCAAAACACTATTCCCTTTCTTTCACTGAATGGAAGAAAGGGAGGGGAACTTTAGTAAATTAAATCTAGTTAATTTACTCCACATACCAGAGCTGGCTCGACTACCTATCTGATTATCACTACAGGTCTATGAGCATTAGGATACAGATGAAGCCAGAGTCAACAGCCAGAAGAAGGAGGCCAAGTCAGTGAAAGTACCAGGTGTGAAGCAGTGGGGAAGTCCTGCGATATTATACTACATATATGTCATTTAGGAAGAAGTGTAAAAACGACTCCCAGAGCTCCCAGAGTTTCTCATGTCAGGGACAGGAGGGTTGGTGAGGTTACTGACAATGGGAAGCAATGTTTTGGGTCGAGAGGATGCATTGCTAACAGGAGTAGAGTAGTGAACTGAGCGTGCATCTGGTATGACTGGAAATGGTTCATGTAAACCGATAAGTGCACGGTTAAGCCGGTTTACCTATAGAGATGGCCAGCAGTGCGGGAGTAAACCAGGGAGCGAGTGTGTTCAGTAATGTCTTAATCTATCCACCTGTTTCAATGTGCACTTTGGGATATCGCATCAAAAACTGCTGGATGGAAATCGCAAGTTGTGCATAATTTAAAAAAACGAAGCGCTTGTTTGAGCTGGATACATTTTCATCCGATAAAACGTGCTTAAACTACGATGGAAACGTGTTTACTGAATTAATTCCTCAATGCGCACAAAAAAACAAACTGTGTTTTCTGAGTGATATTTAGCGCCAGTTCATCAGGAAGTATTAATTCGGTTCTCTTCGACTCACTGGATGGAAACGCTGCTTTATTCACAAATGTTTTATGCGATATTCCCATTTTGCGCATTGGTTAAATTCCCAACTTTGGATGGAAACACAGGTAGTGAGATGAGTTTGTACAGATGCAGAAATCAATAACGGATCAATAAACGTCGGATTATGATAGTTATGGTGGATTTCACAGTTTAGCTCAATGAACAGGTGATTAGCTCAGATACATTACAAGTCCAGTAGAGCAGACTTTTAGCTGTGTAGTGTGTGGGAAAGTCAGCGTGTTGTACGAGACTGAAGCGCTCAAACGCTGACGGAAGCTCATGGGTTTCTGCACAGCCGGTATATTAAGATGCGTGTTGAAAGCAGCTAGTAATAGCCCAGAAGCAGACATGGCACAGGCTAGGGCTAATCAGGCTCAGGTGGAGAACCACAAGCTGAAGATGCAAAGGTTAGAGTCTTGTGAAGGTTGATCTTCTTGACTGGTAAGCTGTTGCGATAGGAGACGGTATACACACTGATGTGTGTGTGTGTGTGTGTGTGTGTGTGTGTGTGTGTTCAGGTCGGTACGCGTCTCTACAGCTGGAGTTCTCTGCAGCGGTGAAGACCAGTGCTGATCAGAAAGACCTGATCCTCAAACTGGAGCAGGACCTCAGCACCATCCAGACGATGTCACGGCCCGACGCTGAGGTCAGACGGCAGACCATCTGCACACTCACACACGACACACACATCCTGTCCTGGGAATCCTCACAGAAACTCATCATACAACTTTTTGGAAGAATAAAATAACTATATAATATATTCTAATTATATTAATATATCAAAGCTGATTGAACACTGCCTGAGAATATTGCTTCAGAATAAATTATATTTACAACACAAAAAAAGCATAAGCAACTTTTTTAACTCAGACAAGTAAAGGACAGATTGAAGCACACGAAAAGGCTTAAAGGGTTAGTTCACCCAAAAATTAAGTCATTAATTACTCACCCCCATGCTGTACCAACCCCGTAAGACCTTCGTTCGTCTTCGGAACACAAATGAAGATATTTATGATTAAATGTGACAGCTGGATCACTCCTCCATAGGCTCCCTAAGGGAATGAAACCTGACGGCCCAGAAAGTCAATGAAGAAAATGTTTAAATATTCCATGTCACAACAGTGACTCAACTATAAGTTTATCAAGCGACGAGAATACTTTTTGTGCGAAAAAACAAACAAAAATAACGACTTTATTCGACTATTCCTTTTCTTCCTTGTAGGCCTGAAACGAGACTTCAAGAGATTTCCACGACGCATGCGCGAGAACTGAACTGAAGTAGTTGAAGGAGATCGCAATTCTCGCGCGTGCGTCGTGGAAATCTCTTGAAGTCCCGTTTCAGGCCTACAAGGAAGAAAAGGAATAGTCGAATAAAGTCGTTATTTTTGTTTGTTTTTTCGCACAAAAAGTATTTTCGTCGCTTGATAAACTTATAGTTGAGCCACTGTTGTGACATGGAATATTTAAACATTTTCTTCATTGACTTTCTGGGACGTCAGGATTCATTCCCTTAGGGAGCCTATGGAGGAGTGATAAACCTCTCAGATTTAATCATAAATATCTTCATTTGTGTTCCGAAGACGAACGAAGGTCTTACGGGGTTGGTACAGCATGGGGGTGAGTAATTAATGACTTAATTTTCATTTTTGGGTGAACTAACCCTTTAATGTCGACCCTGCAGTCAAGAGTACGCTCTGTAGTTCCTGTTGAAGTCAGCGAGCAGGTGTTTTCTGGAGAATGGTGTCTAACACTGAAGAGTTAGTGTCTGATACGCTCAGGTTCAAAGCTGCGTTACAGTGATGATAGGAGATTACAGTAACACAGATTGGTTTGGCTTTTATTAACTTAGGGGCCGCTAACAACACCGCTCTAACAGAAAACAACACTTTTAATGTGTTCTGGCCGTTCATTCGCACGACAACAGTGTTTGGTGGCTCAAAAAAAGCATCTTGACACGTGTCACATGGGAATAGAGGGAATGCATTAACGTCACTTCCCCGCCGGAACACGCCCCCCTCAGCGGGACTGAGTGGCAGAAGAGCGGCTGCGTGGCTGGAGTTAATAGGGGAAACTGCGTTAACGCGAGTAAAACAAACTATTATCAGTTTAAACTAAAAGTTGGACTCGATATAGTGTTCCTTACAACTTATCAAAGATCCAGTGATCCATGGATATTGACATGCAGCCAGGAATCGTGCTTCCTGACATTTATATGTGCCTGATTTCGACGCCGGGGAAATAAATGAAGAAAATTTGCCTGTAAACGTTTTATATAAATACAATATAGATAGGTCTAAATCCGAGTGATCACTTACATTAATGTTATACTGTATATCATCATATCGTCCAGCCCTAAAACTTGTATAGTTTTTTGTCAGTGTTTATTTAAAAACATCCAATTATGCAGAATATAGTCTGTTCTGTAGCTTTTTGCAGTCTGTAAAAATATACAGTACCTCAGATTTCTGGTCAAATCTAGTTGTACAGTCAATCGCAAAGCTCTTTCCCGTTTTAGATGTGTTTTGTGTGATTTTCACGGCATTCACGCTGAAAACAAATGCTGCCGCTCAGTCTTTTTGCCACTTGTGGGCGTGACCGCATTCACTCCGGCCGACGGTGACGTCATGCGCATACCCTCTATAATTTGTGGATTGTGTGTGTGTGTGGTCTAGGGTGCGGACAGCAGCGCAGTGATCGTCCCGGAGCCCATTAAAGAGGCCACAGCTCTGTTCTCAGGTAAACACACAGCACAATACACACTGCAAGTTACACTTCTATCGCTCTCCTCGTGTGTAAGTGCTTTGGAGAAGAGCGTCTGCTAAATGATTGAATGTAAATGACTGTTGTCTAGCGCTGTCAAATAAACATTTGAATTTCGAATATTCGTTGAATAAAAATAAAAAACACCGCACATTCGAATGCAAAAACTGTGTTTTCTCTGGTTACTGATGCACTTACACAGTTTTACACACTGTTGGAACCGAATTTTTCTTGCATACACATTAAGGAAATTATATTTTATTTAAGAACAATTGCTTCAAAAGTTAATGCACTTTTAATAAGTGAATGTTTTTTCATTTCAATAAAAGGTGTGATGCTTGATTTGGTTTATATTGGCTTATTGCGCTCGCTCGCTCCCTCTTGTGGGCAGAGAGATGATACAGTACTTTATTCCTCTAACAGTAAAGGGATAGTTCACCCAAAAATAAAAATTACCCCATGATTTACTTGCCCTCAAGCCATCCTAGGTGTATATGACTTTCTTCTTTCAGACAAATACAGAGTTATATTAAAATCGGAGTTATATAAAAAAAAAAATGTCCTGGCCGTCTGCCGGAAGCTAGTTATTTTAGTCGATAAAGTTTTAAATATGAATATTTTTCTTACACGAACGCATCGATTCACTTCAGAAGGCTTTTATTATTTTCCCAGAGCCGTGTGGAGCACTTTAATCATGGATAGATGCGCTTTAATCATGGATAGATGCACTTTCATTGGGGATAGATGTGCTTTTATGGACTTCAAAACAGAACCTGCTATTCACTGTCATTATAAAGCTTGAAAGAGTCAGGACATTTTTTTTAATATAACTCCGATTGTATTCGTCTGAAAGAAGAAAGTCATATACACCAAGGATGGCTTCAGGTTGATTACTGACATTTTTTTAACCCTTTAAGTATTGCCTTTAGAATTCGAATAGAATTGGAATTTTGCTAATATTTAAGAAAGAAATTCGAATTTAGCTTTTCAGCCATTTTGACAGCCCTACAGCTGGCCAAGCAGATCCCTCAGTAGTCGTGTGTGTGTGTGTGTGTGTGTTGAGGTGCTGGCGGCTCTCTTCAGGCGGATCTTCCTCAGGGTCAGATGGACTCTCTGCTGTCCATCATCTCCAGTCAGAGGGAGAGGTTTCGCCTGCGCAACCAGGAGCTGGAGGCCGTGAGTGCGCATCACATGACTGTACCATCACATGACTGTACCATCACATTAAATCACTTGACTGTACCATCACATGACTCTACCATCACATGACTTCACCATCACATGACTGTGCCATCACTTGACTGTACCATCGCATGACTGTACCATCGCATGACTGTACCATCACATGACTGTACCATCACATGACTGTACCATCACATGACTGTACCATCACATGACTGTACCATCGCATGACTGTACCATCGCATGACTGTACCATCGCATGACTGTACCATCGCATGACTGTACCATCGCATGACTGTACCATCACATGACTCTACCATCACATGACTGTACCATCACATGACTGTACCATCGCATGACTGTACCATCACATGACTGTACCATCGCATGACTGTACCATCGCATGACTGTACCATCGCATGACTGTACCATCACATGACTGTACCATCACATGACTGTACCATCACATGACTGTACCATCGCATGACTGTACCATCGCATGACTGTACCATCGCATGACTGTACCAACGCATGACTGTACCATCGCATGACTGTACCATCACATGACTGTACCATCACATGACTGTACCATCGCATGACTGTACCATCGCATGACTGTACCATCGCATGACTGTACCATCGCATGACTGTACCATCGCATGACTGTACCATCGCATGACTGTACCATCGCATGACTGTACCATCGCATGACTGTACCAACGCATGACTGTACCATCGCATGACTGTACCATCGCATGACTGTACCATCGCATGACTGTACCATCGCATGACTGTACACATCACATGACTGTACCATCACATGACTGTACCATCACATGACTGTACCATCGCATGACTGTACCATCGCATGACTCTACCATCGCATGACTCTACCATCGCATGACTCTACCATCGCATGACTGTACCATCGCATGACTGTACCATCGCATGACTGTACCAACGCATGACTGTACCATCGCATGACTGTACCATCGCATGACTGTACCATCGCATGACTCTACCATCGCATGACTGTACCATCGCATGACTGTACCATCGCATGACTGTACCAACGCATGACTGTACCATCGCATGACTGTACCATCGCATGACTGTACCATCGCATGACTGTACCAACGCATGACTGTACCATCGCATGACTGTACCATCGCATGACTGTACCATCACATGACTGTACCATCGCATGACTGTACCATCGCATGACTGTACCATCGCATGACTGTACCATCGCATGACTGTACCATCGCATGACTGTACCAACGCATGACTGTACCATCGCATGACTGTACCATCGCATGACTGTACCATCGCATGACTGTACCATCGCATGACTGTACCATCGCATGACTGTACACATCACATGACTGTACCATCACATGACTGTACCATCACATGACTGTACCATCGCATGACTGTACCATCGCATGACTGTACCATCGCATGACTCTACCATCGCATGACTCTACCATCGCATGACTCTACCATCGCATGACTGTACCATCGCATGACTGTACCATCGCATGACTGTACCAACGCATGACTGTACCATCGCATGACTGTACCATCGCATGACTGTACCATCGCATGACTGTACCATCGCATGACTGTACCATCGCATGACTGTACCAACGCATGACTGTACCATCGCATGACTGTACCATCGCATGACTGTACCATCGCATGACTGTACCAACGCATGACTGTACCATCGCATGACTGTACCATCGCATGACTGTACCATCGCATGACTGTACCATCACATGACTGTACCATCACATGACTGTACCGTCACTTGACTGTACCATCACATGACTGTACCATCACATGACTGTACCATCACATTAAATCACTTGACTGTACCATCACATGACTCTACCATCGCATGACTGTACCATCGCATGACTGTACCATCACATGACTGTACCAACGCATGACTGTACCATCGCATGACTGTACCATCGCATGACTGTACCATCACATGACTGTACCATCACATGACTGTACCATCACATGACTCTACCATCACATGACTGTACCATCACTTGACTGTACCATCACATGACTGTACCATCACATGACTCTACCATCACATGACTGTACCATCACTTGACTGTACCATCACATGACTGTACCATCACATTAAATCACTTGACTGTACCATCACATGACTGTACCATCACATGACTGTACCATCACATGACTGTACCATCGCTTGACTGTACCATCACATGACTGTACCATCACATGACTGTACCATCACATGACTGTACCATCACATGACTGTACCATCGCATGACTGTACCATCACATGACTGTACCATCACATGACTGTACCATCACATGACTGTACCATCGCTTGACTGTACCATCACATGACTGTACCATCACATGACTGTACCATCACTTGACTGTACCATCGCATGACTGTACCATCACATGACTGTACCATCACATGACTGTACCATCACATGACTCTACCATCACATGACTGTACCATCACTTGACTGTACCATCACATGACTGTACCATCACATTAAATCACTTGACTGTACCATCACATGACTGTACCATCACATGACTGTACCATCACATGACTGTACCATCGCTTGACTGTACCATCACATGACTGTACCATCACATGACTGTACCATCACATGACTGTACCATCACTTGACTGTACCATCGCATGACTGTACCATCACATGACTGTACCATCACATGACTGTACCATCACATGACTGTACCATCGCTTGACTGTACCATCACATGACTGTACCATCACATGACTGTACCATCACTTGACTGTACCATCGCATGACTGTACCATCACATGACTGTACCATCACATGACTGTACCATCGCTTGACTGTACCATCACATGACTGTACCATCACATGACTGTACCATCACATGACTGTACCATCACTTGACTGTACCTGGTTCCTGTGTCTCAGGGAAGAGTGTAAGTGTTGTTGTTGTGTGTCAGGCGAGCGGATCCCTACAGCAGACCTTACAGGCTCTTCAGAGCGAGCTGGACAGTCTGCGCGCCGACAACATCAAGCTCTACGAGAAGATCAAGTTCCTGCAGAGCTACCCAAGCAGAGTGAGTCCTTCCCGACACCATTGACCGCTCCCTGGGATTACTGTGTGACGATAGACGATATTCTTCTGAGGGTGTTTCTGTGCTGGTTTCGGCCTGTCGTGGTCAGCTGACTTCCCAAGCTTTACATATGCTTTAGATTCTGTGCGATGGTCAGTTCACAGCTGTGACACAAATTTACTCTTTCATTAACCTAATTAAAAAAACTGTCATATAAATGTGAAGCTTGTGAGCACAGACTTAAGTGTGGTCTCATTTTAAAGAAGACCCTTGTCAGATTATTGTTGAGGTAAAAAAAAAGTATAAAGTTAAAGAGGTTTAATTTTTATGAAAAATATTTATGAACATTATATAAAATATATATTTTATGAAACATGTTGAACTGCTAGAAAATCAAAGCCATAAATCTAAGTTGTGTTCCAAATTTGAGGTTGATATCTCAAAAAACGAGCTTTCGGTGAGATTGTGTTTGGGCGCAGTACCGGATTTTCCCCATTAGATGCAGTAAAACTCCACTGGGACACAGAGATGGATTTGGGATTTGCAGTTCAGTTTTTCTCTCTCAAATATTACACACATACAAACCACACTCTGCCATTCAACACACACACAAACAATTATAGCTGCATAATTTATCCAATTGGCTCTATAATATGCAGAAGCAGAAAACAGGAATAAAGCGAGTATTTGCTTTATAGGCCAAACCTGAGAAAATGCCACCATCTAGTAAAAAATTGTTAAAAAAATCATTATATTTGATAGTTAAATGGCCCTGGGATTAAAAATTGCATTGTTGTCCTTCAGGTCCTGAGTTGAACTATTTTGTGTTACTAGTGCAAAATGGATTAATGAAAGCAAGTGGGAGTTAAATAGTAAAATGCATATAAAAATACACACCTGTGCCACAATGTATGCAGTCGGCATTAACACAGGCAAACTGATCAAGAAAACAAAACTGGAAAAGACAAACATGTCCCTGAAGACGCACAAGGGTTAATGGCTGATATTTCCCACCTCGAACTTCAGAGAATGTTTTTTCGTTGTTGTTTTTTTTTTTTTTTTTTTTAAGTGCAAAAAGTTTTGAAGTTTAAATTTTTTTGATTGAATTATTTTGACACAAACGTTCCGCAGTGGTGCTTCTCTATTGGTCAGACATGTTTGATTGACAAGTGTCTACACCAACGACATCTTTCTGACAAAGAAGTCATGTTCGCCACTCGCCAGCAAGCTTTTTGCCAGTTACGTCCTGCGTCACATCTCTCATGCGGGTTCTCGTCGACCAGGGTCAGCGCGCATCATAGCGCACACAGGCAGGCACAGAACTAGCTAGCGAACCTAGGTCTTAAATCTAATAAGTTATGTTTTTTACAACACGTTTTTTGATGGAAAAGTGATGTTTAATTTCCATAGTCTTTGTTTAGTGAACGAAAGCGAAATCAGGAATTGCGGTCTTTCAGTTTGTTTATCGTTACCTAGCTACCATGGGTTTAAGTTGTACAAGATGTGCTGTAGCCTTACAATGCCCAAGTCGCGTTTCATATTAACAGATGAATTGGCTTCGCTCAGTTTATTAAATACATCCAACCTGAAATGTCTCTTACAAACTATGAAGGGACAATGAATCAATCAATACACTGACATGGCAATGCTAGACAGATAGCCTACTTTGTTTGCACAGCCCTGCCGTGATTTTGTCACTCTTCTCTCCACTCCTAGACCTACGTCTGGTGACAGCGGGGAAACTTTTACCTCGATAAAGTTAGGCCTACTTATTGTATTGCAGAAAAGTAAACTTCCAGTAAACTCCAGTTAACCAGTTCATGTTTCTTCTTTAGGTGATTCAAGCAGTAACGACTAATTAGACTCAATACTGCTATTATAATACACAATACATTTTTTTTGTAATGCAATGTTTTCAACAGGGAAATATAAACAGCATTTGTCAAATTTTCCCTTAACCCCCCACCCCCTTATCAACAACACATCAGCATTAGTCAGCAGAGTACAAATACATGGGTGAAGTAATCATACAAAATAAATACACACAAAAAAAGAAAGAAACAAAAAAGAAAAAGAAACACCTATTTACAAAGCAACCCTTGTGTGTATTGCCAGAGATGGTGAAACCCTAGCATGTGATGGATCCTTTATAGATACGATATAGTACAACTACAGTGCAATGTAAATAGTAAATATAAGATAAAGTGAGAAGTAATAGTAAATAGTTTAGTCAATAAAATAAACAAACAGTATACAGCAAATACAATTGTAATGAAAAGGCTGTATAAAATATAAGCTATATAAAATAAAATGACACAACCCTGTCTATTTTTGTTTAATTTTAGTTTTATTGATCAGTAATAGACACTGTAACAGTATAAGTAGCCTAAAAGGTATAAGAAGTTATACAAGACAAGAAAAAGTAAACGATTCAGACAAACATACAGCAGGATACAACGTTAAAATAGCCAAAATATAAAGTTATGAAACTTCACTTTGCCCTCAGCCAAAACGATTTGCCAGGGAACAAATGATAGATTAATGAGACCAAAGATCGCCCGTTATATACACAAGACGAATTATATCTCATGTTTAACCACTAAACTAGAGACATCAGAGCCAGCGGCAAACGTCAGAAGCACTGGCTGAGGTACGGCTGTTCTCGGCGGGGTACATGAGCGCTGAGCGCCCGGTGAAAGACTGGATATCACAAGTCAGATCAATTTTTAAATAGGCGCTATCTTTATAAATAAACCACAGATTTGAGCTTTAAACAACTACATTGTCGACTGAAAAACTATTAAAACGACATTTCGTGACACAATAACAGTAGTATTTTTAAATGTCGCGGCTTTTCTCGTCTGTCAATGCGCGCTGACCCTGGTCGACGAGAACCCGTTCAACCCGCATGAGAGATGTGACGCAGGACGTAACCCCGCCCCCCGGGCGAGATACCCCAAAATTCATGAATCCCGAGTGGCGAACATGACTTCTTTGTCAGAAAGATATCGTTCGTGTAGAGACTTGTCAATCAAACATGTCTGACCAATAGAGAAGCACCCGCCCACTGCGGAACGTTTGTGTCAAAATAATTCAATCAAAAAAATTTAAACTTCAAAACTTTTTGCACTTCAAAAAAAAAAAACAACAACAACGAAAAAACACATTCTCTTCAATACTTTTTTTATTCACGGGGTATTTTTTGTTGTTGCATTTGAACAGTTTTTTCTTTGATTGAAAATATTTTTTTTGATTGAAACAACTTTTTTGGAATTGAATGATTAAGACACAAATGTCCTACCCATGTATGGCCCAAACACAAAAAGATTACTTCAATCAAAGAGAACATTTTCAATAATAAAAAAAAGTGTTCAAATGCAATTTTTGGAGTCTCAAATATTCTATTTGCATTCAAAAACGATTTTCTATATTTGAAAATGTTTTTCTTTTCATTGAAGTGACTTTTTTATTGATTCTGTTGTTTGTTTGTTTGAAGCAACTTATTTTTTGATTGAATGATAAAGACACAAATGTCCTACCCATTATATGGTCCAATCAAAAAACAATGTTACTTCAATTAAAAAGGTTGCTTTAAACAAAAAAAAAACGGACTTCTATCAAAGAAAACATTTTCAATCAAAGAAAAGCAGTGTTCAAATGTATTTTTTTGAGTCTCAAATATATTTTTGGATTCAAATAATTTTTTTCTTTGATTGAAAATTTTTTTTTTCATTGAAGTGAAGGTTTTTTTAATTGAAAATATTTTTTTGGATTGTAGCAACCTTTTTTTTTATTGAAAAATAAAGAAACAAAACTACCTCCATAAAGTTCTTGCCGCCCGCTGGTCAAACTGTGCAGCCTCTCTGCTCAACCCGTAAATAAATGCATCGATCCGCAGATTATGTTTGAGTTCTTAATGGTCTGTAGATCTTTTGCCAAGCGTGTCAGAGGTTACGGGTTCTAAACCGCACTCGTATAGTTTTTTCTCTCTCTCATCAAAACCGAATATGTTCATCAGTGGTTACAGACAGTCTATATCAAGCAGGGAGACGTTTGAATGCATTTTATTTTGTGATCTCACCGGAACGAATAGAGAGTCTCAGCAACGGCGATAGATTGAAGAGGGCATACGAGTGAAGACTGCGCGAGCCACAGAGAACACTGTATCCATGACACTGATAGCAGCGGACACGAGCGCTCAGCTTTATTTAAAAAACAACAGATCTCTTATTTAATAGCGAACTAAATGAATGCTCTGCTAGTTAACTGGAGATACCCGCAAATTACGCCTATGAACGACTTTACTGGATCTAAACAAATCAATCTAACCATAGATGTTACCAGTAGTGGTGGCTTTTTTAATCTATTTAAAATAATTTTGCAAGGGTTCTATGACATTAGTATATATTTTTAGGAATTTTAGGAAGTTCGATGTGCCCAGTCGAGTTCACATTTCAACAGTCAACCTGGTGAAGTACTCCTTAAACCACATTTAGCATAATTGTTTGTTTGATCTGACTACAGCACTTTAAAGCGAAATGTAAAAGCTTTTTATTTAAGTTTTATTTTAAACTTGAATGAAATGTATTTGAAAGCAGGGCAAAGCTTGACACTTTGCACTTTTTAGTTGCAAAAGTTTTTATTTTTGTATAAAGACATAAAGTAATATCAAACTGCATTTAATTTGTTGTTTCTTTTCTTATAAATTGTGTCCAGTGGCGGCGCCAGGGGGGGTCTTGGGGGGTCTCAAGGCCCTCCCAAAAAACGGTTTGACCCCCCATTTGACCCCCCACTCCCTTCCTGATTAAAACATATATAAAGATTTAAACATGTTTCTCTTCAAACTACGCAGAACAATAGTAATTAATAATTTATTCGACATAAAAAATATAAACCCCCATGGACGTCGCTGCGGCTTGCGTCATTACGTTCAAGGCGCTCCCGCGAGCCCGCAAGAGCTGCTACGCTACAGCGGGCACGGATGGTGGAAATCCTGGCGGCTGAGTGGATTTAACGGGGGATTTAAGCCATGGCCCAGCCGAGAAACCAAGACAGCCTCAACTAAAATCATACCCGCCTCGTTCTTTTGGATCGCAGGGGCAGCTAGCATCCAGGGGTTTTAGTTGCTCGTGATTTAAACAGTACCAGTGGCTTGAATAGGCTATTCTGTGTCAAAAAAGACGCGGCTTTTTGTTTTGCCTGTCGTAATTTTTTTCACAGTGTGCATGGATCTGGTGGTCACTCATTATGTCCAGTCTCCTCAAAAAGTGTCAATTTTAACATGCTATATAAAATTATCTGTGGGGTACTGGCTACGTAGCCTATTTTGAGCTAAAACTTCATATACACACTCTGGGGACACCAAAGACTTATTTTACATCGTATGAAAAGGGCATTATATCAACCCCTTTAAACTTTAGTTTTTTGTGAGTAGGCTATCAATAAGTAGCCTATTTCAAACCTGATTCAAGACAATTCTGTAATTACAGCTACAATTTCAGCAGGCACAAGACAAAACATTTACGAAATGGCTGAGACATCAATTAGACAGAGAGACGCTTGAAAAAAGGAATGAGAGATGATCTGTTTTATGACACAGATTAAACACTGTTAGGTAGTAGGTACATTACCGTTCAAAAGTTTGGGGTATGTCATATTTTTTTAATGTTTTTGAAAGTCTCTCTTGGATCACCAAGGATGCATTTATTTGGTAAAAAACTGTAATATTATAAAATATTATAACGGAATTTAAAATAATTATATTTTAATATATTTAAAAATTTTAATTTATTCCTGTGATGGCAAATGGCTGAGAAGAAGACAGGAGGCGACTGGACAGAAGTAGGGCAATCAAAAGGTAGTGAGAGCATGACAATAATAGATACTATTTTGTAAATATGCTTCCTGTCATGGGAGTGGCAATGGCAATTAAAATTCAAACATATTGTTTGCAAAATGCAATTGATTAATTAATTAAAAACAAAGTAGTTGATATGCGGTGTTGTTTTTGTTGTTAAGTAGCAGTAATATGAAGTTATTAGCCGTGTCCACTGTATTTTTTGTTGGTTTTCATGAGACCCCCCTTGAAAGGACCAGGACCCCCCGTTGCCCCCCCATTCAAAATTGTCTGGAGCCGCCACTGATTGTGTCTACTGCAATCAATCACATAGGAAAAAGTAAACTACATTTATATACTGCGAATCGTTTTTTGAATTGAGAATCGTTTTTGAATCGATAATCGATTTTGAATCGAATCTTGAGCCTAAAAATCGGTATCGAATCGAATCGTGACATTTTATGAATCGTGCACCCCTACTTGTTTGTGTGATATTCCTCTGCTATATCATAGGTTATAAATATTAGACAAAACTCACAGGGGCTTTTTTGTGATATTATTGTATACAAATCCGCATGCCTAGTGCCGTGAAGGTTGATGGTCTGAGCATGAACTTGATTTAGTGTGATCAGATCATCTGTGTGTGTGTGTTAGGCTGGAGACAGTGATGATACAGTGATGCGCTACTCGTCTCAGTACGAGGAGAGACTCGATCCCTTCGCCTCCTTCAGCAAAAGGGTGAGAACATGAACTCTCGCTTCTGAAAGTGTGTGTTTGTTGATTCAGGTGTTATGCTTTTTAATGTGATTTACTCCTTTAGGAGCGTCAGAGGAGATATCAGAGCCTCAGCCCGTGGGACAAAGCCACGCTCAGCCTGGTGTGTATCTCACACACACACACACACACACACTCAGAGTTCACAGTCTGTGAGTTTCAGTGGATTATAACGTGCTTCTGCAAACTCAGCATACACCAACGGCCAAACATCCTCCTAAAGCTGTATAAAAAATAGTGGATGAATCGTGAATAGTTTATGAAAATTTATAGTTTGTAAAAAGAGAAGTCATCATGAAATCCTTATAGTGTTAACGGAATATTGCAGTGTTTTATAATCATCACAGATTTGTTGAATGATTCGTAATCTTTAATCAAAAGCATGAAGCATCCACAGTAGCCCCGCCCCTCCAGCAGCCTGTCACTCACATGACATCACAGCGCCTCATTAGCATACAGTCCAATCAGGCCTCACTGGAGAGATCAAGTCCCGCCCTACATGTGGTCCCTGCTGCTTCGCCTAGATCAACCCCACAACCTGGTCACATTTACAGAAGTCGTCCAACTTACAAAATAGCAAACTATAGCATTATAAAAGTACATAAACATTGAAAATATATCAAATTGACTGTGTGCGATTGATACCTGTGGAAACGCATCATCACCGACTGTGAAAAGGGTTCATGGGAAAGAACAAAAACAAGAGCATCTCTCTAGTTTTCTGCCAGAAGCAAATCTCTGTTTTAACCACAGAAATGATGACAGCCATAAATATTACTATTGTAATTATTCTGTTAAAATGTGTGTGTTTCAGGGTCGTGTGATCCTGTCCAATAAGACGGCCAGGACTGTGGCGTTCTTCTACACGCTGATCCTGCACTGCCTCGTCTTCCTGGTGCGTCACATGACCCTCAGACTAACTGTCTATTACTGCTGGTGTAAAGCCTTATGACCGTGTGTGTGTGTGTGTGTGTGTGTGTCAGGTGCTGTATAAAACCGCCTGGAGTGAGAGTATCGGCCGGGACTGCGCTGCATTTTGTGCGAAGAAGTGAGTGTTTTCACCCAGTGTGAGACTTTTTTGAAGCTCTGTGTGTGTGTGCGTGTGTGTGTGTGTGTGTGATTAATGATCCACACACTCTTCCCACAGGTACTCGGATCACCTGCACCAGTTCCATGAGAACGGAGACACCTGGCAGTAGCTCTTCACATCATCACATTAGATGACATCAGAATCAGAGGTTGTCATGAGTTATTGGGACCAGGACCGTTTGGGAGAATAGTGGATTAAACATGATTAAATAGACAGCAGGTTTAAAGGTGTGATGGTCATTCTCTCTCTTACTGTTCACTTGACTTGAATGACGTAAGCAATCCTCTGTAACGAGCTCTCGCTCTCGTGATTCTAGCGTCTTACAGAGACTGATATCAGTGCTAACGGTTTATTTAATACTTAGATCATCTGACACCATATCTGTATTCCTTCATTTATATATGCAGTTGATGGGGCTTTAGATGTAGTATCTTACAATTCAATTAAAGCTTTCAGGGAATGTGTGTGTGTGGTTGTTTATTATGAGATTCAGTTATTAATAAAACTTTTGAAAGAAATCTCTTACGCTTATTTGATCAGAAAAACAATTTAAATCAGCTGTTTTCTATGTGAATATGTGGTAAAGTGTAATGTATTCCTGTGATCAAAGCTGATTCAGCATCATTACTCCAGTCTTCAGTGTAACATGATCCTTCAGAAATGCTCAATTATTATCACTCAGTTATTAATAATGGTTGTTATTATTTAATGTTAAAACCTGTTTTTGCTGCTTAATATTTTAGTGGAAATTATGCTAAATGATTTTGAAGAATAGAAAGTTCAAAAGAACTGAATTTATTTTAAATAGAAATCTTAAGTAACATTATGAATGTCTTGACTGTCACTTTTGATCCGTTTAATGAATCCTTGATGAATAAAAGTATTAATTTCGTTCTTTAAAAAAAAAACAAAATTAGGGATGCCAAAAGATGGTATGTCCAACTTGTAAAACCTGGCGAAAGTGTTCTGTGAAGACCAGCCAGCAAGCCGAAGCAAAGCAGTTCTGAGAGGGAGCTCCAAAACGGCGATAGACCCCAAGGGCTTGAACGGGGGAGGAGAGAGAGCCTTCAGAACCAGCGCCGGGACGGTACGGTCTCCTCGCCCCCTGAGAAAGCTGACCACCAGTGCATGCCTTCCGATCGACTGCCACATTAACTTTTAGCGTGGACGGTAGGCTCCCGTTATACAACCTGTGCTGCAGGAAACGTAAAACTTCCGACCGGGTCAATATCGTTATCACAACACCATTTCACAAACACTCCCCATTTCAGAGTGTAAAGGTGCCTTGTGGAAGCCTCTCCAGCAGCCAGGCATGAAGACTCCACAACCCCTATCGTGCCGTTCGCTGAGACAGAAGGATATCCGCCAAGGAGGAGCCTTGAACTCGAGGGAGTACCCACGTTGAATTATATCCAGCAGCCAACGCGAAATGCCTGGAATAGCTCTCCGCGTGTCTAGGAAATGAGATTGTGGCCAAACCTCTCTGGTCGCCAACGCTGGCGGGGAAACGGCTCGGGGTGGATGAGCTGGCTGCTGTTTGGATGTTCGAATAGGAATGTTGGCAACCCGGTGGCATGGGAGGTCATGACAGGCACAGAACGCGGCTCTGAGGCAGGGCAAGCAACGCAGGATTGACAGGATGAGGAGGATATATATATCCAATATATCCGTGTGGGAAAAGGAGGCCTTTGAAGAGGCATGGACGCCCGCCGACTGGGGTGCACACCACGACTTTACCACATGCTCACGGACGTCCGGGAAAAACGGTATCCTCCTCCTAGAAGCAGTTTGGTGGCCCGGCTGGAGGTACCAGGATTCTAGGCGAGGCCCAGCTCCTTAACCGCCTTCTCAAGAGCCCTGACGAGCTCCTCCTGGGCCTTCTGTGTCGGGGCGCTCTGGCTCCGACGCTGCCCAGTCTTTCTCCCACGCCCAGAGGGACAGGGAGACTTCCTCTCTGCCAGCGGCGAAGGAGACCAAATCTGCGACGACTGGAGGAGGGCGGAAGCTCTCGTCGGAGAAATGGACTGGGGAATGGAGCGACAGCAGGGGACGACGGGACCCGGCTCGATGGGACTCGCACAAATCCTGCCGAAAGTAGCCATCGGATGTGGTCAAGAAATTCTTTAGGTGCGTCTTCAGCGATGGCAGCGTGAAGGAAAAGAGTCTGACGTCACTGTTGCTCCTCTGCATTTTATACTGCCCGAAGGCTCGACAGTATTTGCAAAGTCGCGACAATTGGCTAAGATGGTCCTCACTGCAGAACACGAAATCCAGGGGGAGGAGTTGGATGCAGATCCAACTCCTCCCACCTTACATATACCTAATCCTACCCATCTCCGCCCCCTGATCCCTAACTCCATCCCTAATCCTACCCATCTCCGCCCCCTGATCCCTAACTCCATCCCTAATCCTACCCATCTCCACCCCCTGATCCCTAACTCCACCCCTGAATCCTACCCATCTCCACCCCCTGATCCCTAACTCCACCCCTAATCCTACCCATCTCCGCCCCCAGATCCCTAACCCCATCCCTAATCCTACCCATCTCCACCCCCGATCCCTAACTCCACCCCTAATCCTACCCATCTCCACCCCCTGATCCCTAACCCCACCCCTAATCCTACCCATCTCCACCCCCTGATCCCTAACCCCACCACTAATCCTACCCATCTCCGCCCCCTGATCCCTAACCCCACCCTTAATCCTACCCATCTCCACCCCCGATCCCTAACTCCACCCCTAATCCTACCCATCTCCACCCCCTGATCCCTAACCCCACCCCTAATCCTACCCATCTCCACCCCCTGATCCCTAACCCCACCACTAATCCTACCCATCTCCGCCCCCTGATCCCTAACTCCACCCCTAATCCTACCCATCTCCGCCCCCTGATCCCTAACTCCACCCCTAATCCTACCCATCTCCGCCCCCTGATCCCTAACCCCCCCAATCCTACCCATCTCCGCCCCCTGATCCCTAACTCCACCCCTAATCCTACCCATCTCCGCCCCCTGATCCCTAACCCCACCCCTAATCCTACCCATCTCCGCCCCCTGATCCCTAACCCCACCCCTAATCCTACCCATCTCCACCCCTAATCCTACCCATCTCCACCCCCTGATCCCTAACCCCCCCAATCCTACCCATCTCCGCCCCCTGATCCCTAACTCCACCCCTAATCCTACCCATCTCCGCCCCCTGATCCCTAACTCCACCCCTAATCCTACCCATCTCCGCCCCCTGATCCCTAACCCCAGCCCTAATCCTACCCATCTCCGCCCCCTGATCCCTAACTCCACCCCTAATCCTACCCATCTCCGCCCCCTGATCCCTAACTCCACCCTTAATCCTACCCATCTCCGCCCCCTGATCCCTAACCCCAGCCCTAATCCTACCCATCTCCGCCCCCTGATCCCTAACTCCACCCCTAATCCTACCCATCTCCGCCCCCTGATCCCTAACTCCACCCCTAATCCTACCCATCTCCGCCCCCTGATCCCTAACCCCAGCCCTAATCCTACCCATCTCCGCCCCCTGATCCCTAACTCCACCCCTAATCCTACCCATCTCCGCCCCCTGATCCCTAACTCCACCCCTAATCCTACCCATCTCCGCCCCCTGATCCCTAACCCCACCCCTAATCCTACCCATCTCCACCCCTTACATCTGGATCCAATTCTAACATCTAACCTTACTTCTTTAGGCCTAACATTCTACCACTTGAACAAAATGTACTCTGAAGTTTGTGTCGAAACCAGTGGAAACTTCTGAGATGCTGGCTTGACAATATCAAAAATATAACAGTCTAAAAGAGTCTCATGACATATTGAGTAATCAACTGAACTTCTAACCCTTTTCATTCTTTAATGATTTGAGTTCTAAGTTGCTTCTACCTAGTAACAGAAGGCTTTGCACATGAAGAACCAATCAAATTGTAGGGAAATGATGTAATGCATCATGTAATTTTTGCCATGCTCCTATTCTACAACTGTTTTATACTTTTTGCTGGTGGGATTCTCTCTGAAATATGTCTGATATCCTCCGGCCATGATTAAAGTATATTCGAAGGCATTGTCTGGAGTCTGTCCAGTTAGTTAGTTAGTGGAAGTTACAGGTTATGTGAGACACTAAAGACCTTATTCCCAAGCGCTAGTGTCCAAAGGGGGCGAGACGTCGTTCTACTGTTTGTGAGACTCTTAGGCGGCTTAGATTGCGGTCAGGTAACTATAATTCTCATTTTATTCATGCAGTAAGAATAGCTACTCTTATGCGTCAACCAGCCGTTCAGATGTGAACTCAACTGAGTATAATATTTTCAGGTGTCAAGGACACTCGGTTCAACCTAAGTCAGGTGCGTAGGGGGAAATCTACCACAAGTTTCAGATACTTTTCCATTTAAACCTTTGCTAAATACATCGTCTGTTTATACAAGAATAAAGTTCAACATAAGCCTATCTATCTATAAATTACAGGAACGTCTGTCTGTCTGTCTGTCTGTCTGTCTGTTAATCGAATATCTCTTGAACCGTTAGTCCGATGGATTTAAAACTTGACAGGTGTCTTGCTACTACGGGCACGAGTAATATAAGTGCAGTGCCGAGTTTGACGTAGTTTGGATTAGAAATTCAAAATATATCATTAAATATATCGGTAAAAGAAGCACACATGGAAGTTGTGGTTTAAAAATAAACATTCTTTCTGACATTAGAGAGGGTTGTGGTTTAAAATAAACATTCTTTCTGACATTAGAGAGGGTTGTGGTTTAAAATAAACATTCTTTCTGACATTAGAGAGGGTTGTGGTTTAAAAAATGTGGTTTAAAATAAACATTCTGTCAGCTAAACATTAAGTCAGCTACACTGTTTACTGAAGAAAAAAAGTAGCGATTCTTTTCGAGAAATGTAGCGATTCTTTTCAAGGTTGTTGTTATACATTACAATGTAATTATGTGTTTATTACAATGTCATTATACATTTTTTACAGTGTCATTATAAATGTATTACAATGTAATTATACGTTTATTACAGTGTTGTTATACACTTATAACAATGTAATTATATGTCTATTACAATGTAATTATATGTTTATTACATTGTAATTATACATTGTTTACAGTGTCATTATACGTTTATTACAATGTAATTATATGTTTATTACAGTGTTATTATACATTTATTACAATGTAATTATACATTTATTACAGTGTTATACATTTGTTACATTATTATTATAATACATTTGTTACATTATTATTTTGTTACATTATTCTTTTTGAAAAAAAGTAGCGATTATTTTCTGAAAAAGTAGCGATTCTTTTGGAAAAAATTTGCGATTCTTTTTGAAAACAGTAGCGATTCTTTTGGAAAAAGTAGCGATTCTTTTGGAAAAAGTAGTGATTCATTTAAAAAAAAATAGTGTTAATTTTTTTATTATACATTTGTTACAGTCTTATACATTACAGTGTTATTATGTTTATTACAATGTAATTATACATTTATTACAGTTATTATCCATTGTTACATTATTATTATTATACAATTGTTACATTATTATTTTGTTACATTATTCTTTTTGAAAAAAGTAGCAATTCTTTTTAAAAAGTAGCGATTCTTTTCTGAAAAAGTAGCAATTCTTTAGTGAAAAGAGTAGCGATTCTTTTTGAAAAAGTAGCGATTATTTTCTGAAAAAAATAGTGATTCTTATTCCAAAAAGGAGCGATTCTTTTTGAAAACAGTAGCGATTCTTTTTGAAAAAGTAGCAATTCTTTTTGAAAAAAGTAGCGATTCTTTAGTGAAAAAAGTGGCGATTCTTTTCTGAAAAAGTAGCGATTCTTTTGGAAAAATGTTGCGATTCTTTTGAAAACAGTAGCGATTCTTTTTCTAAAAAGTATCGATTCACTGTCGAAAAAGTAGTGATTATTTTTTGAAAAAGTATCGATTCACTTTTGAAAAAGTATCGATTCACTTTCGAAAAAGTATCGATTCACTTTTGAAAAAGTAGCGAATCATTTTTGAAAAAGTAGCGATTCTTTTTGAAAAAGTAGCGAATCATTTTTGAAAAAGTAGCGATTCTTTTTGAAAAAGTAGCGAATCATTTTAGAAAAAGTAGCGATTTATTTTTGAAAAAGTAGCGATTCTTTTTGAAAAAGTAGCGATTTATTTTTGAAAAAGTAGCGATTTAACTGAATCTGTAAGTCAGCTACACTGTTTAATTCTGAATATTATATTTTATTCTGGTGCGCTTAACGTTATCGTTTTCTCAGAGTTTAGGCTTCTGCGTAATAGTAGCCTAGGCTATAAGCAACTTAAACATACCAAACCAACAATTACTAAAAACACACAAAAACTGATTTTGCACGGGCATTGCACTAGTAATTCATGTTTGTACAAGAATAAAGTTCAACATAAGCCTATTGTCACAGTCTGTCTTGTCTCCGCCTCTTCACTACACTTCCCAGCATCCCTCATGCTTTCGCACCTGCCTGTCATCATCGTTGTCACCTGTGTCTTAATTATCATCATCTATGTCACCTGTTTCAGTTCATCAGTGTTTGTATTTAGTTCCTTCAGTTCAGTCAGTATTTTGTCTGTAGTTAGTCGTGTTTAGCGTGTGTTATCCTGCCTCTCTGTACCTGCCTGAAGTTTCTTTGTAAGTAAAAGTAATTGCATTGGAGCTCTTGCCTTTTTGTCTTCTTCTGCCTGCACCACGCTGTGACACCTATACTTTTTAAAGCTACAATATGTAATTTTTTTTTTTTCGCTGCTAGAGGTCGCTAACCTCTTACAATAACAAAGCCAATCCACACTGCCAATCGGTGTGTCCGATGCCAGAGACTCTGCTCTTCACTGCAGCTGTAGATTATCAGTCTGACTGCAGACACATGAGTGTTGAATCTGAGCAGTTTTGTTTCTTCTGAAATACAGCAAAACCATGAGACTGAGGTGGTACCGCGGGATCAGAGGATAATGCCATGCTGTTTTCATGTAGGCTACTTAGAAGAATATGTCTGAAAAACATGGTGTTAATGAGAACCAACTCCAGTGAATAATGCTAAGCTCATCACAACCACAGATTTATGATTATAACTTTGATTCTGCGTGTTTAAACCAACACGTGTGATGATGAACCTCTCAGACGCTCTATTCTTGTCTGGTTCAGTGAACGAAACAACACATTTCCCATGAGAATGAGTAACAGCTAGACTCTGGCTTCATTCGTCTTCAGTCGACACACAGAGTACCACGAGTGTTTGAGACACCGAGCACTTTCCCATGAATCTGTGTCGTATGATGAGAAAAGCACGTGTGTCTTTATGAGCGTGTGGATTCTCTCTCCTCCCACAGTCCTTTGCGGCTCAGCGTTTCACACTGAGATTCGAGGCAGACTGTTATATAATATTTGTGTGTGCGCTCTTGGGCCGATACAGCATGCGTGTGCGATCTCAAGAGTTTGTTCCGGGTCCTTCTGTGGTTTGATTGACACTTGCAGCGGGTTTACTTCAACTGACCTGGGTTTGATTCATTTCAAATGTACTATATGGGAAACAACCTTAAAGCATTTCATTAAGACACATTCTTAAAGCCCCCCTGTAGTCAATAATGTATCCCTTATAACTCATCTTTGATCACCAAAATTACATATTTAAACGTTTTTTCCTTGAAAAATATTCTTTATGCCTTAAAATAGCTTAAATGTAACTCATTTAGCATGCGCGGTTCTATGAATATGCAAACGAGCCCCGCCTCCACTCACTCACTCACTCAGAGATCCACTGGTTGACGATCACACGTTGATCTGATTGGTTACAAGGTGGTTTGTGACGTCACCAAACACCAGTGATTTCAAACCGTGTGTTTGAGACTGTCTTTGGTTCACTGCAGTTTTAAGCAGGAAATACTCAGCAATGCTGTCGACTTATGAACTTACACATGGTTTGTCTTAAAGAAACACCATATTGAAAACACCACATAGACCAGGGGTTCTCAAAGTTTTGATAGGTGAGGGCCAATTTAGGAACCCAACATTGAACTGAGGGCCGCCAAAGTGGCGGGGGAGAAAACGAAGAAAAAAAAAACTGAAAAGAAAATCCCATTTGAAATTATTTTAATGACCAGGTTGCATCTCTACAGTTTACATTAGTTGCAATAAACACATTTTAATTCATAACTGAGGCTAAACCTGGCAAAACTTGTGAAAATTTTGGGGGGGAGAGAAAGAAACTTTTAAAATAGAAGCTTACCAAACAAGTCATCATCATCATTCATTTCTATCATTGCTTGTCAGTCGCGTTTCCATTATTGCAGATTTGCATATTATTATCTATCTTTTTTAACCCGTAACTGAAAAACGAAAAATGAACGGTTGTTGTCTTTTTAAAACGCAAAGTTGAACAAAATTTTAATTTGAACTGGCTTCACCAACTGCTGCGCAAAAAAAGTAAATATCGACAGACTTTTTCAGATTTTTGTTTAAATGACTTTTTGCCCCTTTATTAAACATTTTAAATATTCACAAATTAATATGGAAAACATGTCGATTTTACTGGTTTTCTAAGGCCAAATTAGAACCTGGAATTTATATTTTTCCCGCAGTGATGAATGAGAAGAGCCATATAGCCTGTACTGTACGTGTCTGATCTAGCCTGATTTATAGGTGAGTTATAGGCTAATGATAATAAATGCGTCTGAAAAAACAGCGAGGCATTTTAATTGTTTATTAATAAACTATTGTTTTCTAAGTGTCGGCTAAAAACATATCTCCATCTCCGCTGTTAAGCAGATGCGCTTTTAGAGAGAAATCCACCTTTCATACGGATTACATAATCAGGTATTTGCTTTCGATTCGAGTTTGTTTGTTTAAAAGTGCACATTTTAAGCTTTATCCTACATAGGCTATATTTTGTTTCAGTTCTCGCGCTCCAGTTCACGGAGATCATGAAAGCGCGTAGTAGCCTAGGCTACTGATTGTTTTATTTTATTTTACAAAAGCACGTTTTCTTGTTATGAGTTTACACACATAAAAGTAGTTGCGAATAATGCATTATTATTTTCTGTATGACCAGAAATGATAGACTAGTTTAAGTTGTTTCCACTGTTGATAGGAAAATGCAAGTGTTCGCGCCCGCGAACATTTTGAAAGGTAATGGAAACGCGGCCATTAATAAGCTTGACATTGTTAAGATTATTATTAAGTCACATTGAATATTGATTACTTGGTCAACATACCCTTTTAAATTGCAATGGGATTTGTGGTGCTGGTTTCGGTTGGCCACGATTCCTATTCCTGTGTAGACAACCACTGTTCCTGGTGGCCTTGGGAGTGAGGTCAAGTGCGATCGGTCGGTCGGACCATGTAATTACCGCTTATGCCTATGGATGCCGCTAAACACCACTAAACAGAGATATTCATTTTTTCAAAGCAATAGTTTTAACAGTTTTACAGATGTTATCGCGGGCCGCCAGAAATGTTTCGGCGGGCCGCCATTGGCCCGCGGGCCGCACTTTGAGAACCTATGACATAGACACATAAACAACATTAAAAGCTGGATTTTCACCACATGATTTCATCAAAAACAAGAGGTCTATGACACCTGGAGGAAGGCCGGCATCGGTCTGTGTGTAGCATGTGTTTGTGGGTCTCACTCACTCGCAGGGTTGTGGACTCGAGTCGCATGACTTGGACTTGACTTGGACTCGAGTCCCAAATTTGATGACTTGCGACTCGACTTGACATATTCAAAGATGACTTGCGACTCGACTTAGACTTTGACAACAATGACTCGCGACTTGACTCGGACTTGAGCCCTGTGACTTGGAAAGACTTGACCTACCTTCTAAAACCACAGATCAGAGTTGTAATAATCACTGACTGTAGTATAGCACTGTATCATTGACGCATGATCACAGAGCTGATTAGCGCTGTTTTCGCACGTTTGGCACTGAGCCAGAGAGCGCGTGATGGAGTGTGTTCAGCAGCGCGAGTCAGTTGTCATTTATTATCACGCGTTCAGACAGTTTTCAACCAAATGTTTTCTTTTTTCTTTTTCAGGCATTTAAATACACAAGTACTAGCGAACCATTTATAATTTGAGGAAAAAAAACACACTGATATCTAAGTAAGCGGAAATAATAAACCTTTCAAATGTAATTTTGAGACATGCTATTTTCCCCCCACAACAAACGCACATTTTAGCCTATCGCGGAAATCGCGGGGGGGTCGGGGGGGGTCAGGACCCCCCCTATCTGAGGGTTGTCCCCCCTAAAATATCATTAAAATATGTGTGTTGTAAATAAAATGATATATTCTTAAAATAATTGTTTAAGAAATAAAATACAAATGCAAATGGGGCAACGACAAAAAAAAGTTTAGTCCCCCCTCCCTTGCCTCACAGTGCTTTGGTCCACTGCCTCCGCCCCTTTTACACACATTCCGGTGGCGGGAGAGATGAACTAAGTTTTTGAGTAGTTGTGGAACTCCAGTAAATATATATATATATATTATATAAATATATATTTCTCTTAAATATAGATGATGCTGAGTCATTAATAAATCATGTAAAAAAACAAATATATGATTGTGTACTAATGTACTTTTGTCACTGATGTAGTCTGCTATGTTAGCGATTATAACGTTTAACGTTACCCTTGTTTAATACAGTCTGCGTTTACCTAGCTTGTTTATAAGTTATATCCCCCCACACACACCCACAACGCTACGTGATGTAACGTTAGTCGTGTAGATTAGACTAGTCCGGGTGCGCATTTAGATTTTAATGCTTTCACTGTGATTTAGTCGGTTTATATAATTTAATATAGTTAATCTAATATAATATCACACGAAGAGTGCGGTTTTTCTCCAGATATCAGCATGATAACAAATGTGATTTTGATTTAATACAAGTTTAATAAACAAGAAGTTAATATTAAGTGATGTACATTTTAGACACCATATTACCAACGAAAATAGTTGAAAATTAAGCCACAACACTGAGAAACACACGAGGTGTTTCCTTACTGAATGAATCAGCTTTTTGAACAATCAGTTGAATGAATCTCAATGACTCACTCATTAACAGTGACTTACTGCCTCCTATTGGCGGTTTTAATTTCACATTTAAAGTATCTTTTCATGTTTTTAATCATTTCAAATATTTTTAATAATTAAAATAAAACATTTATTTTTAAAACGTCATAATATTATTTATGTCTGTGTAAAAACATCTAAATGCTACTTTAACCCTCATTTATCTTTGGGGTCTATCATGACCCCAATCGACTTTTCCGTAAATAAAACATGATTCCCGTCATCTCAGTTGCATAAAATTGTGTCACTTTTTCTACATTATCTATCTATACACACAATATACACTATACACGGGGCTTGATTCATTTGTTCTAAAGGTATGTAAAAAAAATTCAATTGTATTTTGGTGGCTTGATGAATGAAAAAGCTGACTAAATTGACCAAAAAAATCTTCAAAACCATACATTTTTTTGTAAATAAGTTGTTTTGTGTAAACAACTTATTTACAAAAAAATGCATGGTTTTGAAGAATTTTTTGGTCAATTTAGTCAGCTTTTTCATTAAACCAGAAAGAAACTTTAAGAAGGATCATGGAACGGTCTCCATGCTACACTAATAATAAGGCTTTGCTCGGTGTACACGTATCCTTGCAAGTACAATTTTGCCTGTATTATTGGTGTCCCCTTCAAAAATTGCTCTTGAGAATTGTTCTGTTCATTGTCCCCCCCAACATTTTGATCAAATTTTCGCCCCTGCCTATAGGTAACTATAAAGTCTTCTCCCTGTTCACCAGCCACTCACTTTCATGTCTTTCGGGAGAAATGGATGGATTTACGTTACGTTTTGTAACGTAACGTAGCCCCAAAAAGTGCCACGTGGCGCTTGATACGTCGCCATAGAAATAGGAATGTTCTAGTACAATTACTGTCGCGTTAACAAAATAATTTAACCAGGGACTCAATATTTTACTTAATTTTACTGAACTTAATGTGTAGCAAATCACGATTAATTTTCCCAATGAACAGTTACTTTTATTTTTTTTATTTTTAAATCTGCATTGCCACAATAAATTTGATAATATTATATATTATTATATTATATCATATTTTAAAAGCCTTTCTGATGTAAATTAGTATACATTTCATTTACTATAGTAATTAACACTGAGACAGTAATTTGTGCAAAAAGCACTAATGACTTGTTTAAGACTTGAAGCTTAAACTCGAGGACTTGCAACTTGACTTGGACTTGTCTGTCTTGACTCGGGACTTGACTTGGGACTTGAATGCAAAGACTCGAGACTTACTTGTGACTTGCAAAACAATGACTTGGTCTCACCTCTGCTCACTCGTCCTCTGTTCGTGTTGACGCTCATAGAGTAACGTTACAGATGTTTTACAGCCTTTAGGGTCACTGAGATTCTCCAGCGACTGTGTAAATGAGAACAAGAAGCTGAAAGCTCCAGAAGTGAGCGTCCCGAACTGTGACGTCCTGCTGCACCTCGATGGGTGGAAAATACCACAGTTTCTGCAATATAAAGTGTGTATGGTGTGCACACTATGTCAAGTTTCAGTACATGACAAAGCACACTGCATCAGTGCATCTCCAGTCTAAGGTATTGGACGTAATGTCCCGTGTGATTTTAACAGCTCTTTGTCTCATTTTAGATATAGACTGTCGAACGGCATGGCATTTTACCTGTAGTCAGATAGAGTAAATGGTGTGTGTATTTGGCATGCTGTCCGAGGAGGGATGCTGAAAACTGACGAGGAACGAAGGTGAGTCAACTGTGTATAAACAGTCTGGGTTCTGCCTGTTGGGTCATTTTGCTGGGTTATTTATTAAGTGTTGGGTAGTTTTGTGTGTAACCCACTGCTGGGTTAAATTTCATATAAATAGCATTTACTGCAAATATAAATAACCATTAATGAGGTCAAAATGAGCAATTTGGGTTAAATTTTGCAACCCAAGCTGCTGAGTTAAAGTAACCCAGCACGATGGATTACACATTTTAACTCAGCATGTGTTATGTCCAGCGTTGGGTTGCCAGATGGGTTGTTTTTAACCCAGCCATTTTAGAGTGAATACAGGCTTCCTCTCACTTGGACACCACTCGCATCCATTGCTGTTTAATATTACTGTATTATAGTGAGAGGCGAGCATACAGTATAGTAGGCTGTTAGCATATGGTGTTCCAGTCAGTGTCTCCATGAACATACAGCAGCTGCAGTGTGTGTGTGTGTCCACTCATGATGTGATGTGATCCCAGTGAGTCTCAGGCCTGATGGAGGAGGAGGAAGAGGAGGATGGTGCTCTGAATCACCTTCACTCAGTGGTGACCGATGACTTCATGACGTGGCCCATTTAAGGACCAATCAGAAATCCCGCTCTTCCCCTTTAAGAGCAGCTGCATTGCCTGGAGAATAGATGCGCGCGCGTGACGCGTCATGTATCAGTCTCTATAGATAGATAGCGATGCGATGTGATGGACTCCTCCACAAACCCGCGGCGATGGACCTGGATTAACAGCATTGGCCTCACATGCAGTGACGCATTTAACGGAGGTGAGAATGGACGCGTGTAATGATGATGATGATGATGATGTTTCAGCGCGCAGCGTTCACAGGACGCGTTCAAAAACGCGAGCCGGAGCGCAAGAAGAACGCGTCCTGAATGAACGGCCCTTCGCACTCATTCATTATGCGCTGTATCTGTGTTCAGTGTGCGTTTAAGCGCTTAATGTGGAGTAACTGATGATTGGATCAGCTATATTGGGTCACAGTCGCTGGTTCTGGTTCAGTGTCGGTCATCATCTGGACAGTGTTTAGTGTTGCGCGTGTGTGTGTGTGTTATTGATTCAGGCCTCGTGCACCGGCTTCATTCACAGAGATTCACAGCATCATGCATCACCCACCCAATAACAGACAACCTGGAATAATCAAGTGACACACACACACACACACACATATACACAACAAGGCCCTTCTGTGGGTTTGAGGGGCCATAACGTAAACATCCATAACACCACTGCACACAAGGACGCCTTTCAGCACCAAGATTGTAGGTTACATTGACACTATGCTCAATATGAAAATGTGTATTTGATATGCTGTAACTGGTTGCTATTTCTTTTTAGTTATTCACCATTTTATCACCTTTTAGCTTTCGCAGTACACAAACAAAAAATGATTTGACACATTAATTATTACAAGTAAATAAACAATATAGTCTCTTTAATAATACGTGGACATAGCAACTGCGTGTAAGAATTATACAGATATGTTGAGTGAATGAAATTGTGTCCCTTCTGTAAATAAAATGTGTGTAAATATTCATATAGACTAATGCAACAAAATCAGTGTCAGCAAAAAGTGCGGCAGAACTGTGTTTTCTGATGACCTTCCTCATATCATTCCAAAAGTGTTTTCAAAGTTCAACAGTAAACTTGAATATCCACTAAGTAAACATTTCCATGACTTATTTTCTGTCAAACATGAGCATGTACACAAACACCTATTCAGAATATTCACAAAAACCATAACCTAAAAGAGTGTTGAGTCCAAATATAGCGAAAGTGTGTTTCTGAGTTCACTTTATTGATCAAGCCATGACTTCCTGTTTCACTGTGCTGTAAATATGAGGAGACACACAGGCCAGATTCACACGGTCCTCAAACACCCCAGCAGCACCAAATGCTGGATAGTTCAGTCTCTGAAATGCTCTTTTCCTCCTTTTAGCCAATAATTAGGAAGTGTTAGTTCACCCAAAAATTTAATTCCTCCCCTCATGTCGTTCCAAACCTGTAAGACTTTCCTTCATCTTCGGAACACAAATGAAGATGTTTTAAATGAAACCTAAGATGTTTCTGTCCCTCCGTTGACATTCTATTCACCAGAAACTCTGATGCTTTAAAACCTTCATAAAGAGATGATAAAATAATGAAAATATGAATGGAGCGGTTTAATCCAAGTCTTCTGAAGAGACATTTAATTAAAGCCCCCCTGAAGTCAGTCATTTTATCCCTTAAAACTCATCTTTGATCACCAAAATGACTTATTTAATATATGCAGAACCATGAATATGGAAAATACTGAGGTGCAAATAGTATTTTTACATAGTGTGAATAGAATATATCGCTAAGAAAATATGCTATTTTCACGTGGTGTAAATAGGCTAGCCGGTGCCATAAAGAAATGTATATTAGTAGCATGTGTCCCACAAGAGGTTTGACACACTTCATACACTGCTGATGGTCTGTGGGGAGCATCACAATAAAGTGTTCGCAGATATGAATCTAATAATACTCTAATGACTTCTAGTTGACATGGAGTTGCAAAGTTACCTCATGTCTAAAGTGGACCATCAAAATAAAGTGTTAGCAACATTTGTTTGGTGATATTGTTATTCTTCCAAATGTTTTACTTGAATTAAAGGTTAGATTTTTGTGAATATTTTGAAAAGTTCAAGAAGTGAACAATACATTTGTTCCAGTGTTCCCATTGTTCTTTATCAGTGTAACGCGCTTGTCTTATTTTCAGACAGATGCTGGTCCGTGTGTGTCTGCAGTCGGTGCCGTTCTCCAGAGAGAAGACAGCGCAGTGTGTGTCTGTCAGGACAGGCATTAATAACACACAGGCTATGTGTGGCTTAGTCTAGTCACATAGTTGGAAACACACACGGACCGTACAGTAAACTCATTACAATAGTAGGGATATGCAGATACTGTTTTTATTTAGCATGACAAATATGCTTTAATGTAAAAAAAAATATTAAAAATGCAGATGTCATCCAAGCCGAGAGAGCCGATGCTTTGATTAACATGAATAATGTTGCAGCAGCTTCAGTCTGCTGATAGTTTGTGTTCTTCTTTGTGTATCCTGTAACATTTACTCAATGCGTGGTGCGCAAGTGTTGCATGTATGTTCTGTGGCAATGGGTGTTGATACGGTAGTGTGGCTTCGGCATGATGTTGTTTCAAATATTGCAGACATTTCCTTTAGACTTCCAAGCATCCCAGATGATAAAATGTGTATTTAATCAGTGCAGAAATACAGTCCTGCTTTGGCAGTCATAAGTGTTCAGATATAATAGATCTTATATGATCATGTTCATATTTAGGCTTCATTCACTGATGTTCTGACAAGGTGAAACTTTCCTTTCTCAGTTTCATTTTGATGAAGCATTTTAAAGGTGACATTAATACTAGTGTCAATATTATTATTAACCGAGGCTATGACCATGCATGACAATAGTGCTTCTACTTGCAAAGGTGTAATAAAAAAATGATCTTGGTGTTGTGAATTATGATCTAAACAAAATGTTTCAAAACCACATTAAATTGACTTGCATGGAAAATGAGCCTCATGCATATAGTAAAGATGCTGTGATGGATTTTCTCTGATTATAGTTTTCCGACCACATTTGGTTAAATGTTCTTAAAAACACAAACATAATCTATTACAAACGTAGGCTGAATCTGAAATCGCCCCCTATACCCTCAATTAGGGCATTATTTAAGGGAACAGCCATTAGGAGTGCTGTCCGAAACCATAGTGGACGTAACTGAGTGCACTTATTCAATCCCACAATGCACTGCAATAACAAGTGTACAACCGATGTACGCTCAACAGCTTTCAGTATTCACTCACTCATTTTTATTCACTCCTTCAAGTAAATGGTAGTAGTGGACTGAGGTTGGGAATCGTAAATGAGGGTTTAGGGGGCGATTTCGGATTCAGCCATACTCTGACATTTGTTATGGTTCTTGACCATTAGGTGGCGCTGTTACTAAACTGCTTCGATACCTTCAGGGCATGGTGGATATGACATATACCAAGTTTCGCTGCGATAAACCAAACCATTGGCCTGATTTAGATTTTCTGAAGATTGTGGGAAAAAAACTGTTTCCCATGCAAGAACTATCTTTGTATGTAAAAAAGCTACATACATTTTGATCTACAAAAACTGTGATTTGATTGGACTGACCAGATTTAGGCCACATCCACACGAAGCCAGAGCTTTCCCTATCCGCTCTTTTTTTTTCCCTCGTTATAAAAAAAAAATTCTGTAAACACTGCGTTGTCTCAAGAAATATCTGCATACACACGAAACCACTGAAACCGACTCAAAACGATGTAGTATATATGCCAGACCAGTATGTGGCGCTGTAATTCTGCCACTGAGATACACTAAAAAAGGAGAAGAAGACTTGGAGCATGCTCAGTAGCTTCTGCAGCACGAGCACAAGCATGTAGTCCGCCGTTGTTGCGGTCATGTAGCGTAGCTGTGTGTGACTACGGTCAACACGTGGGGTGATGACATCATCGTTTCACAACATATACGGATTGGCTGTACACACGAAAACACAAGGGTGTCGTTTTCGGATTTATCCACTCTGGGACCCGGTTTAAAAAAATAGCGGTTTCAGGCTCTCGAAACGCTGATACGATACTACATTTTTACGTATACAGCTAAACGTGTCTCCGCGTGGACGTGGCCTTAGACTTGAAGGGGGCGATTCTTCTAGCAGCATCACTGTCCCACTACAGTTGCTCTCAGACATCTGAAAGGCCGTCAAACTCTCTGGTTTACTGACCTGTCTCTCTGTCTCTGTCTGTGTCTGTGTGCCAGTGGTTTGCCGGGGCATTGGCATGGCCTAGTAATGAACGGCGCCGGGGCTCCCAGCAGCCCGGAGCATAACTCCTGCACGCGGCCCGACTGGAAGGAGTTCTGTGAGCTTCACGCTCGAGCTTCCGCTGCAGATTTCGCCTACAAGTTCCGGCGTTTCATCAGCGAGAACCCAAGCTACGACTCGCCTGGTGCTGACGCCAGCTTTTCGCAACACTTCGCGCAACACTTCTTGACCTGCTTCTCTGCGGCCCTCGAGCAGGTGCAAAGACTCGGCTCTCCGGGAGACTCCTCTGCTCCTCAGTACAGCATCGTGCCCTTTGTGGGCATACAGAGTTGCACGTTACCCTTCGGCCACAACCTGTACCAGCGCCGCAAAGACGTGGGGGCGTCGAGCGAGTCGCTGGATAGCATGGACAGCGGAGGAGGCGGAGCCAGCGGACAGGAGCAGCAAACGCCAACCCGTAAGACGCCATCTGTGAGCCAGTCCAGAAGTTCGGAAGACGTGTCGCTGGGGCGTCGCAAGACGCGCTTCAAGAAGGGATTCTCCCTGCGCAACATGAGTCTGAGCGTGGTGGACGGGGTGAAGGAGATCTGGCACCGCAGGGCCTCCCCAGAACCAGACCCCTCGGGGGGCTCCCGGAGGACCAATGGAGCAGAGGCCATGGGGTCCGAGCACTGGAGCCAGAAGCTACGGCTGCCGCGGGCCTCTCAGGGCCACCGGGTCGAGCTGCTGGAGATCCAGAGGGAGGGCGCGCTCAGGTACATGGTGGCCGATGACACTCACTGCATGGGGGCGGGACAGTGGCAGAAGTGCCGGTTACTGCTGAGGAAGACGGCCGGCGCCTACCTGGACACGGGAGAGAAGTTCCAGCTTGAGTTCTACGTTCCACCAAAGGTACAAGAGCTCTCTGATAAAGCCCTGATGTGTGTGTGTGTGTGTGACATTAGTAAGCAAGTGTGTGGATTGGGGGGAGAATAACCAGATCATTCTTATAGCATCCCCATAATGTTGGCCCAGATTCGGCCCACATCTGGTACACGTGGATTGTGGGAATCGGGCCGACGCTGTGTTTGCAGTTTGGGATATCTTAATCTGTTATTTGCATGGGCAAAGTGAACATTGAGCAAGTCACTTATTTGTCATTGGCACTGGGTACACTGGCCATCGAATAGCTTGTGACGAGGCTCAGATTCAGACAATGAAGGTGCAGGCCCGTATTAGACTTGAACAATCAAACATTTAGATGAGAACAGTTGAGATAAGATAACAGGTGAAAAAAAAAAAACAGTAGTGGGCAATGGCATATGCCTTGTTTCCATTACCCTTCAAATTGCTCAAATTGACATTGTGAAGTGAAAATACGCCCAATGAAAACTTGACAATTTCGCAAAAACTCCCATTTATCACAAAGTTTACACACTAGCATTGAGGTGGTTTTTCAGGCAATTCGATAAAGGAATATTTCGCAAGACTGCAATGGAAACTTTTTCCGCATTTACAGTCACCTGACGTACGTAACAGTCGGTCAACTCTTTAAAGAAGGCGAGCTGTGTTTGGACAGAAGATGAGAGCGAGTTCTTCATTAAACTTAGACAAAAGTATTACAGGAATACTGGATTCTAAACAACAAAGAAATGCCACAATTTATCAAGAGGGAGAAACTCCTCATGTGCCGCTCTCAGGATAAAGGTCTTTCCTTGCCATTAATGCTTGGATAACACACACACACACGTCTCCTTCCATTAACAATAATGGCCAGTGCGGCGGCTGTGATATACATAAACCTACCAACATCCGTCGCCATGACTTTTGGAAGTACTTATTGCGAGAGAGAAAAATTATGTTTTAGTCGCATAACATAGATTAATGGAAACGCTGTCATTTCGCAATCGTTTTTTATCGACATTTAGAAAATATGTAATGAAAATGCAGCTAAAGTAAAATTAGCGTGCTATTAAATCATCAGAACAATACAACCAAAATAGTAGAACTATAGTAAATGGTAAATGCTGAAAGTAATGCTGAGTGTGTGAAGTGTCGCGGTGTTAGATGAAGAACTGTTGGCAGTTCAGTAGTCTTGCTTGAAGATGAAAGCTGATCGTCAGTCTGGTTGTCCGTGATTGGATGCAACAGCATCTGCCAGACGGCAGGGCACAAACAGGTGTTCAGCAGGGTGAGCTGATCCTTTATGATGTCAACTTCATTCTTTTAGTTGAAAAAAACTTTGAAAAGCCAATGAAAAAAGAGATTTTTGGAAGCTGATGTCTGAGCAAAATAACTGAGCAGCACTGGGTTAAGGTTTAGGGACTGGCTAGTTTTAGGCTATTCTCGTGTAGCTTTGGCTAAACCGTCCACTTTGCCAGGTAAAGACTGCTCTTATGGTGGTGTTCAGCTGTGGGATTATC
Organism: Tiaroga cobitis; assembly: GCA_030578255.1. Taxonomy (NCBI): domain Eukaryota; kingdom Metazoa; phylum Chordata; class Actinopteri; order Cypriniformes; family Leuciscidae; genus Tiaroga; species Tiaroga cobitis. The sequence goes on along the minus strand of CM060605.1, from coordinate 4,622,606 downwards.
TGACAGGGATTACCACAGTCGTAGACTGGTGTGAAAATAATTAATTAACTTTGTGTTTGTTTTAATACCATTCAAAGATTTGATGGACTTCAACTCTAGTGAGCAGTTTTTCTTTAAAAGAACTGTTGGCAAACACTTGTGTGCTCTTACTGCTAGTGCCAGAAGTAGAGTAACGCTAGCAAGTGCTTTTCCAGTTGTGACAAGCCGCGGCTGAGATGGTGATATTCGTCAGGTAACTCTTCAGTATTTGAAGAGGCGTTTGATTCTGCTTGGCATGAGGACAATTGCTGTGGTTCATTAGTGTAGTTTATTCTTTTAACTCTGAGTTAATCCAGAGTAGCTTCATCGTGCCATCAGGCGTAAACGGATGAACCACACATATGTTAGTAGAAATGTTTTCTTCATTAAAATGAGTCAGAGCCTCCCTTGATCCGGCCTCTTAAAATCCTATTCCCACATTTTGGGAAGCTGGTCTCAGAGCAATTTTAGTCCCTCAAGACGGTACTAATAACTTCCTCTTCCTGAACAAACTAAAGATAGGGTAAAAATAGAGGGTGAGTGAGTATCTTTGCTAACTATAATGCTGTGTATGTCTGTGTTTGAGCTGAGTCAAGCTCCTGTCTGTCCTCATAAATGCCTACAGTGTCGCATATCACGACTGTCAGTGAGATCGCCTCGACAGTCAGAGGTTTGTCAGATACAGAAGCCCATCCGGAGAGAATCAGTTTGACTATTGTTGTGTTTTCAGGCAGTACAGATCATGCTCAGCACCAGTTTCACCAGTTCAGTGCTTTCAAAACAACACTCTTTCCCCTTACATGAGGCCTCGTCGTAGTCACTGAAACCAGCAGATGTGAACGCTAGAAGTGACAGCAGATACAGGGCTCATGTCCCGTTTCAGGCCAGTTGACATGCCTGCTGTGTTTTGTTCGTTTTTAAAAAATATTTTTTGCAATAGTCTTTAATATGGGAATACATCAATATGTTTCAAAATAAACGTTTAAACCCTCGCTCGTGGACATCAAAACATGTTTGTGTTCAGGAAATTCCAGTGGCTGTAGTTCCTAGAAGTGGCCAAATATTAAAGATCGAGTGAACATTTGAATTCAATGTCGTTTGGGTAATATTAACCAAGGATTTGATCTGCTGTGAAGTGTTACAACACCTCTACAGGCTTTTGTTATAATACATAATGTAAGATGATTTATTTATACAAAGTATATTATGTATTTTAAGTGTTGTTTTATAAAACCATATGATTACTTGCTTTTGATACTTTAAAATGACTTAATATACATAATAACAATCAGACAAATAAAGGTCTTTGCTTAGGTTTATTTTTATTACCAAAAAAAATCTGATTACTCGGTTAATTGTCAAAAATAATCGACCGATTACTTGATTTCCAAAGTAATCATTAGTGACAGCCCTAATTGGCTGTGTGTGTGTGGGAATGGCATTGATTGTGTTGATGTGTGTCTGTAGTCTTCTAAACCCAAAGTGAGCGTCCCCCTGTCTGCTATCGTGGAGGTGAGGACCACCATGCCTCTGGAGATGCCCGACAAAGACAACACGTTTGTGCTCAAGGTACCGTCATCTCATACTCTCATATACACATCATATATGCAGCTGTTCTCTGGGAAATTCAAGAGTGTTGCCTCCTGGATCTAGATCAGTGTTGTCAGATCAAACTGTGGTGTTGTCTTGTGGGTTGCAGGTAGAAAATGGTGCCGAGTACATTCTGGAGACTATCGACTCCCTGCAGAAGAACTCGTGGGTCGCAGACATCCAGGACTGCATAGACCCCGGGTAAACAGGGTTATCAGCGTCCTCACACACCTTCCCTTCACACCTTTACTTTCACATGGGGTACATTTACACAGTACATCTGAGATCACGGGCCACAATCACAAACTAAAACAAGAGGCACACTGACTGGCCATGACAATTCTTTGAGTCTTATGCAGCATTTCTTTGACGCTAAACCAAAGCCGCACTGCTTCCTCTGATAAGAGTTCAAAAGAAAAACACGGTTACATGTTTACTGGTACACAGCAACATCCTCAGTGTTAAACAAACACGGCTTAGTTTTCATATGGTCCCAATGTATATAGAGTAAAGTAAGCAATGAATAAGTGTTGCAGTTCGTGAAATAAAGTAGATTCATTCTACAAGTGATAATTGAACATTAGTGATGAACACCTGCTGTTAACAAGCAGAACCACTGAGGATAAGAGGAACGACAAGAACAGGATAGAAGAGAAGAGACAGAAACACAACAACTACATCTGACTCACAGCCACACAGCCTTAGATGACATCGACTGCAAATAAAATCAATATCTCACCAGAGGATTATTGAACAACTCCAAAAACAGCATTACCATATTCACTAATTACAAACCAGTTTGGCTTTATTTCTGTCATATGGAGCATACACAAAGGTTGTTGAAGCCCTTTAGTTTGGGAAAAGCGCTATATAAATGAAACACATTATTATAGTTGGGCACGTGGCCACTGACTTTGGTTCATTTAATTCCCTTTCAGCAATTGTTGATCAATAAACCACTATTGACTACAGTATTTCATCATCCTGACCGCAGTGACGTATCTCTTACTACGTGCATTTTTGGAGTCAGTGACAGCTGGATTTCGACACATGTTCGTTCCCATAGGAGTATGAAAGTCTTTAAAAACTTATAATTTTGAATTTTCACTATCAAGTCTCACACTTCCCATAACCCGTTATTGAACAAGCTGCTTATGATTATGCTTTTATTAGGCATTTTCTTGATTTTAAATGTTTTTGTTTTGCACTGTACACAAGCTCTTTTTAACTGATTTGTGCACAGAAACGGGAGACACATCCTTTTAAACATTTCACCAGTTTGAATTTTTTTCAAGATTAATAATATAATCATAACTAAAACAATTAAAATGTTCACTTCTACTTTCAACATAGGGAGCAAAATAAATTACAAAGTTATAATCATATTACAATAAATCATATATTTTTTAATCTTATATTGTTTTTCCGGTAACACTTTACAATAAGGTTCATTAGTTAACATTATTTAATGTATTAACTATCATGAACTAACAATGAGCAATACATTTGATACAGTATGAGTTAATCTTTGTTAATGTTAGTTAAAATGCAGCTGTTCATTGTTTATGTTAGTTCACAGTGCATTAACTAATGTTAACAAATACAACCTTTGATTTTAATGATTAATAAATGTCAAAGTTAATATTAACTAATATCAATAAATGCTGTAGAAGTATTGTTCATTCTTAGTTAATGTTAACTAATGTTAACTAATGAACCTTATTGTAAAGTGTTACCGTTTTGCCTTTGCATCATTAATGTGTTAAAACTCTTGATTCCAGGACATCAGAGGAATGTTTTAATAGAAGAAACACTGTGTGTGTGTGTGTGTGTGTGTTTCAGGGACAGTGGCGATGACATCGAGCTGGCGTCGTGCGCTCTCGTCCAGCCGCCCCGAGACTTGACGCTGGTGTCCTCCTGCAGCTGCGAGCTGCTGTGTGACGGTACGACTGCATGAACACACACACAGCTCAGCAGTGTTTCCATCTGTCTGATGAGCTCGCACACAGTGCCCGCTCTGTTGCTCTTTCTTAAACGTGCAGTGTGTAGTATTTAGGAGGATCTGTTGACAGAAATGCAATATCATACACATAACTATGTTTTCGGTGGTGTATAAAGACCTTACTTAATGAACCGTTGTGTGTTTATTACCTCAGGATGAGGCGTTTCTTTCTACACACACCGCGGGTCCCCGTACATCGACATGTTTCTACACACACCGCGGGTCCCCGTACATCGACATGTTTCTACACACACCACGGGTCCCCGTAAATCGACATGTTTCTACACACACCACGGGTCCCCGTACATCGACATGTTTCTACGGTGGCCCTGAGCGGACAAACGCGTTTCGTCACTGTGTTGTTCTTCATGCAAAGAAGCGAATAAAACACTGACACAATGATGAACAAATCACAATAATATTCGCAATAACATCGTTTTACTGAATAATTAAGAAAACCTAATTTCTTAATGTATCTTTGTAAAGAAACTCATTGTTTAACTGGCTCCTCTCTGCCGTCTCAGACGATGACATCACTTCCTGTCGGCCACCGTAACTTCTGTTGGGTTTAATTCGCAGCCTCACCACTAGATGCCGCTAAACATTACACAGCGCAGCTTTAAGACAGGAGGATTGTGTTGATGTTATGGATGTGTTGTTCAGGTGCTCATTGCGGCTCTGAGCGGTTGTGCTCTATTGCTGCGGATCAGCACTGCCAGGAGCCGCCCGTTACCCAGCATCCCTCACATGTGCCGTTAGAGCGGTTCCTGCAGTCGCCAGAGGACACACCATCAGGTACACACACGCCGTGTCCAAAAAACCCACTTGGGGTCTTTACACTTCACCACTTGCATGATGTAATCTACTCTTTTTTTTTTTTTTTTTTCCAAGTGTTCAAGAAGGCATAAAGACTGCAATTTGCATTTTAGAATAAACGTCTACATGTCTGTTTAGTAGTTGCTATGTCGCTAACTAACAGAAGACACAAATTTAAAATCAAATTTCTTCTAATTAAGCGATAAAAACAGTTACACATGTTGTACAGAATAGGCCTACACACACCATACTCATCTTTGCACCAATAAAATGTGCAACCCTTCGTTTTACTACCAAATTATATGCATCTAATTAATTTAAATGACAGTGGAATGTTTTCCTCGACATCTCGCGATTCCAGGGCACATGAGTTCCCGAACATAATGCATGATGGGATACGCTTAGCTTCGAATACCGCTCCGAAGTGTGTATTCAGTGTGCATTAAGGGCACTTTGGCATTTTTAAGACACAGGACAGTCTTCCACACACTCTCTAGTGGCCAAGACCGCAAGTGTGGGTATTTGGACAAGGCAACAGTGCCAAGCATGAGTCCACTGAACAGTGGTTTGATTCAGTGATTCAATTTCAACTTGTTAAAATTCATGAGGGTTTTTTAGATGTTTCTCAAAGGATTCTTTAAAAGAAATACTGACTTCACACTGTTTACTGAGGCAAAGGTAACTGCAAACACAGGGCCTATGAGTTAGAGAGCAGTTCACACAGTCTGCAAGCGAGTAGAGGGGTGAAATGTCAGAAATGTGTAACCACATGCAAATATCACCACATGAAAATAGCTTTTTTGAATATCTGAATTAGTGGTTCCTGGTTTAAAGGGGCAGTATGTGTTTTAAAAAAAACATTTTTTTGACTCTCTCTCCTCCCCCATCATGAGTGACACGGCCCCTTCTGCTGATTGGCTCACTCTCTCTCCTCCCCCATCATGAGTGGACACGCCCCCTTCTGCTGATTGGCTCACTCTCTCTCCTCCCCCATCATGAGTGACACACCCCCTTCTGCTGATTGGCTCACTCTTTATCCTCCCCCATCATGAGTGATACGCCCACTTCTGCTGATTGGCTCACTCTTTATCCTCCCCCATCATGAGTGATACGCCCACTTCTGCTGATTGGCTCTCTTTATCCTCCCCCATCATGAGTGATACGCCCACTTCTGCTGATTGGCTCACTATCTCTCCTCCCCCATCATGAGTGACACGCCCCCTTTTGCTGATTGGCTCACTCTCTCTCCTCCCCCATCATGAGTGACACACCCCCTTCTGCTGATTGGCTCACTCTCTCTCCTCCCCCATCATGAGTGACACACCCCCTTCTGCTGATTGGCTCACTCTCTCTCCTCCCCCATCATGAGTGACACACCCCCTTCTGCTGATTGGCTCACTCTCTCCTCTGCCCCAATCATGAGTGACACACCCCCTTCTGCTGATTGGCTCACTCTCTCCTCTGCCCCAATCATGAGTGACACGCCCCCTGCTGATTGGGTACAAGTGTGTTGTGGTGCTCAGTCCAATCCACTTTCAACAGCGTTTCTCAGAAATCAACCATTTAAGACCAGCAGGTTTGGGTCTGATTTACCCAGCTAGAACCACTTTGTCTTAGGTCTGCAAACACGTGGCAGCGCTAAAGTGTAAACACACACTCGCATTGCTTCTGTCATTTAGGAAGTCCAAGTGAAACGCCGAGGGACGTGGAAGGAGACGCCAGTTTGGCGGGTTACCCATGGTTCCACGGGACCCTGTCGCGGGTGCGGGCGGCCCAGCTCGTTCTCGCCGGTGGAGCGCACAGTCACGGGCTGTTCGTGATCCGCCAGAGCGAGACGCGTCCCGGAGAATACGTCCTCACCTTCAACTTCCAGGGCAAAGCCAAGGTGAGCCTTCATGGGGTCCTGACCCCTGACCCCTGACCCCTGACTGAAACATAGTGTTCTTCAGACGGTGCCTGCATGAATCTGCTCTGCTGTTTCTGAGTTACTGTATGTTCTGAGTGTGAGAGAAGGGTCAGAGAATCGTCCTCCATGTCTAAATGAAAGGACAGTCATTATGAGCTGGTTTCTGTGGCTTTGAAGATCATTCGAGGATGGCTGGGAATGAACTTTAAATTCAGTGTTTCCCCTACAATGTATTTAGCAGCGGCGCAGCGCCGCCACTGGATTTTCAGCGCCGCTGCAAAATCTTCACATGATCAGTAATATCACTACATCCACTTACACACCTAAAAACACTGAGACGTGGCGTCCGCCGGCTCTGCTAATGCGGTGGCTCTGAATCCACTTGTTGACAAGAAAGGAGGAAAGATATGGAATTCCAAAATATGGAAATATTTTCGATTAGGCTAATGTCACGTTGCCATAAGGGGCCGTTCACATAGCGTGTTTTTCTGAGCGTGCACTGCAAATTCGTTATTTCAAATGTAGGCGCGCGGGAAGCGCGCTCGTTTCTCCAGGTCCAGGCCGCCTCTGTTCATGGTTGCATAGCAACGACAGACGCCACGGGAGAGAGCAAGCGCTTTTAGAAAGGAGAAAGCGGCGCTCTCCATGAGGACGAGGAAGTAGCAGCAAATAATCAAATGATTTCTAGCCCTTGCATTAGCTTTACTACTAGATATATTTATGGAGATGAGAAATAAAAAGCCGCCCTGTAGAGCTATGATCAGCTGTTCGGCCGAGCTGTCGATGTTGTTACGGAAAGGCCAAAGCTGATCGGTTGGTTTTTGTCACATGGCGTGTTGAGATGAGATGTTACGATGTTTTCATCTCGCCACGCGCGCCTACAATTGAAAGAACGCATTTGCGCGCAAAAAACGCGATATGTGAACTAAAGTGGACTCGGGTGCGGTTGTATCCGGGTAGTTTTACGAGCAGGAGTACATGAGTACAGTCTCGGGCCGACACCCGAGTGCTGTTATTAGTCCGCTAGAAAAGCAGTTCTAGGCTTATTCTTGGCTGGATAACTCTTTTAAAAAGTCTTTTAAAATGAAATACGAACACAGTTTTGGATTAAATAAAGGTACAGTCAAGTCAAATAAAACACTTGATTGTTCATGTTTGTTCACTTCATTCATTGTGCATTAAATAATGTTAACTTAAAACTTTTGATTTTAAAAATGTTAAAATTAAAAATGTAAAAAATTAAGTGCTCACAGATTGGGTGTGGCCTAAAATTTTTAATAAATTATAAATAATCTTTTTCTGGGTTGTGCCATTTCATTTTTCCCCTATCAATATCTACCTTATAGCTGAAAATGAACAAAACAAAAACGTGAAAATTATAAAATGAAGGTTTCTGTTTGTGACCAGTTCAAGGTGCGTGCTGCAATAATCATCTTGAATCTGTTGATGGTATGTCGTATTTGTATGTCTCAAAATGTCAATTTTTATCCACAAAACTTGCCAGAAGTCATGGTTTAAGGGGTTATTTAAAAAAAAAAGTTCTTCCGAGGTACATATCCCCCCCCCCCCCCCCCCCCCCCCAAACCGCACCTTGGTAACATGCTCCGGCACGGGACAGCACCGCTGCTGGAAAAATTTCTAGGGGAAACACTGAAATTGTTAATCACCCATAATTGGTGTCATCATTTACTCAAACTCATGTCATTTCAAACCAAGGTGACTTCCTTTCTTCAATGGAACACAAAAGCAGATGTTTAGCAGAATGTTCATGCTGCTCTTTTCCATACAGTGACCGTGAATGAGGACAGACACAGTCACACACACACACACACACACACACACACCACTTATGGGGGAACTAACGCTTTAAACCAGCTGAAGTGTGTTTGTCCTGTAAGCAGATAAACAAACTTTCAGATCTGTATAGCCCAATACACATTGTTTCAAAGCAGCTTTACAGAAAATCATAATGTTAATGTTTAATACCTTCATGGCTTATAGTCATATTTAGCTGATTAGAGCTGGATGATAATATAGTTACATTTTGCTACAATATAAACAATCAAGCAGCCGAGATTTGCAATACACTATATAGCGCTTAATGTGAGTAATGATGGATGAACTATATATGTATATATACAACTGTTAATATATTGCTGGCCGTTAATATAGTGTAAATTTTGCGACAATGTAAACAATCGAGCAGTTGAGTTTTGCTATACAGTGTACACTACCAGTCAAAAGTTTTGGATGAGTAATAATTTTACTGTTTTTAAAAGAAGTCTCTTTTGCTCACCAAGGCTGCATTTATTTGATTGAAAATACAAAAAATATTATGACCATTTAAATCAGCTGTTCTCTATGTGAATATATAGTAAAGTGTAATTTATTCCTGTGATCCAGCATCATTACTCCAGTCTTCAGTGTCACATGATCCTTCAGAAATCACTATAATATAATAATACAGCAACATAGTCTAGTCTTCATCTGATGATCAATTATTATTGCTCCGTTATTAATAATGGTTCTTATTATTAATATTAAAAACTGTTTTTGCTGCTTAATATTTTTGTGGAAACTATTTGATGCTCAAGAAACATTTATGATTATTATCAATGTTGAAAACAGTTATTTACATTTTTATTTCAGGATTCTTTGATGAATAGAAAGTTCAAAAGAACAGCATTTATCAGAAATAGAAGCTTTTGTAACATAAAACTACTGTTCAAAAGTTTGGGGTCAGTAAGAATTTTATTTTTATTTTTGGGGGGAAATAAATAAAAGAAATCAACACTTTTATTCATCAAGGATTAATTAAATTGAACAAAAGTGACAGTAAAGACATTTATAATGTTACAAAAGATTATATTTCAAATAAATGCTGTTCTATTGAACTTTCTATTCATCAAAGAATCCTGAAAAAAAAATTGTACACAACTGTTTTCAACATTGATAATAATCATAAATGTTTCTTGAGCATCAGATCATCATATTAGAGTGATTTCTGAAGGATCATGTGACACGTAAGACTGGAGTAATGATGCTAATTCAGCTTTGATCACAGGAATAAATTATATTTTAAAATATATTAAAATAGAAAACAGTTATTTTAAATTGCAATAATATTTCCCTTATCGAGTCGGTCTCTCGACATTTCGTATGGGGAAATCCATTTCCTCGAATTATGAAGTCTGATTGAATAACTCTTTTGCTTGCAAATAGCCAATGGCGGTCCCGCCATCACCTGATTGGCTGACACTCCTCAATATAGGTGACGGCGGGCGCCAAAGACCTCAGAATCTTATTTCTTCACTCGAGTCTGTTTCCCCGTTGGTTTCACCGTTGATTTACGCAATCAGAGCGGAGTATATTAAGGAGTTTTTATTCCCCTCTCGCGTTCCGGTGGATTATACTATGTCTCTTTGTCGCATGTGTGGTGGACCCATCGAATTCCCGGACGCACACAAACTTTGTGTGCTGTGCCTGGGTCGGGCCCACGCGGAGGCGGCACTCGAGGGATCGGGATGTCCCGCCTGTGAGGAGCTTCCCATCAAGATCCTTCGTGCAAGGCTGGCCGTTACACGTAACGACGACCTTGTGTCTCCTGCCTCTCCCCAGTCTGCCGCCGTCGAGCCGCGGACCGGGAGACGGCAGAGACCTCCATCCGTGGATTCTGTCGAGGCGCTGACGTCGGCCCAACCCCCACGCCATCCTCACGTGGCAGAGCCCGTGACTTACTCTGAGGCCTGTTACCTCCCTCCTATGGAAGCGCGGGAAATGATCTTGTTCGGATACGACGATGACGACGCCATGTCCACCAGTGCCTCCGACCCAGGAGAATGGTCCGAATCCCCCTCTTTGGATGCGGAGCTTATGGGCATTCTCACTGAGGCGGTGGCAGATATGGAGCTGGAGTGGACAGCGCCCAAGGAGCTGCCGTCGAAAAGATGGATGGATGGTTCCTTCCTCGGTGCGGGCCGTCAAGCTGAAGCCCCGCGGAGACCCGCCCCCTTTTTCTCGGAGGTCCACGAGGAGCTCTCCAGATCATGGCGCTCCCCTTACTCAGCCCGAGCCCATGCACAAGGTACCCAGCTGCTAACTACAGTGGAGGGGGCAGAGAAATTGGGGTACGCCCGATTGCCTTCCGTCGAGGATGCCATCGCGGCTCATCTAGCGTCTTCTCCTGGCTGGAAGACTGCCCAACTGCCTTCCAGACCATGTCGCGCTACTGCCCATATCGCTGAGAAAGCCTACATTTCTGCTGGACATGCAGCATTTGCCCTCCACACGATGGCAATTCTGCAGGCTTTCCAGACGCGACTCCTAGGGTCCCTGGATGAGGGAAGCCCGGACCCTAAGTTGCTCAGGAAACTGCGCACAGCGGCAGATCTCGCTTTGGCGGCGTCTAAGAAGGTCGCTCAGGGAATCGGCCGCAATATGGGCAGTCTTGTGGCCCTCCATCGCCATCTGTGGCTGACGCTGTCGGGGATGCGCGATACTGACAAAAGGCAGTTCCTGGACGCGCCGGTAAGCCCCACGGGCCTTTTCGGTGTTGCGGTGGAGTCGTTATCCGACAAGTATGCAGAGACCGTCAAGCAATCTAAGATGATGCCTCATCTGCTGCCGAAACGGTCTCAAGCCCCCCCGGCGGCGAGATCAAGATCTTCCTCTGCGCAGCGCCCAGTGGGACCTAGCAGGCGCGCGTCCCAGAGCGCGGCAGAACGCCGCGAGCCAGAGCCCCCCTTCCGCCAGAGGCAGTTCAGGAAGCCCCGCTTTGGTGCGAAGCCGGCCTCTAGCAGCCAAGGGTGCCCGGCGGGCAAAAAAGAGCAGCGTTCCTGATGTGCGTGTCGGGGAGGAGAGAGCGCGGGACGTGTTCGTCGGACCCGCTGCAAAGAGGGCGTGTTCCCGTCCAGAGTTCGACGAGAATGTTTTGATTTTGAAACCGCTGTGTTCTGTTTCAATAAACAAAGTGCATTACATGTCTCAGCAAAAGAGCTTTCTTCCTCCCAACACTATTACCCGCGTCGTAGGCGAAACCTCTCCCCGGGAGATGTTTCGCAGAGCGGAAGCTCAGGGAAACCCGAGAAGGTGGCTATTTATGTCCCCGTGCAAAAAGTCGCGGACGAGCCATCTGCCCTCCATGTAGCGGCTAATGCTTCCCCGGTGGCTGGCGCTCAGCCCCCGCCGCAGCATTCATTAAAGCCCCCCTTATCGAGTCACCTGAGCGCGTGGTCGACACTACCGACGGCATCACATTGGGTGTTAAACACGATAAAACGCGGCTATACGCTCCAATTCGCTCGCAGACCACCCCGCTTCGGCGGTGTGATTTTGACAGAGGTGTCAGAACAGAGCGCTCCGTTACTTCGGGAAGAAATCTCCTCTCTCCTGGCCAAACAAGCAGTAGAGACAGTACCCGAAGAGCGAAAAAATTCCGGTTTCTACAGCCGTTATTTTCTAGTACCAAAGAAGGACGGAGGTATGCGCCCTATTTTGGATCTGAGATTACTGAACAAAGCACGAAACGCGCGTTCAAAATGTTAACAGTGAAGCAGATCCTCGCGCACATTCAGCCCGACGATCACTTCATTGCAGTAGATCTAAAGGATGCATACTTCCACATTCAGATAGCCCCGCATCACAGGCGCTTCCTTCGGTTTGCATTCAAGGGAGTGGCATACCAGTTCAAAATGTTGCCGTTCGGGCTGGCCCTGGCCCCCCGTGTATTTACAATGTGCATGAATGCAGCGCTTGCTCCCCTGAAGCTCAGTGGAATGCGCATTCTGAACTCGACGACTGGTTAATCATCGCGCGGTCGGAGAGTGCCCTCGTGGAACACAAGCACAGACTCCTCGCCCACCTGACAGGTTTGGGACTGTCTGTGAACATGCAGAAGAGCGCGCTTCAACCGTGCCAGTCCATCACATTCCTCGGTATGGTGCTGGACTCACACACTATTATCGCGAAGCTGTCAGAGTCAAGAATCCAGTCGATTCAGAGTGCGTTAGCCCTATTCGTTCAAGGCAGAGCCATCCCCTTAAAAACGTTTCAGAGGCTACTCGGTCTGATGGCAGCTGCAGCCGCTGTCTGCAGACTGGGCTTATTACACATGAGACCGCTTCAACACTGGTTACAGAGACGCGTACAGCCGCTGGCGTGGAGAGCGGGAACCGAACGCCTTATAATAACGCGTTCATGTCTGGAAACTCTAGCGCCGTGGTTCGACACGACCATGTTCGAGCAGGGGACTGCTTTGGACAGAGTGGTCAGACGCGTAGTGGTCACTACGGATGCGTCGCTGTCAGGCTGGGGAGCCCTCTGCGATGCAGACCGGCGTTCGGTACGTGGACAGGAGATCAGATGCGCTGGCATATAAACTGCTTAGAGATGGAAGCGGTTCAGCTAGCGCTGCAGGTTTTCCTCCCATTTGTGAAAGACCGTCATGTTCTCATCAGAACAGACAACACGGCGGTGGTGGCGTACATAAATCGCCAGGGAGGTTTACGTTCGCGATCCCTGCAGGGGCTAGCGAGGCGGCTGTTATTATGGACGGACAAAGTACTACTGTCGATTCGAGCAGTGCATGTGCCGGGCAGTTTGAATTGCGGCGCGGACATGCTGTCCAGGGATGGCATTGTGCACGGGGAGTCGAGGCTTCATCCGCAGACGGTAAACACGATCTGGAATCTGTTTGGCAAAGCGGAGATCGATCTCTTTGCATCGCAGGAGAACGCCCACTGCCCGCTGTACTTTGCTTTGACGACGGCCCCTCTAAAGGGAGACGCACTGTCGAGGCGCTGGCCGAAGGGGCGGAAGTATGCTTTTCCCCCGATCAAGCTAATGCCGCTGGTGCTGCAAAAGATCAGGGAGGAGAGATGTGCGTTGGTTCTGGTAGCGCCAAAATGGCCCAACCAGCCGTGGTTCCCGGAGCTAGTGAACATGGCGCGTTTTCCCCCGTGGCGGATACCGCGAGGAGAGACCTCCTATCTCAGGCGAAAGGCACCATATGGCACCCCAACCCGGAGCGGTGGGACCTGCACGTGTGGCAGATCAGCACGGAGTATCACAGCGGGTGCTACAAACAATAGCAGAGGCAAGAGCCCCTTCAACGAGGCGCTTATACGCTCTAAAGTGGAGGGTGTTTGCTGACTGGTGTATTGACAAAAAGGAGGACCCCGGGAATTGCGATATCTGCATTATTTTGACCTTCCTACAGGAACGTCTGGATTTGGGCAGTTCACCATCTACACTGAAAGTTTACGTGGCCGCTATTGCTGCTTGTCGTAATGTGGATGGCCATTCAGTGGGGAAATACCCTCTGATAACGAGTTTCCTCCGGGGAGCGAGGCGGCTTTTCCCCCCCCGCCTTCGTCAGATGCCGGTATGGGACAATTCCAGCATTTTGCACCGATGAGGCCAGTGTTTCAGAGTCTCAGAAGTACGCTTTGTGCCCCGTGCGTGCCCTGCGTGCTTATGTGAACAGAACTAGCCATTTTCGAACTTCAGAGCAGCTCTTCGTCTGCTACGCGGGTGCCAAGAAAGGCGGCGCACTGTCGAAACAGAGGCTATCACACTGGATAGTGGAGGCTGTGCGACTGGCTTATACTTCTCGGGGAGCCGTTTGCCCTATAGGGGTGCACGCCCACTCCACTAGGAGTTTGGCGTCATCATGGGCGTGGGCGAAAGGCATGTCTATTCAGGATATTTGTTTCGCGGCAGACTGGTCGTCTCGTAATACGTTTGCGAGATTCTATAACTTGAATATTCCTTCATTCGCACCACATGTACTGTCAGTGCAGGGAGAGAAAGCTGAGCTGTCAGTGGACTAGGCTAGACATGCCCCGAATGGCGCGCGCTCTAGCCGCGGTTTCGACTAAGTCGTCAGACAGCGTGAGTTATTAGCAATAGACAGCTATCATGTTCTCTATATTGTGTCCCTTATCATGCCCGCATTCATAAGCCGGCAGTGTAATCCTAAGCACCAATCACTTTGCTGCAATCCCCCCATCCATTCAGTTCAGCGTTGCTTAACTAGGTGGGAGGGGCCATTTTGGTGCAAAGGCCGACTTGGCTCTGTGCCAAGAGGTGTTTCAACCAGGTCCGGTGCCTGTTCCTGAGCTGTGTAAGGATAAGTGCTTGTGCTATCCTTAGCTCGTTCGAGCTGGGCGGGGTTTTCCCAAGCGGCGGGGGTTTTATTGTTCCCCATACGTAATGTCGAGAGAACGACTCGATAAGGGAACGTCTCTGGTTACTCACGTAACCGTAGTTCCCTGAGAGGAGGTAACGAGACATTACGTAACCTGCCGTGTGGGAAAGGCTCACAGTTTCCTTACTCTCGTTCAGCTAAGATTCTGAGGTCTTTGGCGCCCGCCGTCACCTATATTTAGGAGTGTCAGCCAATCATGGCGGGACCGCCATTGGCTATTTGCAAGCAAAAGAGTTATTCAATCAGACTTCATAATTCGAGGAAATGGATTTCCCCATACGTAATGTCTCGTTCCCTCCTCTCAGGGAACTACGGTTACGTGAATAACCAGAGACGTTAACAATATTACTTATTTTTTTTAGTAATCAAATAAATGCAGCCTTGGTGAGCAGAAGAGACTTCTTTTAAAAACATAAAACGTCGTAGCGCTTCAAAACTTCGGCTGGTAGTGTATGTATTGCTTTATGTGCTGTATGTATCCGGGAAGGTTAGATATACTTATAGCACTTGTATAATCTGTTATCAATGATTGATTTCGTTAATTACTTGGAGTTATTTATTGGTGATGTATTGAGGATTGTGAAGCCAGACAGCAACATAGTCTCGGGCCAGATCCAGCCCACATGCGTGTTGAATCCACATGTGCCAGATGTGGCCCGGATCGGGGCTGAGAGGTGTTGAGAAGGTGATCTTGAGGATTGTGAAGCCTGTTGTTGAGTTGATGTGTGTGTGTGTGTGTGTGTGTGTGTGTGTGTGTGTTTGGCAGCACCTGCGGTTGTCTGTGAACGACAGCGGTCAGTGTCACGTGCATCACCTGTGGTTCCAGACGGTGTCCGACATGCTTCGGCACTTCCACGCGCACCCCATCCCTCTGGAGTCGGGCGGCTCCACCGACATCACGCTGCGCTCGTACGTGCAGGTGCAGCGCTCGCCCACAGGTGTGTGTGACCAGCACAACACACACAACACACACACACACTGACACGTGCAGGTGCAGCGCTCACCCACAGGTGTGTGACCAGCACAACAGACACAACAAACTGACAAGTGACGGGGAGCAAACACCTGAACGAACAGCGGGAGTAGATTACTGTCTGTCCGTCACGGCTCTGTTCGGTGATCACCAGCACTATTGCTCAAGCTGACCATGATGAGTCTCTCATAGTCAAACTTACAAATTCTAAAAAAATAAGTAAATAAATTCTGTATTATGCATTTTTAAGGCCAGACAAGTAATTTCTGGTAAATTCTGGTCAAAAACCATCCACTTAAGGCCCGGTCACACCAAGGACAATAACTCTAACGAGAAACATATAGTTCTAAAAATCGTTCTGAATATAAAAGAATAGCACACCACAACTGTAACGATAATAGCACATAGAAACAATATCATTGGAATGACTTTCGAAAAGATTTATTTTCAGCTGATGAACAATACAAACATTGACAGCCAATTAGAATCCTTCCTGTTTTAAAGGGGTCCTATTATGACCTTTTATTGAGTCTTGAATTTGTTTTTGGAGTGTACTAGAATATGTTTTCATGCTTGATTGTTCGAAAAATGAATTCATTTTCACACGTTTTTACATTATTACAGCTCCTCTCTCCCCAGTCTGGTTGAACGCGTCGTTTTCGATGAAACCCCTCTTTCTGAAATACGAAATGTGCTGCGATTGGTTAGCTGGCCCAGGATGTTGTGAACTTAGCGCATGTTCGGGAAATATCACTTCCCTTCATAAACGCGAGCTCTACTCAGATGTAAATATTAATAATCACGGCAATTTAAAAAAATTTCAAGCCCGATTCAGACCCTGACAATGTTACGAACAAGAGGATTGTGCTGAAAAGATTTTAAGCAGACGTTCAGATTTCAGAGGACGTTTCAGAGTGGTATGTTTTTTTCTGTAATTTTCTTTTAGATACGATATTATCGAACATTTAATTACAGTATATTTGTCGGAAAACGATGTTAATACAAACAGTAATTGATCACAAAATCATGGATAATCGTCCTAAGGGGCAGTAAACAGTCTTACAAAAGCAAGAGCTTACAAAAGCTACAGTAAACACTACATCCATACTTTAATGTTAGTTAGCGGGCTAGCGGAGGCAAAGCTTTACATCATAGCAACTAAATAATGCTTATAATTGGAACTGTTAATAGAAAACACAACAACAAATAATAAGACATACCTACAAGTTGTGATTCATGAACAACAGATTGTCCCAACAAAATGGGAGTGGCTACATCTTTCAGGATAAGCTTTTGTGTGTTTAGCCTGCACTCTCTTCTGGAAACTGTTCTCCGTAAAATGTGCAGTGCAAAGACAAACGCTAAGGTTATAATGTTCAGGAGCAGTGTTAAAAATACATTTTGACCTCTCTTAAATTCTTCAGCCTTAGGACAAACTTTTTCCAACATACACAACTCTTCCTCTTCTCTAAAGCAGCCCAACATGGCCTCACCCCCTTTGTTGCGGGTTCCAGAGGGCAGGGTTTATGTACATTTGAGGTTTTGTGATGTCATCAACCCGGGAAGAAGCTCGTTGTAGTCCGTACCAGCCGTTTGTTGTAGTCCTTTGCATTGAACTTCATTATGGCTAACGACGCAGTCTTTTCGCACAAGTAGGTAGTGCCAAACGGCATCAGCACATCCATAGCGGCCGACTGATCTCGACTGAAATCCAAAACTCAGCCAGCGTCTTGGAATTAAACGCTGTCTTTAAGCTGTCTTTAAGCTGTCTTTAAACGCTGTTCGGTAGCTTGACAGTTCAAACAATGCGTCCTCCAGGTCGGATGTCAGATGATTTGCCCTTGTTTCAGTGAACAGTGATCTTATCCAGTCATATTGTTCTAGAGCTGTTTCCTCTGGGAAATACTTGTTGAAGTGTTCCAGGAGGGCTTGAAGGTGGGTAGTGATAGACTTCTTCACTATGTTAAAACTCAGTTAATTTTCCTCCATGAATTCGTACAGCTCAGAAAACAAGTCAATCCTACCCATTTCAACTCGCTCAGTCCAGCACTCAAGTTGTCTCGTGAATGCATGGATTTTATCATTCGGTGACATGATGCTTGTGTTTTCACCTTGCAAAGACAAATTAAGGCCATTCAGTTTTTCAAATATGGAGGTGGTCAGTGAGCTGGGACCCATCCTCCATCAGAAATAAGCGCACGTCTTGCAGCTCAAACAAGCGGCTGAGCACATTCCCTCGCGAAAGCCTTCTGTGTGGAACAGCAAGCACTCATGCTCCGATCTCAGTTTGTGGCAAACAGCCTCATATTGAGTGGACACGCTTTTATGTAGTTGACCATTTTTATCACAGTCTCAAGAACACGGTTTAAGTTCTGGGTCAAGTGTTTTGCTTGCAAGAGCTTCTCTGTGTATAATACGATGTGTGGAATTTATGTGAGGCGCTACTTGCAAGACTCTTGCTTTAAGAGCTTTCTTTTTCCCCAGCATCGCTCCAGCACCGTCTGTACACAAACACAAGTCTCTCTTCTTTTTAGTTAGTTGTCAAGTTTTGTGAAAATGTCCCCGCTTGTGCACGTTCCCTCAAGCGCCCTCACGGGCCAGGACCCCCTGGCTGTCTGGGTGTGGATTCGGACAGGAGCGGAATGCATGATTTAAATGCAGCCAAGCGCGCCTTCGCCTCTCTGAACTTTTCTACCACTGTCTCAACGAAGGTGCCGAAAATTTCAGATGGCGGAACTGGGGCATTGAAAAGAAAAGCCTTTTCTTTCTCCCCGATGTCAGCCAGGTTCAGCTGCAGATGTCTCTCTGCGGCTACCATTCCTGCCATCGACTTTCCAATCGAGGCAGCGGTTTGTCTGGTGGCCCGAAGAGCCAGACCTGTGGTGCGGCGCAGCTCGCCCACTGCGTCAGGGGAAAAACCCTGCCCCTTATCCAAATCCTTCAGCAGGTCGGCTTGGTATTCCTGTTACACTGACATAGTGTGTAAGGCAGCCCAAGCCTGACCCGGTGCAGCGTATGCCCTGCCATTCAAGCGAGATGTCATCTTGAGTGGCTTGGAAGGCAGGGCCGGAGCTTTTAGTGCCGATGCCTCTCCAGCAGCGAGATAGTTCAGGAACGTCTCGTCGATTGGGTGCATCGACACATACCCATGTTCACGCATGCCCTCGACATCAGCGTAGTTTGCAGTATGCAGATAAGGAAGGACTGGAAGGCTCACGGGAGCTGGGGAGTTATGGCCAGAAAGGAGCCGCTCATCCAGCCTGCCACGAACGGCTCCTTCCTTCACGCGCTCCCACAGCAGCTGAAGTGCCCTCCATAACATCCAACAGCTCATCATACGCGGGGCAGGGAGGCTGTGAAGGGTTCAGGTTGTACCTCTTCTTCACCCTCATCAGCCATCTCCTGCTCTCTTGGGCTGGGTGCCAGCAGAGCACTTGCTGCTGGATCGGAGGATGACCCTCGTGAGCTTCTCACGGGCGTGTGAGAGAAACACCTCTCTCAAACTCGTCAGCGAGCTCCATCTGGGAACCCCATGATCCGAGTCTCCGCGGTGCCTCAGCACGAGCGGGACCCGAACCACTGGGCCCAGATGCCTGTTCGGAGGGCCAGACGAGATCGGAGTTTTCTAAGAGGAAAACTGTCACATTCTGCACAATGTGACAGTTCTCTCAAGAGTTGATCGTGCGTGCTCTTCGCCCAAACAGTAAACGCACAAGTCGTGTGTGTCATCTGGTGTCAGAAACCTGAGACACGGATCCACACACATCAATTATGGCAAGTGAAAACAAGCGTTTCAAGTGATTGTAAATCAGACAAAACAGTCCCTGAAGACGAAGAGGATGACATGTTCTCTAGGCGCCCCTTTTATACTTCTGGGTCACACTAGTAGTGACGTCATAGGCTGTCGCCGGTCAAATTCGATTGTCATGATTGGATAGTTTTTCAGACACCGGTTCACGTGGAAGGCGTTCCCTAATAGCATCATCGACGCAGTGCGAGTTCCCTTTTGAAAGGGAACTGAAGTCATCTCTAAGAGAAAAGCGGAGTAAACAGTTTGGCTCTATCTATGTCAGCGTCCATACCACTGCGCGAAATAATTCTGTTTACTATAAGCGCTGCAGTTTTATCGTTCGTCGCTTTAAAAGCTCCCGCTTGTTACAGCTGGAAGGATTCTGATTGGCTGTCAGTGTTTTTTATCATTCATCAGCTAGAAATAAATCGTTCTGAAAGTGATTCCAACGCTATTATTCCTCTCTGCTGTTGATAGTTGTGGACTCTGCTATTCTTTTATATTCAGGACGATTTTTTAAAACTATATAAAAACTATATCTTTATCATTATCATTATAGTTATTGTCCGTGGTGTGAATTGGCCTACAGTGTTCGTACGGGTGCTTGAAATCCTTGAAAATGCTTGAATTTTGATGTTGTGTTTTCAAGGTTTGAAAAGTGCTTAAATTTTGGATAAAATGCTTAAAAGTGCTTAAAATTGTAACTGTTTCTTTCACAACAAATACCTATCTGACTGAATATTTCGTTTATTAAATGGCGAAATAAATCGTTTGCTGCGGCCCGAGCGTGATTGTTCCCGGCGTCCCCCGCAGCGTTGGCCTAGTTTCACACTCAACTTGATTCTATGGAATCCTGGTGCGTTTGCGTGCACCTTACGTCATCACAAACGTGCGTCGTGCATGATAGAAAACAGAACGCGGGTCAATATATTGTGTTTTTTATTAATTTGGTGTTATTATGCGCAGCTGAGTGAACAACACAGGTTTACTGTGTATCGCATTTGGCTTTCTGCTGATTGCAAACGCAGGAGACAGTGGACTTACAATAATTTGTTGGCCTGAGTCCACGCGCTATGTGTGTGTGCGAAATCTGCGAATACACTGCAGACTCACTCTCGCTCGTATCCAAGGTAAATCATCAACACTATCATCCCTTACATGTGTTTTATTTAACTAAATACATCATAATCAGCTAAAACGCATGCGCAGGTCACTCTACTAAGTGCGCACCCGAGTCCGTGCTGCTTTCACATTCACGCGAACTGCGTCACAGTTCGGGAACAGCCGAACTCAGAGCACCTCCTCCAGGTAGTCTCGGATTCGGTACCTGAGGCAAAATGACTAAATATGCAGCGCGAATTATATATTTCTAACTCCAACCAATTGGCCACTGAACCAGCTGATAAAATCTTCATTTGATTCGATCCGTGATTACAACTTGACACTGAAATGAACCGATTGCATTTTACTGATGCAATAGTAACTGATACTGATGCAAAAGACGCGCACCCACACACTGAGAGGGAGCGCGGTGTGTCAGTGTGTACCGGCTGTGGTAAAATATTAAATAATGACGCAGTTACAAGGTGTGTATAATTTAAACTGTTTAGTCAACAGTAACAGTAGCTGCTGTTCGGTTTTCATACTGCTGCTCTCCTTCTAGTCACTTCTGAACTTGACACAACTGAACGTCTCTTGATGAAAGCTCCAGGTGACGGGTTGCCAGATCACAAAAAGAGCAAAACAAGCCCCTTAAAAAAACGCAGTACAAGCAGACATGGCAAAAAATGTACCGGGGAACACATTTAAACATAATAGTATTGCTAATATTATCCTACCAAATTAAAAGGAAGTTACTAATTTATTATGAATAGAATAGTTCAAAATAAAATATTTAGATATTATAAACTGATTGATGAGGTAAAGCAATAACATGAGATTGAAAAATGTATTCAGCAACACTTTATTTAAAGTTTAATTGCACCTATGAGTTGTATTTAATATCAGTCAGTTGGGGGAAGTTCTTCTAAAAGTTGATGAGTGTGTTTTGTTCACTATATTTAGCTATCAAAATAGTTTACCAAATAAATTATTTGCCAAATAAAAGTCAAACAAGGAGAAAAACTTTTCATTTCTAAAGTATTTGGGTTTATTTAGTATACAAAGCCCTAATGACGATTTTTCGAGAATAACTACAATTGCATAAATAACTATATCGTAAAATATATCGTTACCGTGAAATAAAATTAGTCATACCGTGAAACAGAATTTGGTCATACCGCCCACCCCTACTGCATGTCATTTGGATCAAATCCTCAAACAAAATTTTTAAAAATAAAACCTGTGTTTTGCTTCAATTTCTGATCCTTCTGCTATTACGAGACACAATTTTGGCTGTTTATTGCATATTGTCTCTTTTAATGTGGAAAAACGCTAAATAATTTTTACTATGTATTGGTATGTAATTTATGGTGAATAAGCTGCTGGAAAAAGCTTTAAAATGGACCTTGAAAGTGCTTGAAAAGTGCTTGAATTTGACCTTGGAAAAGGTGTACGAACCCTGCTTATAGCTTGATGTGAACATTTCTATTTTCCACTATTGTGTGCCAGGCGTTACTTGCCTTAACTCCTTAAAATCACATGTAGTGACCACATGATCACAGACACCAGACCAGACGAAACCACCCTCAACACTGTAGTTGAATTCTTCTCAAACACCTTTTTTTTAAATGCATGCATTAAACTACACTTTTGTCACTGTCTGTTTTCTCTATTTTGTAACTAAATTTCGTCTGACATTTTGTCAACCGTTTGATATGCACCAATAACATACTTTCCTTAAGTTGTGCAAGTATTATTTGTGTGTGTGTGTGTGTGTGTGTGCACAGATGTGGCATCTCCTCATGTCCCAGCTGCTGTCCCGCGGTGTGACGCTGCTGTGTGTCGGGCAGAACCGGGCCAGTCTCCGCATCAGCTGTCCAGTGCCGGCGCTCCCTCAGACCCGGCGCTGTCCTCCAGCTCGTCCTCGTCTCCGATGGCCCAGCCGGCCTCAGCAGGAGCAGGAGCAGGAGGAGGAGGAGGAGGAGCAGGTCTCCACAGCCGGAGCAACAGCGCAGAGAGACTGCTGGATCCCACCGCTGCCACTGAAGACTATCACGACACCGATGGCTCGCGGAGAACTAGAGCTGTGGAGAACCAGTACTCCTTCTACTGATGCTGAGAGTCACACACTGCTGCTGTCCGTTATCAACACACACACACACACACGTCACAATGAGCTCGGACTCGATTCACCATGTTCAGTGCTGACAAACACACCTCACGCATGTACACTGGCACTCAGAAGTATGGGGTTTTTAAAAGATCTCTTCTGCTCACCATTTATTCTAATATGATGATTTGCTGCTCAAGAAACATTTCTGATTATTATCAGTGTTGAAAACGGTTGCGCTGCTTCGTATATTTGTGGAAACTGATACATTAAATTTTCAGGATTCTTTGATGAATATAAAGTTCTAAAATAACAGCGTTTATTTAAAATATCATTTTTTGTAACATTATAAATGTCTGTACTGTCACTTTTGATCTGTTCAATGTGTTCTTGATTAATAAAAGTGTCAGATTATTTAATTTCTTTAATGTAATTATTCTCACCCCAAGCTTTGAGTGGTTGTAAAATAAAAAAAAGCTGTTTTATGAACTCTTTTCAGCATTGATAATAATCATAAATGTTTCTTGAGCATCAGATCCTCATATTAGAGTGATTTCTGAAGGATCATGTGACACTGAAGACTGGAGTAATGATGCTGGAAATTCAGCTTTGATCACAGGAATAAATTACACTTTTACTATATATTCACATAGAAAACAGCTGATTTACACTGTAATAATATTTCACTGTTTTTACTGTATTTTTGATCAAATGCAGCACTGGTGAGTAGAGGAGACTTCTTTCAAAAGAATTAAACAATCCTAATTATTCCAAACTTTTGATTAGTAGTGTATATTGGATCTTTACTTCACCAACCAACAAAATGAAAATCCTCTTTCGTAGTCATCAACACACACACACACCACTGGAAACGAGCGTCTGAGAGCTGGTGTGTGCGATCCGTCACTCCATCACACTCAGTCGTGTGTTTCAGGTGCACAGATGTTCATGTTCTCCATTCAGTGACGATACATGTCTTCCCATCGCACAACTGATGAGAGCACCCTTCATCATCATCATCAGGATTCATGCGTCGGACTAGTTCCCTGTAGGTGTTCTTGCTGGGATAGCCTGTTGGAAGTCTGTAGACTATAGAGTTGATCAACTAGCAGGGATAGGCAACGTCGATCCTGGAGTGCCACTGTCCTGCAGAGTTTAGCTCCAACCCTAATCAAACAAACCTGAGCAAGCTAATCAATGTCTTCAGGATTACTAATGCTAAAGGCAGGCGAGTTTATATCAGGGTTGGAGCTAAACTCTGCAGGACAGCGGCACTCCAGGATCGACGTTGCCTATCCCTGAACTAATGGTTTCAGATGCGTTCATAAGCCATCGGCAGTCTGTCAGTTCTTCATTTTATTCTTGAAGTGTCTATTAGCAATCCAAACTTCATGCTAAACATATTCTAATTATGTTCATCTTTTTTAACCACGTGCTTTTCTAATATCTGTCATTTAGGACATGGATAGAATTTGGGATGTTCTTTTTCTGTTGACTTATACAGTACTTATATAGTGTAAAATGTGATATTTTTCATCACTCGTCTATCTGTATTTTTCTAATCAGAGCCAAAAAAGACCTTTTTTTTGTGAAGGTTTTCTGCACGAAGGGCTTATTTAACAAACACACACGTCACCAGTATGAACTCGGTTTATACCGTTACATTTCAAAACAAAGCTGTGTTTGCTAAATAAGACTCCTATTGGAGCGCTTCACAGATGAGGATCAGATCAGATATCAGGAGACTCTCTCATCTCCACAGGAAGTGAAGTCGAGCCGTCTGACCACTGTTTCCTGTCCTGGTGTGACGTGCTGAACTCGTTCCTGCGTACATGATTCCCACTGTGGACCATCTACGACATTCTTCCCATCATCCATAAAATGAATAATATCAACAGACCTTCACAATATTGTCAGTGTTAACCAGTGACTAGTGGCGCATCTGTTTGAGTACATGTTCCCATGAGTCATTGCTCTCATGAACCGTGTAACCCGTTAAAGACGAGTGGTTTTGTTTCTCATGTGTTTGGTTTGTGTGCTGTCGGAGCTCTTTCACTCGTGTGGTTGAACCTCGGATGTTTTAGCAGTCGTCATGCTTCATGAACCTCCATGTTCTCATCTGCTGATAATGACAGAAGCACAATGGCATGCACTTCCCCTTTAACTGGATCATTTGTTGTTAAATGTGAACTAGTTGTGTTTCCGCAGGTCAGTGTCACCAAACCTAAACTTATATATGTAAGTTTTGAAGAAAAAAGAATTGGGCTAAACAAAACGTATCAATGCGGCTATAGAGGTCAACACGATAACTGTGGGATAATAAGTGGGAAAACGCCCCAAAAACTGATTAATTGGCCGATTTTAACATTATAAATGAAAGCCAAACCAAACACGACAAATGATAACATGCAGGCTTTTTTTCTCTGTCGATGTTTAAAATCCTCCACGGTTTGGAGAATGGATGGAGGAGTGTGTGAATGAAATGGATAGATGATGGATGGATATATGGGTGGGTGGATGGATGATGGGTGGATGGATATATGGGTGGGTGGGTGGATGGATGGATGATGGGTGGGTGGATGGATGGATGATGGGTGGATGGATATATGGTGGATGGATATATGGGTGGGTGAATGGATGGATGATGGGTGGATGGATGGATGATGGGTGGATGAATATATGGGTGGGTGGATATATGGTGGATGGATGGATGATGGGTGGATGGATATATGGGTGGGTGGGTGGGTGGATATATGGATGGATGGATAATGGGTGGATGGATATATGGGTGGGTGGATATATGGATGGATGGATAATGGGTGGATGGATATATGGGTGGATGGATGGATGATGGGTGGATGAATATATGGGTGGGTGGATATATGGTGGATGGATGGATGATGGGTGGATGGATATATGGGTGGGTGGGTGGGTGGATGGATGGATATATGGGTGGGTGGGTGGATGGATATATGAATGGATGGATAATGGGTGGATGGATATATGGGTGGGTGGGTGGATGGATATATGGGTGGGTGGATGGATGGATGATGGGTGGATGGATATATGGGTGGGTGGGTGGATGGATGGATGATGGGTGGATGAATATATGGGTGGGTGGATATATGGTGGATGGATGGATGATGGGTGGATGGATATATGGGTGGGTGGGTGGGTGGATGGATGGATAATGGGTGGATGGATATATGGGTGGGTGGGTGGATGGATATATGGGTGGGTGGGTAGGTGGATGGATGGATAATGGGTGGATGGATATATGGGTGGGTGGGTGGATGGATATATGGGTGGGTGGGTGGGTGGATATATGGGTGGGTGGGTGGGTGGATGGATATATGGGTGGGTGGGTGGGTGGGTGGATGGATATGTGGGTGGGTGGATGGACATATGGGTGGGTGAGTGGATGGATGGGTGGATATATGGGTGGGTGGATGGATGGATGATGGGTGGGTGCATGGATGGATGATGGGTGGATGGACGGATGATGGGTGGATGGATATATGGGTGGGTGGATGGATGGATGATGGGTGGATGGTAGGGCTGACTTCTAATAGTCGAGGATTCGACGATTCGATTCGGAGAGGTCTGATTCGACTATGAACCTCATAGTCGAACAGTAGGGAAGTGTTATGTAACCAATAGGGGTGTGACGGTTATCATATAACCATGAGACCGACAGTGTCATTAGAACTCCATAACCGCCAAAACCGTGCTATTAAAATATTTTTTTACAAAAAAAAATTTATCATAGAGAATGTTTAAATACTAATATCAGCTTACGAGGGAAACGGAGGCGGAGTTAGTGGTGGTTCGGAGGCTGAGTGCTGGAGATCATTCGGGAGAGGTCTGTGCATCTTCACCGATCAGAACGCGCGCTGACACGGAGAAAGCCTTGTTTATACCAGACGCGTCCGCACGAGCGCGAAGGTGCGCATGGCAAAAAATGACGCGTTGGGTGTGCAAGACCGGCAAGACCCCATTTCGCTTGGCTGTGTGCACGGCTTTTTTTGTAACAGCGCGCGCGACACCGCATCCGAGGATGAACGGCTTCAAGCCGAATCTGCTCGGGCATGTACGTCTCACCGACCGCACCGGCAACCAGTTTGCGCGTCTAAATTGCAAAGTTCATTGCAAAGTTTTTTTGTTAAGGTTTTGTTTACTGTGTGTGATTTATTTAAAACAAAGCTTTTTTTGTTGTTTTTAAGGATTCATTTAATGGAAAGCACATTCACTTCTAGTTGTCTTGCTGTTCATTTTAAATGTAGAGCGAGTTGTCCTATAAGAGACGAACAGTTATTCAACCCAACGTCTAGCTGCTATCTAAAAAAATAAATAAAAAAAAGGTTCGACTATCAGTCGACTACGGCAAAATCTAACGAATCAGATTCGACTATGAAAATCCTTCGTCGAAAACAGCCCTAGTGGATGGATATATGGATGGTTGGATGGACGGATGATGGGTGGATGGATATATGGGTGGGTGGGTAGGTGGATGAATGGATAATGGGTGGATGGATATATGGGTGGGTGGGTGGATGGATATGTGGGTGGGTGGATGGACATATGGGTGGGTGAGTGGATGGATGGATGATGGGTGGATATATGGGTGGGTGGATGGATGGATGATGGGTGGGTGCATGGATGGATGATGGGTGGATGGACGGATGATGGGTGGATGGATATATGGGTGGGTGGATGGATGGATGGTTGGATGGACGGATGATGGGTGGATGGATATATTGGTGGGTGGATGGATGGATGATGGATGGATGATTCCATACAATCCCTATGGAAGTGGAGCTTCCATGAACTGATAACACTGGATGAACTGAAAACACTGAATGAACTGATAACACTGGCTCTGCTCCGCACTAGTGGACATGCACTGTCTGCTATAAATGCCGTGCGTATTTTACTTTCACTTTTGGATTAGCGCCAATTCAAGGGCAGCAATTGCATGAATGGTGTGTTCATTAGGCTATTATTCTTAATAAAATGGCCTAGATTTGGACCTTGAGTCTGTAATAAAAGTTTTGATTGATTGATTGAAAAAACACAACTAGAAAAATGTCAAATGTCAAAAATGGTGTCAAACATTTCGCTTTGACACCACATCTTGTCAGTCAGCTCCTCTCTCGGGTGATGACTGAGATCTGACTCCGGCTGCTGGTCTGCGCTGCGACTCTCGTCCGGCTCACACTGCAGTGAGCAGACATGTTCAGCTTTTCATTCTAGTGTCTGTTCTCAAACTAAACTAAATTATTTCATTACTATAAAGAAATCAAATTGACGGCGGTGGCGGTGCCGCGGTGGGCAAGTGATGTAACCGGTGTTGAGGCTGAACACTGGTAACACCGATTATCGCAGCAAGCCTAGTGGGTGAATTGATGGATGGATGGATTGATGATGGATTAGTGGCTGGGTGGGTGAATGGATGGATGGATATATGGGTGGGTGAATGGATGGATTGGTGGGTGAATGGATGGATGGATAAATGGGTGGGTGAATGGATGGATAGATGGTGAATGGATGGATGGATATATGGGTGGGTGAATGGATGGATTGGTGGGTGAATGGATGGATGGATAAATGGGTGGGTGAATGGATGGATAGATGGTGAATGGATGGATGGATATATGGGTGGGTGAATGGATGGATTGGTGTGTGAATGGATGGATGGATATATGGGTGGGTGAATGGATGGATGGATATATGGGTGGGTGAATGGATGGATTGGTGGGTAAAGGATGGATGGATATATGGGTGGGTGAATGGTTGGATGAATATATGGGTGGGTGAATGGATGGATGGATATATGTGTGGGTGAATGGATGGATTGTCGGGTGAATGGATGGATGGATATATGGGTGGGTGAATGGATGGATTGGTGGGTAATGGATGGGCAAATGGATGGATGGATATCTGGGTGAATGGATGGATTGGTGGGTGGAAGGATGGATGAATATATGGGTGGGTGGATGGATGGATGGATATATGGGTGGGTGAATGGATGGATTGGTGGGTGAATGGATGGATGGATATATGGGTGGGTGAATGGATGGATGGATGGATGGATATATGGGTGGGTGAATGGATGGATGGATTGGTGGGTGAATGGATGGATGGATGGATATATGGATGGATGGATTGGTGGGTGAATGGATCGATGGATATATGGGTGGGTGGATGCTTGGGTGGATATATGGGTGGGTGAATGGATGGATGGGTATATGGGTGGGTGGATGGATTGGTGGGTGAATGGATGGGTGGATATATGGGTGGGTGGGTGGATGGTTGGATGGATATATGGGTGGGTGAATGGATGGATTGGTGGGTGGATGGATATATGGGTGGGTGGATGGATATATGGGTGAATGGATGGATTGGTGGGTGAATGGATGGATGGATGGATGAATAAATGGGTGGGTGGATGGTTGGATGGATATATGGGTGGGTGAATGGATGGATTGGTGGGTGGATGGATGGATGGATGGATATATAGGCGGTGGATGGATATATGGGTGAAGGGATGGATTGGTGGGTGAATGGATATATGGATATATGGGTGAATGGATGGATTGATATAGGGCTGGGTGGATGGATATATGGGTGAATGGATGGATATATAGGCGGGTGGATGGATATATGGGTGAATGGATGGATATATAGGCGGCTGGATGGATATATGGGTGAATGGATGAATTGGTGGGTGGATGGATGGATGGATGGATATATAGGCGGGTGAATGGATATATGGGTGAATGTATGGATTGGTGGGTGGATGGATGGATATATAGGCGGGTGAATGGATATATGGGTGAATGTATGGATTGGTGGGTGGATGGATGGATGGATGGATATATGGGTAAATGGATGGATTGGTGGGTGGATGGATGGATGGACGACTAAATGATAAACGACTATCTGTGCAGATTAATCAGTAAAAACAGTACATTGGTTGACCTCTATGCAGAAGCGCACTATTTAAATCTAGATGGTTTTTGGTGTCCACAGTGTCAGCCCAACAATAGCCACTTCCTACAGCCTCTGGTGAACCGATGTGGGCCGTTCACACGCAGTTCCTGTGGAGCAGCGGCTGCAATGTGCTCAATTCATAAATGTCAAAGGGTTTTTTCTAGGGCGGTCCAAAAGACGTCCACAACTTCATTTAATTTTTTTTGCACATTTTGTTTTCTTTTTGGTGAATATTTAGGGGTCGCTCAAGCATCAAGAGTTTTTGTGTAATTTTCAATTGACTACATTTGAAAAGAAACAAAACAATTTCAATGTGACATGCTAGATATACTGTCAGATGAGGTAAAGTAGGCCTGCTGGTCTCATGGTCAGATCGGTCATGCTGGGATTACTTTATTTGTTTCTGAGGCGCCCACGTGACTCCTCATGGGTGGCCTATAGTGTTTCGCTTTGGCTGTTTAGTCACGATACGTCTTGTTTGCAGCAAAGGTGCGTGTTCTTGAGTGACCCCTAAACACACCACAGTCTGCTTCAGAGCTGGAATATGCTTTATTTAGATGAAGTAGAGTTGATGTGGTTTGTGGACTTGTTCTCTTGAGGTAGATCTTCATGAACCCTAGTGGAAACCCACTTCTATTTGATGGGTTTGTCAGTCATTTCTCTGAGGATAGAGAGTGTGTGTCCGTCAGCTTCAGCTCTTCTTCACTGCAGCCTCAGGAGAGCATCGAGACGCACTGTTATAAACAGACCCGTCCATCCGAAGGCCGGACAGTGCACTTTCCCCTGCTGATATCATCATATTTCACATTTATGAGTCCTTGAATCGCACATTTGGGGAGAGAGTATGTTGTGCTCGATGTCTTATTCAACATTACAGGCTGGTACATGCGCCAATCATCATCATCATTTTAATAACTGAACATGATTACTGTATTGTAGTTCGCATACATTTCCCTCATTTTATTTAGTCACTATGTCTTGTCTACTGCTGAGTTTTGATTTTATATTACGTTTTTATGCTAGTGGTGGAATGAGTTTTGATCATTCTGAGCTTTTGTATGAAGTGATGATCTTCACATTAAACTTTATATTTCTGTGAATAAAGCCACTGACGAGACCGTCTGGGGAATGAAGAGAGATACTCTGTCCACAGTGAAGTTCTCACACTAGATCAAACACTATGACAAGCATTCATCAACACACTCTTTTAAACATACACTTCAACGATCGTACAGCGTCCATGCCTGTGTTTCTGATATACGATACACATAATATGCTGAATAATGAAGCTCATGTCAACTGAAAAGAATATGAGGCATAATGTACTAGAGGAGGCAAAATGACCGTATAATCAAGTCTAATTTGAAGTTGTAAATGGCCACTTTTTATATTTAAAGGTTTTTAAAGGCCTCCTGTAGTCAATAGTTTTATCCCTTAAAACTCATCTTTGATCACCAAAATTACATATTTAAATGTTTTTTCCTTGAAAAAAATGTCTTCACGCCTTAAAGCTGCGCTGTGTAATGTTTAGCGGCATCTAGTGGTGAGGTTGCGAATTGCACCCAACAGAAGTTACGGTGGCCGACAGGAAGTGATGTCATCGTCTGAGACGGCAGAGAGGAGCCAGTTAAACAATGAGGTTTCTTTACAAAGATAAATTAAGAAATTAGGTTTTCTTAATTATTCAGTAAAACGATGTTATGTTGAGAATATTATTGTGATTTGTTCATCATTGTGTCAGTGTTTTATACGCTGACTTTAGCTATCTTCTTTGCATGAAGAACAACACAGTGACGAAACGCGTTTGTCCGCTCAGGGCCACCGTAGAAACATGTCGATGTACGGGGACCCGCGGTGTGTGTAGAAACATGTCGATGTAAGTGGACCCGCGGTGTGTGTAGAAACATGTCGATGTACGGGGACCCGCGGTGTGTGTAGAAACATGTCGATGTACGGGGACCCGCGGTGTGTGTAGAAACATGTCGATGTACGGGGACCCGCGGTGTGTATAGAAACATGTCGGTGTACGAGGACCCGCGTGTGTGTAGAAACATGTCGATGTACGGGGACCCGCGGTGTGTGTAGAAACATGTCGATGTAAGTGGACCCGCGGTGTGTGTAGAAACATGTCGATGTACGGGGACCCGC
Source organism: Tiaroga cobitis (assembly GCA_030578255.1). NCBI lineage: Eukaryota > Metazoa > Chordata > Actinopteri > Cypriniformes > Leuciscidae > Tiaroga > Tiaroga cobitis. The sequence goes on along the minus strand of CM060605.1, from coordinate 4,590,953 downwards.
GGTGTGTGTAGAAACATGTCGATGTAAGTGGACCCGCGGTGTGTGTAGAAACATGTCGATGTACGGGGACCCGCGGTGTGTGTAGAAACATGTCGATGTACGGGGACCCGCGGTGTGTGTAGAAACATGTCGATGTAAGTGGACCCGCGGTGTGTGAAGAAACATGTCGATGTACGGGGACCCGCGGTGTGTGTAGAAACATGTCGATGTACGGGGACCCGCGGTGTGTGTAGAAACATGTCGATGTAAGTGGACCCGCGGTGTGTGTAGAAACATGTCGATGTACGGGGACCCGCGGTGTGTGTAGAAACATGTCGATGTAAGTGGACCCGCGGTGTGTGAAGAAACATGTCGATGTACGGGGACCCGCGGTGTGTGTAGAAACATGTCGATGTACGGGGACCCGCGGTGTGTGTAGAAACATGTCGATGTAAGTGGACCCGCGGTGTGAGTAGAAACATGTCGATGTACGGGGACCCGCGGTGTGTGTAGAAACATGTCGATGTACGGGGACCCGCGGTGTGTGTAGAAACATGTCGGTGTACGGGGACCCGCGGTGTGTATAGAAACATGTCGATGTACGGGGACCCGCGGTGTGTATAGAAACATGTCGGTGTGCGGGGACCCGCGGTGTGTATAGAAACATGTCGATGTACGGGGACCCGCGGTGTGTGTAGAAACATGTCGATGTACGGGGACCCGCGGTGTGTGTAGAAACATGTCGATGTACGGGGACCCGCGGTGTGTGTAGAAACATGTCGATGTACGGGGACCCGCGGTGTGTGTAGAAACATGTAGATGTAAGGGGACCCGCGGTGTGTGTAGAAACATGTCGATGTACGGGGACCCGCGGTGTGTGTAGAAACATGTCGGTGTACGAGGACCCGCGTGTGTGTAGAAACATGTCGATGTACAGGAACCCGCGGTGTGTGTAGAAACATGTCGATGTAAGTGGACCCGCGGTGTGTGTAGAAACATGTCGATGTACGGGGACCCGCGGTGTGTGTAGAAACATGTCGATGTAAGTGGACCCGCGGTGTGTGTAGAAACATGTCGATGTACGGGGACCCGCGGTGTGTGTAGAAACATGTCGGTGTACGGGGACCCGCGGTGTGTATAGAAACATGTCGGTGTGCGGGGACCCGCGGTGTGTATAGAAACATGTCGATGTACGGGGACCCGCGGTGTGTGTAGAAACATGTCGATGTACGGGGACCCGCGGTGTGTGTAGAAACATGTCGATGTACGGGGACCCGCGGTGTGTGTAGAAACATGTCGATGTACGGGGACCCGCGGTGTGTGTAGAAACATGTAGATGTAAGGGGACCCGCGGTGTGTGTAGAAACATGTCGATGTACGGGGACCCGCGGTGTGTGTAGAAACATGTCGGTGTACGAGGACCCGCGTGTGTGTAGAAACATGTCGATGTACAGGGACCCGCGGTGTGTGTAGAAACATGTCGATGTAAGTGGACCCGCGGTGTGTGTAGAAACATGTCGATGTACGGGGACCCGCGGTGTGTGTAGAAACATGTCGATGTAAGTGGACCCGCGGTGTGTGTAGAAACATGTCGATGTACGGGGACCCGCGGTGTGTGTAGAAACATGTCGGTGTACGGGGACCCGCGGTGTGTATAGAAACATGTCGGTGTACGGGGACCCGCGGTGTGTATAGAAACATGTCGATGTACGGGGACCCGCGGTGTGTGTAGAAACATGTCGGTGTACGGGGACCCACGGTGTGTGTAGAAACATGTCGATGTACGGGGACCCGCGGTGTGTATAGAAACATGTCGATGTACGGGGACCCGCGGTGTGTATAGAAACATGTCGGTGTACGGGGACCCACGGTGTGTGTAGAAACATGTCGATGTACGGGGACCCGCGGTGTGTGTAGAAACATGTCGATGTACGGGGACCCGCGGTGTGTATAGAAACATGTCGATGTACGGGGACCCGCGGTGTGTGTAGAAACATGTCGGTGTACGGGGACCCGCGGTGTGTGTAGAGAGAAACGCCTCATTCTGAGGTAATAAACACACAACGGTTATGTAAGGTCTTTATTATTTGTAAGGCCCGGTTCTGTGAGGCGCACCCTCAAGTTAAAAACTAGTGACAGCATATATAGGTCAAATAGATTTTGAAAAGCGCCAGTGTGTATTTGTGTTCGCACTCTGGAGAGAGTGATGAGAATGTGTTATTCAAGCTCGCTATTATATCGAAGGACAGACACCATGTAAATAACAGATGCGTTGTGCAGTCCAGACCACTGCTTCGTTGATTATAAGGGAAGTGTGTGAAATCGTGATGAACGGAGACGAGTCACAGCGTTTTAATGATTATAAAGGGAGTTTGCAAATGTAATGTTTTTACACAAAAAATTCAAGAAACATGAAGTTAATGTTAAGCGACTTACATTTTAGAAAGAGTTTAGTCAGATTTTGCTCTGTTTCGTCAGCGGCTGCACGTCTCCGAGCAAACACTGGCGTTTCCCTGACGAATCAATCTGCGCTTTCAAACGAATCTATCGAGTCAATGATTCAATAAAACCCATTCATAAACGAAGTCGCTTGATTTGTTCCTGAATGAATCAGCCGTTTGAACAAATCGCTTGAATGAATGAATCAGAGACAGAGACGCTCCACCTCTACTGGCGGTTTACTTTCATTTCAGTTATTTAAATCATTTAATATTTCTATATTCAAACCCTTCTGTCTGAAACATTAATATCATATCGTTGTTGTTATCATGAATTTAAATACATTAATGCCACTTCAGAGCCTCATTAAATATACAATATAAATATAAATACACCTAATGCCACCTTTTGGTTCTTCTGCAGTGCAGACATGAATTTTGTATTGATTTCATTTGATTGGTAACTTATTCTTCCTGATTACGTTTATTATTCTAACTCACTTTATAAATACTTTACTTTGCTCATAGATGTCACGTGACTGAACGGATGGATACACACACCTGTAGCTGCAGACACACACGTGTGGGACACAATCCCTGGTTTTCCTCTGTTGAACATGGCAAAGCAGCAGATTTGTGACAATTAACAGATATTAGTTTGACACCTGTCCGGAACGAAGCACTGCGTTGAGTTCTGCCAACAAAAAAACCCACACAAGAATGGTCCATTTTGCTTCCATGGTGACTTTAACTTGTCAAGTGCTTCCAGTCCATCATACTGGACATTAGCATAACCATAAACAGGCATGTGGTTTATTATTCATGTTTTTAGTTTGCTTAGGCTAACAAATCGCACATTCACAGGAACAATGTTCAATGTACGACTGTTCCTCCGAAAGGAACATGAATATTACAGCCATTCCTGGAGATAAATAACCTACATTCCGACAGAACAGGAACTGAAACCCTTTCACTGATAAAAGAGTTCTCCATCTGTGAAACAGTCAGTCAGAAATTCTCGTTTGTTCTTAAACACACACACACACACACACACTCCCTCCCTCAGGAGGACCTCAGGCTGATGAGAACAGCAGCTCCACAGATCAGCAGGAACGTCACCGTCACTTCCGTCATTTTCTCCTGTTTCCACTTCCGGAAGTTGTCCTGCTGCATCTTCCGGCGGAGCTCTTCCCGGCGTCGCGTCTCCTTCTCTCTTTGCAGCTGCTCGCCGTAATGCGCCTGATAGAACGCGTCAAAGTCGAAGTGCGCGTTGGCGGCGCGTCGAGGCCGCTGTCTGGACGCGTCCGAGGAGCCCGGTCTTCCGGCGCTCTGCACGTCGCTCTGCTCGAGTGTGCCGCGGTCGTAACGCCTCCGGAGGCCGCTGCTGCCGAGCACACTGTAGGCCTCCGCGACCAGCGCGAAGCTCCGCGCCGCCTCCTCGCTGCGCCCGAGGTTCCGGTCCGGGTGATGCACGAACGACTGCTCGTAATAGGCGCTCTTGATCTGCGCTTGCGTGGCGTTCGGGGAAACCTTCAGGATGTCATAGTACGCGGTGCGGCTGCGGTGGAGCGGCGCGGAGGAGTCCGAGTCAGCGGCTGTGCTGCGGCTGCTGTGCGCGCGTGTTCCCGGAGGAGGATGATAGTAATGCGACCGCAGTGTTTTAATAACGCAGAGTTTGTGAACGCTACTCCTCACACAGCCGCTGACCTCCGCCATCACCACATTATCACCAGACCTCACTTCCGGCAAAACAATGAAAATATCAACCAATCAGAGACAGGATACACTGAAAACGGCGTACTATTGGCTAAAGAGATCTTCTTCGTAATGTTTAATGCAGAGGTTGTAGGTGCATTGCCGCCCCTGCTGGTCAAGGGTAATCAAATCATTTCCAATAGGTTGATTATATAATTTTTCTTGTTGACTATTGAGCTATAAATTGTTTATTTTCTGAAAGTTTGTCTGTTTTGTATCTTCTGATTGTTAAAATTTGCAATAAAAAATCATTTTCAGATATTCCTTCATTCATCATTTGAATTCTTTTGTAAAATGTTTGTTGTTTTAAAGTTGGAGATCAGACATTTCCTTTCATTATTATACTTTAGACATCATTATAATCTATTATCTTCTTTGCAAATGTTATATCCATAAATTTAAGTTTACCAGCAACAAACCAATTTTTGTGTGTGTTTTTGAAAGAGTTAAAATGTATCTTAATACAATTACATCTTCAGTAAATAAGAAAGCAAGTAGAACGTCTTCAATTTGTAAGGACTTTAATTTGAACAATGATGCATAGATTAATATGTTACCCTCGTGTTCTTAGTCTTTAGTTTTCGGCTCTTTAACTCTTTTCTCGTGTGTATTTCTGATAACATTGTACATATTATTAATGCATTTTGTATATTGTATATCATAAACATATAATTTTGTATGTTTTGCTAGAAAAAAGAAAGTAAAATAAATGATAAAAAGTGCAGGGCTCGACTGCTGTCTCTAATTTTTCAGTTAAGTTGGGTCTAAATAACAATTTTCTAATTTTAACGCTCGACTGTAAATTGTTGTCATATTTCCGATGTAAATAACGCATTGGGAGTGGCGTGGGTCACGTCGCAACTGTCACTTTTTTTTTTAAATTACATGCTCATAAAGAAAACAACAAAAACAAACAAACAAAAAAACATCAACAATTGTCATAACATAATACAACAGAGTCCTTCAATCCAGATTAAGTTCCTTCAGTCTTTTTAATCCAGATTAAGTCCTTAAACACAGCCACTGTTCTTATAGCTTTTACGTTTTTTGAGAACTCAATAGATTCAAAATACATTTTCATTTCATGTTTAAATCTTAAAAAAGAGGATTGCATTTAGAATTTTTTTTTTTTTTTTTATTGAGAAAACGTTTGGGAAATACAGAGACATTTGAATCCGTGAAACAAACAACAACAAAAAAATCTCAATTCTGCATCTTATTTCACATATCAATCATCTTTCTAATACATTAAGTATCCTTTTCAACAGTTTTGATGTCTTTAGAGCTTTGCGGTTGTTTTGTATTGAAGTTAGAGAGTTATAAAACATCTTCAAATCAGTGGAAAATAGTCTAACATTTGGTACAGTGGATATACATTTTGCTTTATGTATATGATATTTTCCAAATAAAATGAGAAGTTTCATTATATTATTCATTTCTAATAATTCAGCGTTACAATCCATAAACAAGACCATTACCTCAGTTATTGTGACAAATTAATAAAATAACTCAAAGAGAAACCAAGAAACTCGAGGGAGGATTGAGGATTGCGCCGTGTCTGTCGCCTGGAGATGACGCCATTAGCCCTCGCCAGACTCCTGTGTTCTCCACATGTGTTGTTACAGTAGTGTTGTGATCTGAAGTCGCTGGTTACAGGTTTATTCTCCGTCAGTATCATCATGTCTTGCCGCAGACCTGAGCACACGGCTCCTCCAGAGGTGGTGAGGGAACTTAACTTACTCTTCCAGTGCTAAAATGTGCTGTTATCATTGAACATGTACACAACGAATATACAAAACGCAGACGAGCAGTCCTTTAATATCCGCGACACTGACACGCTAGTTATGGGTTATTATTCTTTATTTCCGTCGTAGTTGCTGTGCATATTTCAGTCATTTCTATGTTCTGTTCTTCTCCATGAGTTTAACTGCTAAATGATCCAAATGATTCATCATAACAATGATCAATGATTGAGTCTGTAAAGAAACAGGATTCAGTTTTCGGTTTTAATTAAGCGAATGATCTTGGCATTCATATCTGAAGACAGTAAACATTTTAATAGTTGTGCAGAATAAATGAAGACATTTTCTTTTTAAACTTTTGCATTTTTAAAAGTTCATTCAGGATAAGCCTTTCAATGATGGACTTTGTGGATGCTGATTTAATCTGATTGGTAACAGACAGCGTCGTATTATTCTATTAAATGTAGGGATTTGTCAAAAAGATGCATACATCATATAGAAATCTGACTCAAAACATGCATATCATTTTTTTCATAACATAAGGTGTTAAAAAAAGCCATTATAAAGGTAAAACATCCACTGGACAGTTGTTCAAAAGGTTTAATCTGGATCAGAATCGCAGATGAGCAATCCAGATCTGAAGTGCTCCACACATCATCTAAACCACATCAAGAACACAGTGTAATATTTGTTAGTAGTTTTATTCAGTTTTGTACCTGAATCCACCCTAATTTGGATCAAAAGTATCCTGTGACCGGGATAACTTTAGAATTATTTGGATCAAAAGTATCCGAATCTTACTGAAGCGTTTTGAACAGAGGTTTGATCCAGATCACGTGATCTGGATCAAATTTCTTTTATAAATCAACCCATTCTCTGGGTTTAACCCAATCCGATAACTGACATCAGATCCCCGTGGAACAGCCGGGCCCTGAAGATCAGTTTCAGGTGGCAAACATCGGCCCTTACTGATGGACAAGTCGTGCAGTGAACTGACCAGAGCACAGAGTATGAAGAGTACGAGCAGCTCCAGGAGTCACTGGCCACAACCATGAGCAACTAAACCCCGGAAGAGCGTCTGCTAGACACTGGCCTTGAGTGAAGCGCTTCAGTAGCCCGAGGATCAAACCCTTACCAGTGTAGTAACCTAAACAGCGCTTGATCGGGTCTGTGTGTCTGTGAAGGAGCGCGTTGGCCGATCAGATTTTACAAAACAACAGCCAATCATATATGTAGGGATGCTGAAAGAAAATAGCATTAGTCAAACGTTAATCGGAGTGTGTGTGGCTGTACTGTATGTGCTGGTGTTTATCATTTACACAAATGTGTGTCGTTGTTTTCTCATGTACAGTACTATAATGAAGAGGAGGCCAAGAAGTACTCCCAGAAGTGAGTGGAGAAGCGGATCAGCCGGCCGGCCGTTACTGACTGACATCGACAGTTATAAGCATTGTTTGCACAGGATACATTTTATTTTTTGTGTCCATATTTAACTAATTACTTGCTTTCTATGTGCGCGTGTGCGTGTGCCTGTGTGTGTGTGTGTGTGTGCGTGTGCCTGTGTGTGTGCGCGTGTGTGTGTGTGTGTGTGTGTGTGTGTTTGTGTGTGTGTGTGTGTGTGTGCGTGTGTCGGCAGCTCCCGGATAATGCAGATCCAGACTCAGATGTCGGAGCGGGCGGTGGAGCTGCTCAGTCTGCCGGAGGATCAGGCCTGTTATCTGCTGGATGTGGGGTAATGGAAACACACATTTCTGTTTCAATAAAGAAAAAATATGTATTTATTAAAAAAAAAAAAATATATATATATATATATATTTTTTTTTTTTTCATACACTGTTATTACACTGTCATTACACTGGTAACAGCATGTTGACCTGGTTTCTCCTGCTTGAACCCGTCAGCTGTGGATCTGGACTCAGTGGAGATCATTTATCTGAGGTCGGACACTACTGGGTCGGGGTGGACATCAGCACAGCCATGCTGGGTGAATATTTATATATATATACACACTCAGACACACACACACACTTAAAAACACACACAGACAGACACTCACACTTATGTTATCATGTTCAACAACAAGATTGCAAACTGCAACAACAGGCTTGATTGAGGAGGAGGAGCCAAAGGGAAAACACAGGGAGCAATACAGAAAAAACACAACAACACATTAAAGAACACAGCTCTTCTGATGGATCATGACAATAATAATAATGCGTCTCTGGACGTAACACCCCCACCCTTAGATACAAACTATGAACTTGCCAAAATCTTAGTTTGCAAAGAAAGAGCTTACCACATGTCTGACATGAGTGGGTTAGTCATCGCAACGAGCTCCTGGCAAAGCATCCGCTACTACATTGTCCACTCCTTTTGTATACCTTATATCAAGAACAAACTCTTGCAGAATGAGTGACCGTCTCATCAATCTCGGATTTGAGTTTGCCATGCGGGACAGGAAGACTATAGGGTTGTGGTCGGTGTGTTCAATAGTAGGGGCCCTATTCCCTATTTGCAGAGCCAACAACAAGGCTAGGGCTCATTTTCGGTGGGGCTATAGTTTCTTTGGCACCTGGTGAATTTCTTCGGAAAGTAGCATACTGGGTGTTTCCGCCTTGTCTTCTTGTAGCAGCACTGCGCCAGCGCCAATCCCGCTAGCATCCACCTGTAGCTTAAAAGGCATGTCAAAAGTTGGAGCAGACAACACAGGATCATGACATAACAGATCTTTAGCAGAATTAAATGCAGTTTCACACTCGGCATTCGTTCTGCTTTAAGAAGATCAGTTAAGGGTGTGACAACAGTAGCAAATTAGTATCCCGTCATCCCCAGAAATCAGCGTAGCTCCCGTGTTACTTGGCCTTTGGAAACTCCACAATAGCCTCTACCTTAACTTGCAGAGGCCTCACCTGGCCCTGGACAACTCATTTGCCAAGGTAGGTCACTCTTGCCTGGGCAGATTCACACTTGGCTAAGTCTAAGGTAAGATGGGCTTCCAGCAATCGCTTGAACACCAACTCGAGAGTTTGCACATGTTTCTCACAAGTTGCAGAGTAAAAAACTATGTCTTCTAAATAGACTTCACAGTTTGGCACACCTGACAGTACCTTCAGCATCAAACGCTGGTGCATTTCTCATGCCAAAAGCCATAGATGTGTACTGAAGGAAACGGGAGATTTCACAAAAGCGGAGATTTCCGAGGCACGGGTTGATAAAGGAACTTGCCAGTATCCTTTTAATAAAACCAGCTTGGTAACAAAACTAGCTGATCCCACCCGGCCAACACTGTCCTCAATTCGAGGAAGAGGAAAGGAGTCAGGCTTAGTTACGGCATTCACCTTGCGGAAATCAATACAAGATCGCCTCGAGCCGTCTGGTTTGAGTACAGGCTGCGAATTACGCTGAAGACTACCCTTGTCGTAGCGAAGCTTCATTCTGGATTGGGCTTCAGCAAGATGAACTAGCTAACTCCCACGCTTTGTGTAGATGTTCTCGTACAGTACTCACATCGTCTAGCACAGACTTACGAGGGTATTCCTTAGCTAGGAACTGCTCACGTAGGAGTTTTTAGCGGGCTGCGAACCGAACAGCCAAAGACCATCTAAGTGCGGCTAAATCCTAGGGATTCTTGAGCGGCTCCTCTCACGGCGACCATCAGAAATGGCAACCCTTTCACCCAGTCTTAGTCAGTGTCACTGCAGTGTGTGCGCAACAGAGATTTCAGGGTTTGGTGGAAGCTCTCCCTGTGACTCTGGATGGTGCGCAGTGGACAACTGGTCCTCGACGCTCAACTCGTTTGTCACCTCCTTGAACAGTTTAGAGGTGAAACTGTACCCCTGGTCGCTTTGAATGACTCTCTGCAAGCCAAAAACTGAACAGATCTTAATCAGTTCACAAGCACCAGTTTTAGCTTTATGCAATGGGCCTACACCATCAATAATGAGTTTCTCAAACAGTTCCCCAAAAACTGGAAGGGGCTGTAGTGGAGCGCGTGGACTTGTTTGATTGGGCTTTCCACCTAACTGACAGGCGTGACATGAGCGTACAAACTTAGACACAGCAGTTCTCATGCCCGGCCAAAAGAAGTGTCTGGAAATTCGATGATATGTCTTTGTGACACCTAAATGTCTTGAACACACGTTCATGGGCCAATTTCAAAATCTAATTGTGGTAAGCATCAGGTAACACAATTTGAAACACAGTTAAAAAGTGCGTGGTCTCCACCAACGCATAAGAACGGCATCTTCCCAGAAATTACCCACCATCATCTGCGGGATTAAAGCCTGGTCTACAGTTCCACCAATACACGTAGCAAGCGACGGATCGGAAAGTTGTGCAGCAGCTAAAACTGTGTTCACTTTTTAAGAGAGTTTACCTTCGCTGCCCGCGCCATTTGATTCTGACGACACGGGACTGATGTAGAGTTCACTCTCTACAGTCTGTGGGGAAGATGAGAAGGAATCGGAGAGATCGATCACATTTTAAAGTTTTGTGATTGAGCACGAGTTTCGGCACATGCTGGGAAAATAGCAGAAAACAATTGGTGAAGGAAAGACTTTGCCACCCGCTAAGTAATTTCCTAAAATCATGCTTACCCCTTCGTCAGGCAGTTGCGAACGCACGGCAATGTTCACGAGACCCGAAACCAGATCGGACTGTAGATGAATTCTGTGCAGGGGAATTGAGATGCAGCCCAGTTCGATCCCGCGGACTGAAACGCTAGAACCACTGTACGAGACGGCAGAGAACGAAAGCACACCGTCCTAAAGTAGAGTCTGCGCTGCTCCGTATCTCTGAGCATCAGGATTGGCTTAAAGTCAGAGTCCTCGGAGAGCGCTACCAAACTTCTCATTACAAATGGACTGAGTATTCGAGCCAGATTGTAAGCTTATGGCACTACTCTCAGGAGCTACGCTCTTAGACTTAGAGTTTTTCTGTTTCCAGGCTTTGGAATTTGAAAAGAGATGCCCTGGGTGGAGACAGTAGAAACACACCCGCTTATCCACGTTTCTCTCTGAGCCTTGGAGAATAGGGTTAACAGGGTTAGCCACTGACTTTCTTAGCAGTTTTCTCTTCTGATGAGAAAGCTTTAACAGAACGCACAGAAGGGAAGACGGTTGTCGGCACACACTCGTCTGCTACAACTGCCGCCTCGGCAAGCGTACTCACTTTTTGTTCCTTTAAATAAACTACGACGCCTTCGGGAACACAACTGTCCAAGTCCAGCACAGCATTATGGTAAATGGAGTTAATATAAGATCATCGTTTTATCAGTCAAGAGATAAAGACTTGACGACCTTAGTTCTTTTCACTTTACATATATTACTGACAATAATTAAATATTAATGTGTAGAGGTGCTACAACACACACACACACCTTCTCATTATAGCATCAGATTGATATGATATATATTGTGTGTGTGTACAGACGTGGCGCTGCGGCGGGAGGTGGAGGGAGATCTGGTGCTGGCAGACATGGGTCAGGGGATGCCCTTCAGACCGGGCACGTTCGACGGCTGTGTGAGGTATGAGCTCTCGGAGAGGTGTGTGTGTGAGGTATGAGCTCTCGGAGAGGTGTGTGTGTGGGTGAGGTCTGTGTGAGGTATGAGGTCGTGGAGAGGTGTGTGTGTGTGTGTGTGAGTTGTGTGAGGTATGAGCTCTCGGAGTGGTGTGAGGTATGAGCTCGTGGAGAGGTGTGTGAGTGTGAGAGGTATGAGCTCGTGGAGAGGTGTGTGTGTGTGAGGTGTGTGAGGTATGAGCTCTCGGAGTGGTGTGAGGTATGAGCTCTCGGAGAGGTGTGTGTCAGGTGTGTGTGAGGTATGAGCTCGTGGAGAGGTGTGTGTGTGTGTGAGAGGTATGAGCTCGTGGAGAGGTGTGTGAGGTATGAGCTGTGTGAGGTATGAGCTCGTGGAGAGGTGTGTGTGAGGAATGAGCTCTCGGAGAGGTGTATGTGAGGTGTGTAAGGTATGAGCTCGTGGAGAGGTGTGTGTGAGCAGCTTGTGTGGAGTCACATGGTGAGTGTGTGTGTGTTGTTGCGTCAGTATTTCAGCGCTGCAGTGGCTGTGTAACGCAGATAAGAAAACACACAGTCCCCCGAAGAGACTGTACCGCTTCTTCAGCTCGCTGTACTCCACACTGGTGAGTTTAGTCAACACTTTCACACGGGAGGAACTCACAGACTGATGATGATGATGATGATGATGATGATGATGTTGTTGTAGGCGAGAGGAGCGCGCGCCGTCTTCCAGATTTACCCTGAGAACTCAGAGCAGGTCGGGATCTCAGCGCTCATGATATTATTGCTGCTTTCTCTTCTGGATTTACTATCAATAACTGCAGATCTGGGGCCGTATTCACAAAGTATTTTATCTTACCACTAGGAGTACTCCTAAATCGCACTAAAATATTTTAGCTAGGAGTTTTCTCTTAAAAGTTATTCACAACGTCTTTCAGACCTACTCTTAGTAAGGAAAAATTACAACTCCTAAACTAAGAGTGAGTCTTCGTTGCTATAGATGACGTCAGTTCTCATGCACGAGCTTCCTCGCAATGATCACGGTGATTGGTTGTTAGATGACAGGGCCATCATGCGGAACATAACACAGACGCAACAAATCATGGATACGACATCTAAATATGTCTGTGTCCTACACAAAATAATAATAGTAATGTCATCGAAATGCATATATAATAGCCGCGTTTCCACTGCTGGGCCAGGGCCGAGCCGTGCTAGTGCGTGCCAGGGCCAACCGCGTTTCCACTGTCACTTCCGGGGCTTGATCGGGGCTTACTCGGGGCCAACGGCCAGGATTTCTGGCCCGTCGAATACCTTGGGCCAAAGCGGGCCAGCTCGGGCTAGAGGCGTGCTCAATGTAAAAGGCGGAGTTTATCGGTGTTATGGAACGTTATGATCTGAGATGCACATTTCACTTTTTTATATTGCGCAAAAAATATTCGCTGCTCGAAATGGTGAATCGCCTGTACTGGTCTGTCGAAGATACCAAAGCTCTTCTGAGCATTTGGGCAGAAGAAAGGGTACAACGTCAATTTGACGGCGTGTGAAGAAACGAAGACGTTATAAAATACATCGATGCTGAACTTTCTAAGCTAAGCATGCAGCGATTAACGCTTCAAGTTCAGGAAGAAAAAAGTTGCGGGCGCAGTAACGTATTGTACAAGGAGATTCAAACGCACAATGGACAAAGCGGAGCTCAGAGAAGGAACTTTCCAAATTCCATGGTTCGACTTGATGGACGGTGTGCTGGGTCACCATCGGTGTGCTGGGTCACCATCGGTGTGCTGGGTCACCGTCCCTCTGTTACTGGCGACTCGCAAGACAATCGGGACACTATTGCAGGCTGCAGCCACGGCCGGTGAGTTAATATACATACTATCTTCCTAACTTAAAAAATAAATAAATTCATAATATCCGCTGAAATGGGTTGGGTTGTATGATGTTTGATCCAGAAGGGCGTGTTAGGGGCGGGGTTTAGGGCAGCGCTGCGGGGCTACTGGGTTGAGGCCCGAGGCCACTGGCTCGGCTCGGCTCGGCTCGCCGTTAGCCCTGGCCCGGCAGTGGAAACGCGGCTAATGACATGTTTGTGCAGGCCCCAGTGAAGTGTAATTCTAAAAAGGCAGAGAGAGAGAGAGAGAAAAGTCGTGAATTAAATTAAATTAAATCAACCTATACCCCAATGAGAACCGCCACTTGCCTAATAATGAAAAATGACACTTGCATTAACACTTGCTTGGTTAACTGACATCCTATTAACCTAAATAGACTACTTCAAGTCGGTGTATGAATGGGTGAATGTGAGGCTATATGTAAAGCGCTTTGGTGGCCATTGGGTCTGTGAACGCGCTATATAAATGCAGTCCATTTACAGCAAGGAAATGTTGCTCCTATTGAAGTAATGTAATAGTTGAATGACGGTGGATTATGAACGCGCCAAAAGAAAAAGAAAGCCCAACTGGACGCAGGATCAGTTACTGCTGCTGGCCCAGTTGGTGCTGAAAAAAAAAACATGATAAAAGTGAAATTCGGCACTGGGATATAAAGCAAAACTAAGCGTGAGAGTCGAGACATGGGAGAGGATTTGTTTGCAGATCAATGCAGTATTCCCGCTTGTGTCGCAGACCCCGGACGACTGCGAGAGGCGCTGGGATGCGCTACAATCCTTTGTGAATAGGTCTTAGTGAGTTAGGAGTCCTCTCGACTTCTTTTAAGCTGTCCCAGACTTAGCTGCTACTTTTAGGGCTAAAATGCTTCGTGAATTACTCTTAGTGAAAGAAATTGGGAGTCCTAAAAGTAGGAGTGACACGCCCATTATTTTTAGGAGTTGCTCCTAAATTCGCCAGTTAGGAGCTACTTTTAGCCTTAAAATTCTTTGTGAATACGGCCCCTGGACTGTTGCACCGGCTTGCTTGAGTTTAGGCAAACTGTTAAAGTCCCCCTGTAGTCAATGATTTTAACCCTTAAAACTCACCTTTGATCACCAAAATGACATTTTTATATGTTTTTTCCTTAAAAAAAGTCTTCATCTCTTGAATGTAACTCGACACCCTTGCCTCATTTACTATTCGTGGTTCTATGAATATGCAAATGAGCCCCGCCTCTACTCACTCACTCAACTCAGAGATCCACTGGTTGACGATCACACGTTGATCTGATTGATTACAAGGTAGTTTGTGACGTCAGAAACACCAGCGATTTCACACCGTGTTTTTGAGACTGTCTTTGGTTCACTGCAGTTTTAAGCAGGAAATACTCAGCAATGCTGTCGACTTATGAACTCACACATGGTGTGTCTTAAAGCATATTAAAAACACCACATAGACACAAACAACATTAAACGCTGGATTTACACCACAGGGGGACTTTAAAAAGCGTTATCTCTTATTCTGGTCTGCCATCTTTTCTTTTTCACCCCTTCCTTTTTTCTGCTTTGGAAAAAAAAACTTAATGGAAATTATGATTTGTTATGATTGTGATTTGTATTTGTGATAGTGTTGTGTTTTTGCTCTCAGCTGGAGCTGATAACGGCTCAGGCCATGAAAGCCGGGTTCACAGGCGGTTTGGTCGTGGACTATCCCAACAGCAGCAAAGCCAAAAAGTACCTGTTCAGCTCGACATTTCCATCATCATTGATCAGAAGACATGTTTATGGGGAATGTGTTTAGTGTGTCATATTGAGTGACGCTGCAAATCTTTTGTCCATAGATTTTTCCTGTGTTTATTTGCTGGTGTATCAGGTGTTTTACCCAAGGTGTGTATAGCCTCAGTATGAACGAACACACACACACACACACACACTCTCTCTCTCTCTCTCCCTGACTCTTACACACACACACACACAGACTCTCTTCTCTCTCCCTGACTCTTACACGCACACACAGACTCTCTCTCTCAGTCTCTCACACACACACACGCAGACTCTCACACTCACACACACACTCACACACAGGGCGTTCATGAGCTTGTCTGTTTTCCAGGGTTTAGAGTCGGAGGCGACTGACAGAGGTGTGTCGAGTCAGGCTCAGTTTACAGCACAGAGGTAAAACACACATCTCTGAATATACATCATGATTTATGAGGCAATATTTCACTCGCACATCAGAGGTTCTCAAACGCTTTCCTTCTGTAACATGATGCAAAACTATCTCAAACTTACAATTATAATGAAATTGCTAATTATGAATAGTATATAATGTTTGTGATTTTAACATTATATTCCTTTTGTGTGCTCTTTATTATCGTAATTATTATTTTTTTATCCATCCAAAAATGTTCCTTTACTGATTTGAATCCGATGGCTGAATTCTGGGTATCGGCCCCAAACCGATCGGATACTGCACTATTAAAGCAGAAAGATATAGTGGAAATATTTGGTATAATATAATCTCTTATTGTAAAACTATCATAGTATGAAAGAGCAGTGGCCTCTGAACAATACGCTTCATTTCTGGAGCGACAGCCGAGCCTCACACACATTGAATAATTCACAGCAGAACGCGAAGAGAAGAAATATTGTGTGTATTGCATCAAACTAGGGCTGCACGATTTGGGGAAAATGTCATATTGCGATTATTGAGGTCAATATTGCGATATGTGATTGCGATATAATAAACAAATGGTTTCATGAGTCAACTTGCTTGGTTCTAAAGCAAAATGCACACACAGATTAGTGATAATTCTGAAATGTGTATTTCTCAACTCAAACTATCAACAACAACTAAATGATTGATAACACCTATAATGATCAATAAGCCATTGATGTCTGGATAAAATTTAATTTAATTTTAATTTAAGTGAACTTCAAACAATCCTCACATAAACCCATAATAAATGTCATATTTACCTGTGCTCTTCCTGTCTAACAGGTAGGACATACAGAAATTGAATAAAGTTATTAAACAGTCTACGCTGCATAAATTATAAATTATATGGACTAAAATCCTATTTAAAGCTACACAAGTTCTTTGGTCAAGAGCAGTGAGTGTTTTTCTCTGTTTCCTTTGTTCTTTGATTAACTTTACTGACAGAAAGCATTATTGGATGCTGGCCCTTTAAGAGTTGCTGACAGAGACGCGGATCTCACACGCGCCTTATTCTCTCACAACTCTTTACGTCGCCGACCATCATAAGACTGCTCTTATGTTATGATGAAGACACTCGACAAATGACATTTTGGCATAATTGTGTGTGTTATTGTTCGTTCACTTCAAGCGGAAAGAGAACTGTATTCTGGTGCGCGGTCTGTGCATGCGCATGAAACTGGCGCGCGTCTTTCAGTCAGGACATTCACAGGCAGCGCGCTCTCTTTTGACTGGCTGAATGGTTTAAACTAAAGCATTCGCGTGAATAAGAGCGGGATCATGTAACACTAGCCAAAGGATGACAAAAAATAACAGATGCTGCGTTAACAGCCCTAATTTGTTTATTTCATATAAAATCTCAGTATTTGGCGTCATATAATCGCATAGGCTTGACATCGCGATTACGATTGCGATACGATTAATCGTGCAGCACTACATCAAACATTTTAAATCCCAGTTCCCATGCGTGTAAACACAGTTTCACTCAGTCCTCCAGCACACACTCACTGTACTCTATATTGCTGAAACGCCATGTGTGTTTCCTCCCCATCTTCTCTTTCTCATGAAAGGTCCCGGTTCAAAAATATGAAAGGAAAGTCATTGAAGAAGAGCAAGGACTGGATCGTGGAGAAGAAGGAAAGACGGCGCCGGCAGGGGAGGTGTGTTTCAGCTCTTAAATATGTGTCGCTGTTTATTTTATTTATCAACTCTGTCAACTCTCATCTTCAGTGCCTGTCAAGTCTTTAAGGATTTGGTCTTTAATGAAAGCGGCACTAAATGAGAATGAATTTTTATAAAGTGCTGATTGATTTTGTTGCTCGTCTGGTTTGTTGGATGTTCAGCTGTGCTGAGTGTTGTGTTCTTCCTCTCTCAGGAATGTAAGGGCCGACACGAAATACACCGGGCGTCACAGGAGACCTCACTTCTGACCCTCAGCGGCTTCATATGATCCACTCACACACTCTGACCAATCAGAGGGAACCAGAACCAGAACTGTGTGCTTTCAGGAAATATATCCCAATGTGGAGACAATTCATGGACTCCTTGTCTTATAAGATCACTATCTGGATTATATGTCTGAATTTGCAGAAGCTTTAATAAACCAGATTTCATCTTCTCGATTGTTGATTCCTTCATAAATGTGCATTGAGCATGAACCTGGAGCTGTGCATTATCTCCAGCAGAAACAGCTCACTAACAAACACTGTCACTGTGTGAACCAAAGAGATTTGGGATTGTTTAAGATTTGATGCTTTGTACATGTGGGACCTCATTTATAAGATGTTGCACCATGTACAGTCCAATGTTTGCTCGATGAGGGGTCAAGTGATGTCCCTCAGGTGGGCCAGCACCAGTCCCTCGAATGACTTCACAACCACAGGAGTAAGGGAGCTGGTCTGAAGTCATTTAGTCCTGTGATTTGGGGTTTCTTTAGGATGGGGATGATGGTGGAGTGGTCGAGGCAGGAAGGGACTTCGCAAAGCAATTTGGGGCTAATTGATTCGCAAATCGGACATTAGCCTACTGGTTGCGTTGTGTTTGTCCACTTATATTACTTAAATAAGTTTTCAAAACAGGTGTTATGAAACATGCATCTTTGGTGAGACCCTTTCACCATAAAACTGGAACAGTAAACCTCGTGTGCATCCAGCAAGTGACATTTCTTGTCTTCCTCCATTTTTGTCAGGTTCTCCTCTGGGACACCCCTCTCTCTCAAATAAAGTCCATCTTGGGAACTGGTACATTTATGATGGCAATTTCAAAGACGTCAACGTGCACATACACCAGTGACATTCACAAGGCTCAAGATTGTCTCGCGATCATGTGTAATTTGCGGGTGGGACATTTTTTGCCCATATTGTCCCCACCACTTATTGAAACATCTTGTGGGACAGATGTACTTAATACTAATGAAACATCTCCAGTTGACTACCTGCATATTCATTTTGTTCGTTTGTTGAACAAAAGGCTATCTGGAATGTGTTTTTCTTTTTTAAATCATGCTGTTTGTTGCCACTGTTATGCAGTCTTCACATGCACAGCTTGACACTGTTGCAGAGACTCTAATGCACACAAACGTGTCCCTGCTCTTGATATACAATCACTGATCAACATCTTTGGTTTTAATGAGAAAACACAAGGGTGAATTACAACCCAGAACCTCTGACACACTTAAAGGGTTAGTTCACCCAAAAATGAAAATTAAGTCATTAATTACTCACCCCCATGCTGTACCAACCCCGTAAGGCCTTCGTTCGTCTTCGGAACACAAATGAAGATATTTATGATTAAATCTGAGAGGTTGATCACTCCTCCATAGGCTCCCTAAAGGAATGAATCCTGACGGCCCAGAAAGTCATTAAAGAAAATGTTTAAATATTCCATGTCGCAACAGTGGCTCAACTATAAGTTTATCAAGCGACGAGAATACTTTTTGTGCGAAAAAACAAACAAAAATAACGACTTTATTCGACTATTCCTTTTCTTCCTTGTAGGCCTGAAACGAGACTTCAAGAGATTTCCACGACGCATGCGCGAGAACTGAACTGAAGTAGTTGAAGGAGATCGCAATTCTCGCGCATGCGTCGTGGAAATCTCTTGTATTATATTATGTATTATTGTAATATTTATGGCCTCTTGGGCTTCCGTACTTTTTAAATAACTTAAATGTTCAAACTGACAAGACTCAAAAACACGTGAAAATGCTAAACGTTCATGAGGAAGCAGCACTAGTGTTAGTTTTAGGGGGGGTAGAGACGACAGACAGGGGCTGAAACACACCCTTAAGGTCCCAGGACTGCCCCGGGTGTCATGATGGCACACAGTGAATGGTCTACTCTATACAGTACGTCAGTTAGGACACATGTTGTGTCTTGTTTCCTCTCTCAGGGCTGGATTATCTCCATGCTAATGCTCATGTCTGAGATCTCTATCTCCTTGAAATATATTACTGTGGTATCAGTTATATGTTACTTTAAAGTCCCCCGGTGGTGAAATCCAGCGTTTAATGTTGTTTATGTGTCTGTTTGGGGTTTTTAATATGCTTTAAGACAAACCATGTGTAAATTCATAAGTTGACAGCATTGCTGAGTATTTTCTGCTTAAAACTGCAGTGAACCAAAGACAGTCTCAAAAACACGGTTTGAAATCGCTGGTGTTTCTGATGTCACAAACGACCTTGTAACCAATCAGATCTCTGAGCTGAGTGAGTGAGTGGAGGCGGGGCTCATTTGCATATTCATAGAACCCTGCATACTAAATGAGGCAAGGGTGTCGAGTTACATTCAAGACATTTTAAGGCATGTATAATTTTTTTTCCAAGGAAAAAAACGTTTAAATATGTAATTTTGGTGATCAAAGATGGGATTTGAGTGATGAAATTATTGACTAGACAGACGGACTTTAAATGTTGTAATGTACTTCAAAGAATATCATAGCTTAAGCAGGAAATGTTCTGTAAATGTTCAGTTTAACAACTAAAGTGATTGAACTATTAAACATGTGCAGTACAATAGTTTACTACAGAACTGCACATGTTTTGACAGTGTGTGTAGATCACAGCATGGCAGTAGTCTGGTAAATCTCTCTGGGACAGAAGAAGAGAAACCACGGCAAAAATCAAACACTGACACCAGACCAGACCACCTTCCCTCCATCCTTTTTTCTGCAACTAAAAACAAAAACTTTGTATGCGGTTTGGCCATTCATTCACACACCAACAGTGTTTTGAGCAGCCTGAAAACGGCGCAAACTTAAGAAAGTGGTTTTGATTTTGAATTGAGTTGGTACACATTTTGGACTACCATTGATGAAAACCAGCAGTAAAGCTTGCTTAAGAAAATACTAGTTATGTGGTTTATGATGCGACTGTCACATGTGTTATACTTGATCCTTTGTATAGAGTTCCTTTCCTTAGTTTGTCTTTGTTTATTTGGCTGTCATAGCTTCTGATTCGGTTTCCCTCGTTACTGATTATGTTTACCTGTGTCTTGTTTGGTTCCTCATTTAGCCCTTTAGTTGTTTAGTTTTCTTTTATTAAAATTAAACTGTTAAATTTAGATCCTTGTCTCCTCACCTTGTTGGACCACAGCATGACAGCAACAAGCTTGTGTGCACAAACTACTTTTCCTATTATTCTCTGTTGGCAGAAAGATAATGATAAAATACACAAATATCATCAAACACATAAAACATCAACTATACCCCTGATGTGCATCTCAGTGACACTAAAACATGTCCTGTACGTCTGTAAGTGAAAAAGGTCAGACACATTTTTTTTTTTTGGCAGAGGCCCTGTTCATCCTGTATCCCGATCCCACTGCAGTCGGTCCTGGTGTGTGAGCCGGCATCAGCGTCTGTCGTCCAGGGCATATCAGCCGAGTTCATTTGAATGGATTGGAGCTCCTCACACACTCCCAGCGCTGAGGTGCTGGGTTGATGGTTTGCTAAAGGAATTATATTAGTATCTAGACGAGGAAATATTTGCTGGTCTAAAGTCTCCATTGGTTCCGTCCAGTCCTAAGTCTTCTAAGTCAGCGTTTCCCAACCTGGGGGTTGTGACAACTTCACTCTAGTTTAAGGTTTAGGGGTGAAATGGTTACCAGTTTAACTATAAACCACGATTCGACTTCCGATGGTTAGTATTAAGGGTTCATATTCTAATCATCATTAAAACCATATTTGATTATCTTAATCAACATTAGTCAGCGGTCTTTATCAACTGTCACTGTCTTAATAATAATTCAATGTGTTACATTTATATAGTGCTTTTCTGGGTACTCAAAATGCTTTACACATGAAAGTGGGAAATCTCCTCAACCGCCACTAGTTATTTTGATACTGAAGAGCGCTGTTAGACTGATGCCAGCTAGAGCAGGCTAAAAACATGAATCATTTTGAGTCATGTTGGCCGCGCAGGCAGGGGCGATTCTAGGATTTTCATTTTAGGGGGCTCAGCTCCCAATGAGGGTATGATTAAAAAAATATTGTTTGAGTATTAGGGTAGGGTTGTATACTACTAACCTTATTGCAATCCACTGTACTGTACTAACCAACAGAGGGCGCCGTTTAGCAGTGTTGCTTTATGTTGGATGTTGTGCTTTATGTTGCTTTATGTTGGATGTTGCTTTATGTTGGCGCCGTTTAGCGGTGTTGCTTTATGTTGGATGTTGAGCAATTAGGCATTCTTGAGAATGGCAGTCTGTGTGTAGAGTCCAGTCAATACATCCACTATTCCATTGTATTTCCTGTATTTCATATATGGGAGTAGAAGTACTGACGGAGCCATTTACAAGACTACCTGATTCATTCTTCACTGTACAAACACACACACACACGTTTCCTGTACAAACACAACATTTGACTGTTTGCTCAAGTACAAACCTTAGAAGTAGAATTAACACATTAAAACACAATTTTAACCAGAAAACAACATAAAACCATAAACTTACATTGAATATCCAGAAGAGATATATACACAACACAGGTTTCACTTTATAACCTGCTGGATTCTGAAATGTTTCCATCACTGAAATCTGTCATCCAGGTTGCCCTCACTGTACCTGTTAGCAGCTGTTCGTGCGAGAGGTCTTTCAGTGGTCTTCCTCGTCTCCACAACCGGCTAAGGAGACCATTGGGTCAGAGCTGGCTCCATCAACTGGCAGTTATGGCAATCGAGAAAGATGTCATCAAGCAATTGGACCATAATAAAATTATCAACAGATTTGCTACTCTTAAGGAGAGAAGACACGTTGATGGCCCAAAACTGGCACAACACACTGAAAACGGACAAAAACAATTTCCTCTGGCCCAGATGTGGCCCACACCCTGTAAAATTACTCTAATTTATTTAGAATAAATATTCTATTATCCAGAATTGTTATTATTATCCCTTTATCTGTTCACCGATGCCGTCAGTGACGCATTTCAGCCGGAATCGGCCCAACTGTGCTTGCTATCTGGCGGGGTGAAGGTGAACGCTGCGAAAACGTATTGGATGAGAAACCGAACCGTCCTGTATTGCTCCAGTAACATTATGTAAACTGCAATGCATTTATGAAAAAGAACTGCACAGATGCAGATGTCATTGCAATCTATTACTAAATGCACACAGCTTGTACTCTGCTTCTGACGTTCGCTCTGCTCGGCCCCCCTGCGGATTGAGAAACGCGCTGAAACCATGCAGACTCAGATAAGGGGAGGAGCCGAAGCTTGACGCAGCTTGCAGCCGTTTTGCCGGGGTGATATTTTGTGGCCCCCTACTTGACATAAAAGTTTAATGTTAGTGCGGCCCGTCGTTGCGTGTGGCGCGTTTAAAAAAAAAAAAAAGTATCCCTTATGGGCCACCATAGATAGTCTCGTGACAGCTTACAGAGGGTTTGTTGTCAATAGTTGTCATAGTCAACCGTGAAGTACAAACGTATCAACATTTGTCACATTAGTCAGAAGTGGACAGAAAATATATGCCATCACCCAGTTCCATTCATGTCTCTCGCAAAACGTGCCGTGAAGAGAAAGGTTGGCGAAGATCACAGGCAATTTCAGGAAAAGTGGGAGACGGAATATTTTTTTGTCGAGCACAGGGGAACCCCTACGTGTCTCATATGCACAGAGAAAGTTGTGATGTAGCCTACAAGGAATATAACATCAGATGTCATTACTCAACTAGACATGCTGAGGAGTATACAAAATACCATGGAGATGAGAGAAAGAACAGGGTCGCCAATCTTAAAAAATGTCTATTGAGGCAACAAGATTAATTCAAGAAGGTAAAGAAAGAGAATGAAGCAGCCGTCGAAGCTAGCTACGTGGTGAGTGAGATGATTGCGAAGGCCGGTAAGCCGTTCAAGGAAGGCGAGTTCATCAAAAAGTGCATATTACTAGTTGCAACTAAAGTCTGTCCAGAAAAGAAGGGTCAGTTTAGCAACATCAGCCTTTCAGCTAACACAGTGGCAGAGCGCATTTCTGACCTTTCAGAAACATTTATGATCTCCCCTGAGAAAGCCAAACGTTTTTGTGCATACTCAGTCGCTCTTGATGAGTGCACGGACAACACTGTCACCGCGCAGCTTGCAAAATATGTCCGTGGTGTTGACGACAATTTTGAAGTGATCAAGGAGTTGCTCGCTGTGATTCCAATGCATGGTCAGACCACCGCTCAGGAGATATTCCGCCAGCTGTGTGTTGCTATTGAAGATGCAGGTTTGCCATGGAAGAGATTTACTGGAATAACGACCGACGGTGCGCCATCAATAACAGGAAAGAAAAATGGACTGGTAGCACTTGTTCAAAGAAAACTGGAAGAGGAGAATGTGGAGGAGACCATTGCTCTGTACTGCATTATCCATCAGCAGGCTCTTTGCGGCAAATGCCTGAAGTTTGACAATGTGATGTCTGTTGTTGTGAAATGCATCAATCATATCAGATCTAGGGGATTAAAGCACCAGCAGTTCCACGCCTTTTTGGAGGAAATAGAGTCAGAATATGAGGATGTGCTCTACTTCACAGAGGTACGTTGGCTCAGTAGGGGAAACGTCTTGGAAGAGGTTTTTTGAGCTGAGAGCAGAAGTGAAAGCCTTCATGGAGAAGGATGGGATGGCTTTTCCTGTGTTAAGTGACCCCAAATGGCTCATGGACTTCGCTTTTCTTGTTGACATCACATAGGAGCTGAATGTACTGAACAAGAAGTTGCAAGGCCAGGGGCAGCTTGTCAGTGCTGCCTATGACAATGTGAGGGCATTCTCCTCAAAACTTGTGTTATGGAATGCCCAGCTCTCTCAGACAAACCTCTGCCATTTCCAGCATGCAAGGCACTTGTGGATGTCGACACACCATTCAGTGGTGAGAAGTATGCTGATGCCATTATGAAGCTACAGGAGGAATTTGATCGCAGGTTTGCAGACTTCAAGACACACAGAGCCACTTTTCAAATTTTTGCTGACCCCTTCTCCTTCGATGTGCAAGATAGTCCTCCTGTACTTCAAATGGAGCTCATTGACCTGCAGTGCAATTCTGAACTCAAAGCCAAGTTCAGGGAGGTGAGTGGAAACGCAGACAAGCTTGGACATTTTTTGAGAGAAATGCCACCCACCTTCCCTGAGCTCTCCAGAATGTTCAAGCGGACCATGTGCCTTTTTGGGAGCACATATCTATGTGAAAAGCTATTCTCCACCATGAACTTCAATAAGTCAAAGTACAGGTCCAGACTTACTGACAAGCATCTTCAAGCCACACTGAGGGTTTTGAAGGGTTGGGGTCGGAATCCCTTGCCTCTTCAATTTAACTATATGTATATCCTTTTTATGATTACATTATTACTATAATAAGTACTAATCAAATTATATAATCATTCCTATATGCCATAAAGTGATTTCACATATGGGTTTTTATTCATGCATCTCTTTCATGAATGTTGGTTGAATGCATATCTTTCATGAAGGTCTTAGGATGTCTGTGACTAATCTTCTGTGGCCCTGAGCCAGAACTGTGTGTTGAGCCTAAAGAGAACTTCATCATATGATTAGGTTTCTCTTCTGACCCCATTAACGGAAAGGGGGAAATTTCTATATGGTTCTATGATTTGTTTCCAAAATTGTACTTCTTTCATACATATATCTCTCAAGAAGTAAAGTAATTGTTATTTCTTCTCTCTGAGGATGGAAGGTTTTATCAGTATGTTGCAGGTCTCAAGACACAGGGTGGCTGGTCTCATGACGCTTTTCGATGGCCCCTCCGAGGTCATTACTGGAGCTTTCGTGACTTGGATGACAGCTATCTTGATCGATGTCGACGTACCCGTCTATCTATGTATCATTGTTTAGACTTTATGTCTTCTGAGCCAATCAGAAGTGAATGTTTATGTAATGTATGCCCTTGAAAACAGTATAACTGGTGTACGATTTTCATGTAAGGTAGAGTTAGCTTGCGACCTCCTCGTGAGACTTTGACGCTGACTCTGCCAATTAAGCTGCAAACTATTCTTGAGTAAATTTTACTCTTTGATTGAACCTCACGACTCCTGGTCTTCTTTCATCATCTCTGGTCCTGGGTCTGATACTGTTACCCCCCTAACAGTTTCAACTGTTTCCTCCCTCAAGCCAAATGTGTCTCAGCTGTGTGAGAGGAAGCGCTGTCAGGTCTCTGGCAGCAAGGAGTAGGCAAGAGAAGTCTATGTTCTGATGAACCGTTCATGAAGATCCGTTCATGTTCTGAAGAACCGTTCATGTTCAGAAGAACCATTCATGTTCAGAAGAACCGTTCATGTTCAGAAGGACAGCTCATGAAGAACCATTCGTGTTCAGAAAGGAATGTTCAAATTCAGAGAAACAGTTCAGAATAAACGTTAATAATAAAGATTGAGAAGATTGGATCAGTTGTGCACCTTTTTTGGAATACTTGAATACTATTTTTTTGTGGAATACTTGATGCGGCCCAGCCTGACCCAGACTCTACCTCCAGCGGCCCCCAGGTAAGTTGTGTTTGAGACCCCTGGTGTACACTGTACAGATTACGGAGTTAATCACATTTTTTTAAAGGGGGCTAGGCTGAAGCCGCCCTATAAAGGGCCTATTGACGCCTATGCGCTCAGGCATTCGTCTGGGGTGATGGAACACGTAAATGCCTACTATCATTCGTTCTTTATATATTTACTTAGCAAATGGCCGGCCCACATTGTTCAGAGGCCCACTGGGAAAACCCCTGGTGCTCCAGATGGCCAGTCCACCACTTTTATACCACAGCCGTCTAGGGGGGTTACTTTCATAGTTTTCCTGTTGTAATGGTGGTGATGGCGCAGTGAATAAGACACATGCCTTTGGTGTGAGAGACCCGGGTTCGAATCCACTATGAGACACCAATGTGTCCCTGAGCAAGACACTTAACCCCTAGTTGCTCCAGAGGCGTGCGACCTCTGACATATATAGCTATTGTAAGTCGCTTTGGATAAAAGCGTCAGCTAAATGAATAAATGTAAATGTAAATGTAAATGTAATACAAAACAACTTTCCCTACATGACGCGAAATAACGTGAGAGTCAGTAAAATGCATTGATTGAGGAGTGTGTCAGCTAACAACTACCCAGAATAAGGCCACTCACCTGCATTTGCCCAAAATCTCCCTCTGGCCCAGCGGTGTGTATCGTGGATGTCCCAAGCTGTTGGTCCACCACACGCGTGGATACGGTTTGCGTTTAAGTTTTCTTTTTCTTTGAACACTTAATGATAATCCCAAAACAAAAAGAAACAATTGTCTAAAAACAGGAGTGGTAACACGACAGTTTGAGGTGAGAGATTTAATTCAGCATGTGAACACACATGTGGTGTGTGGTCTGGGCTCTTAATCATGTTAGTACTATGTGCTTTATTAGACAGGAGAGCAAATGTACAGAAAGCGAATCAATGTTATATAGCTCAACATGATGAAATGTTAGAATATGATCAGTATGTTATTATAATGTTGATCTAGCTTACTGCTAGTCTCATACAGCCAACAAACTAACACATAGAATAACAACTTTCAACACATTCAAATGCAGTTTAGTGTGATAGTGTAGAGCAAGTGAAACACAGCTGCGTAGTTTGGTAGAATTTAATGTCCTTATTCCTTTATATCTCCGGGACTCGCGTGTGGCGCTGATATCTGTCTCTCATTAGCACTCGCCCCTGCTTCACACCACAGTCATGATAACAACATCAGTGTATTCACTCATCCATAAACATTATTTCCCGTAAACATTATTAGATCCATCGGCATGACAGCAAGTCCCATGATTTCGCTCCTTCACTGCGTCATCAATCTATGCCTTTGTTATTTTTCTGAAGAGGTTAGCGACCCCTAGTGGCGAAAAACTACATATTGTACCTTTAAGTCATTGTGTATAAATGGCCCTCATGTTTCGGTTGTTCCCTGTCTAGCTTTGTTCCCTGTTACCACTGTTGCTGAGTCCATGTTAAGTCGAGTTAAGTCAAGTTCAAAGTTTTATTTGCCATTTGTAAAGCACAAAGAAAATTGTACACATATATAGGAATTGTACTGCATCACCCTTAGAGTAAAAAAAAAAAAAAAGGTGCACCATGTAATGTTCAGTTTGCAACATTAGTATGATGTTTACGACAGTGACGTATGGTGGTACGTCTGCCGTCATACGTGGTGTTTAGGAGGTTTTGCATGAGCCCGGAAGGGAGTGAGGAGCTATCGTTAAACAGCTGTATGTGTGATACCTGTTGGAACATATCGTCACAGTAAAGTATACTAAATACCCAACATACGTCTGGACATTTTCTAAACACAAAAACTAGAACATCACATTGGCGACGAGGATAAAGACAAACCGACAAAGGCTGTTGCACTAGAAGAGGAAAAAAAAAAAAAGGAAAAGAAAAGTTAGGAACTCTGCTCAACGAAGCGGGAGGACCACAGTGGCTAGTTCAGACGGAGAAGGAAAAATGTCACTTGGGAACACGGTTGCTCTGCCAGCTTTTGATACCGAAACGGATCCGAGCTCAGTAGGACCCCGCTGGACAAAATGGATACAAAGGTTTGAGAACTATATTACAGCAGTGAATATTACCGGAGATGCTAGGCAAAAAGCATTGCTACTGCATTTAGCAGGAGAGCGCGTGCATGACATCTATGACACGTTATCAGCAGAACAAGATAAGTTCGCAGATGTTAAGCAAAAGCTAGACACGTATTTCGCGCCTAAAAAGAACGTCCAGTATCAAGTGTATGTGTTCCGAAAAGCAGTGCAACAGCCAGGCGAAAATCTAGACACATACTGTACCAGACTACGCATGCTAGCAAAGAACTGTGAGTTTACAGACGTAAGCCACGAAATTAAAGCACAGTTGATCCAGAGCTGCAGTTCAACCAGGCTGCGCAGAGAGCCCGACGACAGCCTGGATGACCTTCTTGAATACGGGAGAACGTTGGAACTGTCAGAGCAACAAGCAGCCGGCATAGAGCAGAGTGTGGCTGCGTCAGTAAATGCAGTGCATCAGCCCAGGCGAACAGTTACCAGCCGACGCGCCGGGAGAGCCAAGCCCAACGTCCAGTGCAGGAATTGCGGAGGAAAGTATCCACATGACGGAGACTGCCCAGCAAAAGGAAAAGACTGTAAAGCATGCGGGAAGTTAAATCACTTCGCGAAGCAGTGCATGTCAAAGCAAAGAACACCTGGAAATAGTAGGGAGGTTAAGCCCAAAAAATAGGCCTTTGACTTCAAGTCATGATGCAAAGGTCGCCTTTGGTATGGAAGTACCTTAGGGTCATACAAATAAATTTATCCTAAGACACAAGTGAGATCACACTTTGTATCAGAAATAAACACGTTTTTTTTTTTTTCAAAAATGGCTGCCAATGCGCCGAAAATACTCTAGAGCCCATATCTTTGCTTCTGTTATCGCTATAATGACAAATTTGGTGTCAAAGTGTACATTTTTGGGGTCAAGGAATCCAATAAAATTGGTTTCAAGTTTAAAAAAATTATCATTTTCCCCATACTATGAAAATTGTGGGTAAATATGCACATTTCACATAAAAATTGTGTCATCAGAGTGACTTTACTTATCTTTTCATTCAAAAAATTTTGTATTTAAACAGTGCAGCTACTTATGTACATTACATTTGTCCTGAGTAGCATGAGATTTCGACCAGTCAGGAGTAGCCTATAGCAAATCAGTTCCTGCAACAACACATCCCATCTGCACCAGGAGCTGTGACAGCGGTTGAAGGTGACAGGTTAACACTTTGAGGTTCGTATGACTTTCTCATTAAATAGAAAAAATGTTTTTAATGTTAGATAACTAATAACTAGCTAGCTAGCTGACTATGGAAAAAAAACCTTAGAGGGAAAATCTCTTTTCTCGAGAATACTGAAGCCAAAAATTATCCTTATAATTTGTATTCATTTAAAATGCACTTGCTGCAGCTAGCAGACCTAGGCGAGGCAGCTCACGCGCCTATTGGCTGCTCTGCGGCAACTGCTGCAACCTATCGAGGGACTGCTCGTGACGTAAGCACCAATGAGGGCGCCGGCGCCCTCATTCGTCACGTCCCGCGCGAATGGGTGTGGCTTATGCCTATATAAGCCGGAGTTCGATAGGATAGGATGCTCCTTGGTTTTCATCGACTGAAGCAAAACCAGATGGTAGCACAAGCACAACAGAGTTACGCAACACTCGTTCCCTTTTCTAGAGAGAACCGAGGTTACGTTAGTAACCAAGACGTTCTCTTACCAGAGTACTCTCGTGTTGCGTAAGCTAGCTTACGCTACGCGAACCCAATTTAAAACGCTGTGCGTGCTAAATCTACCACAACACTGACCTAAGGGCGAGCCTGAGCTCATATAATATGGGGATATAAAAAGCTGACATTGAGAATGGGCTTAATAAGAATGATATAAGGCAAACGTGGTTACCTTAAATGCATAGAGGGTGCTTAACCCTCCTGTTACCCTCAGATCTGATAACATTTTTTACCTCCACAATTTTTTTTAGTAAGTAATTTTATTTAAACCTCCACAATATAATTTTTTTTTTTTTTACAAAGGTTTGTCTCAGGTAATTTATGTCTTTGTTGACTACTTAAGTAACCTTTTAAGTTGACATCCACCCACCACCCCACCTAACCCCTTATACATCCAAAATACCCATTCCACAACTATGGACAAATTTAGAAATCAACATAAAATCTGACTGATTGACCTAAAATTGGAAAAGTATAAATATATTTGGTGTTTTATTTGTTTTATAATATTTCTAAATATAGATTTTTGTAATATATAACATTTGGAAAGAAAAATATTTATTTTATCAAGGATAGTAACACGAGTTATGTTTGGGGTCAATCTCGGAAAAATTATGTTTTCCCCTCCCCCATGGCACGGGAAACATCAAAGTTCTCGCAAAAATGTTTTCCCCTCCCCCATGGCACAGGAAAGAATTATCAGTTCTGATGAGAATTATATCACATGTCATGTGAACTACTAGTGGTTCTCGCAATACTACAGATATGGTTATGTTTGGTTAGAGCCCTAAAACAGAGGGAAGTTTTTTGAATATGATATTGAATATGTAAAATTACAATGAACATTATAAATTCAAAGTATAACATGTTATAGTGACCTCAATAAAACAACCAAAACAAATGTGTGTGAAATTTTAATATTTCTTCTGTTTTATTATACAACTAAAAGAGCCTGGGGTCAAATTGACCCCAAGGAACACCGATGCTACAAAATGTGTACAGGACATTGAAAAAATTTTAGCAGGTTAATTTTATGTTTACAGAGTTGTCCCCATTAAATTAGGAAAAGTCATTAAATCTGAAGCAAAAAAAATAAAATAAAATGATGTATTTACAGACGTTAAACATTGAATGGGGTCAAATTGACCCCAAGGATAATGGGAGGGTTAACACTGTTTAACAGTCAGGGGAGGCAATAGCCTGCCTGAACTGAAAGCTTTGCAGTCTGCGGAAGCGAGTCCGGCAGAACTAAGCGGATAAACTAAACTGACAACAGTCTAGCTTGGAGCGCGGGAACTTCCAGGTAATAGAACCTTATAAATGTAGATGGAGAGGCCCAGCCTGCCGCCATACAAGTAATTAAGTAAGCTTTATTTATATAGCACCTTTCACAGATAAAATCACAAAGCGCTTTACATGTAGCAAAGTAGCAAAATACAGATATTGTGAAGGGAAATCCCACTGGACCAGGCCCAGAGGGCAACGAAGGCTCTTAGATGCATAAGCCAGTGAGATAGCGTCCACTATCCACCTGGAAAGGCTATGTTTCGAGGCAGCTAGACCTTTAGATCGGCCACCAAACGAAACAAAGAGCTGTCCTGA
This sequence comes from Tiaroga cobitis, assembly GCA_030578255.1. NCBI lineage: Eukaryota > Metazoa > Chordata > Actinopteri > Cypriniformes > Leuciscidae > Tiaroga > Tiaroga cobitis. Next base: position 4,559,599 of record CM060605.1, on the reverse strand, counting down.
CCGTCTGAAAGCTGCTGAACGTTCCACGTAAATTCCCAGGGCCCTAACCGGGCAAAGGAGATTCACGTCAGACTCGCTGTCAGATCCGAAAAGGGGTGACAGGGAGATGACTTGCGCTCTGAAAGGAGTGGCAAGTACTTTGAGGACATAACCATGTCTTGGTTTGAGGATGACCTTGGAGTCATTAGGCCCAAACTGAAGGCACGACGCGCTAACAGAAAGTGCGTGTCAGTCACCCACCCGCTTGACTGAGGCGATAGCCACCAGAAAGGCGGTTTTCAATGAGAGATACTTAAGGTCCACAGACTGTAGAGGTCCGAAAGGGGCACCCTTCATGGCCTCCAGGACCAAGGAAAGGTCCCATATGGGAACCGAGGGGGGACGAGGAGGGTTCATCCTTCTAGCTCCACCAGTGACTGGCCATGTGAATGTTTGACAAACGCAGCAATAGCCACCACATATACCTTGAGCATGGATGGGGATCTACCCTTGTCCAAGAGCTCCTGTAGGAAGGAGAGAACCTCCGACACCCCACAATCTTGTGGATCCAGGTTGCGAGCTGAGCACAAACCTGAGAACACTGACCACTTGGAAGCATAAAGCCGTCTAGTAGAGGGCGCTCTAGCTTGCATAATCATGTTTAACACTCCGTCAGGGAGACTGACCGGTACCCATTGATGGCCCACACATGCAGAGCCCAAAGCTCGGGTCGTGGGTGCCAAATCGTACCCCCGGCCTGTGAGAGGAGATCTCTCCTCAACGGGACAGGCCACGGAGCCAAGCTCTGAAGCTGGATCAGCTCCGGAAACCAAACTTGGTTCGGCCAGAACGGAGCTACTAGAAGCACAGAGGAACCGTTCTCCCTGATACGCTTGATTACCTGTGGTAACAGCGTGATCGGAGGGAAAGCATAGAGAGGGCGGCTGGGCCAGTGATGGGCCAGCGCGTCCTTGTTCTTTGTGAAGCATATTGGACACTGAGCGTTGTTTTGAGACGCAAAGAGGTCGACTTCCGCTGTGCCAACGGTGTCCCACAACAGCTGAACTGTCTGAGGCTGGAGAGACCATTCCCCTGGGGGAACATTGTCCCTGGACAGCCTGTCTGGACCCACATTCAGATGGCCTGGCACATGCGCCGCTCTCAGCGAGAGTAGGTTGCGCTGAACCTATACAAGGAGGCGTTCTGCCCGTGCATGAAGGTTCCGTGATCTCAGACCGCCCTGGCGATTTATGTAGGAAACCACCGACATGTTGTCCGTGCGGACAAGGACATGGTGGCCCTTTAGAAGGGGAAGGAAGAACCACAAGGCGTCAACCACCTTCATCTCTAGACAGTTTATGTGCAAGCTCTTTTCTTGGCTTCACCACAGGCCAAAAGTCGGTCTGCCCTTGTAGAGGCCGCCCCAGCCCGAATTGGAGGCGTCTGTCGAAACCACTTTCAGTTTCGAGATTAATCCCAGGTTTACACCTGTCTGATACCAGTCGACCGCCTTCCAGGGCTCCAGAGCTGTGACACAGTTCTGAGTTACCTTGAGACGTAAATGACCGGATGCCCATGCTCGACGCGACACCCGTGTATGTAGCCAGTGCTGTAAAGGGCGCATGCGAAGCAGACCCAAACGAAGAAATTATTAAGTTGTGAATGGACTGTGTGTTTGGTATGCGTTTTTTAATAAAAAATTGCATATTTCACCTCCAATTGTCATGGTAAGGACAACATTATTGTTTTTTAGTCTTGGAACCTATTTTATTGGACTCCTTGACCACAAAAATGTACACGTTGATACCAAATTTGTCATTATAGCTATAACAGAAGCAAAGACATGGGCCTCTCAAGTATGATCGGCGGCCTTTTTTTTTTTTTAAATGTGCGTATATAAGATACATAATGTGATCTCACTTGTGTCTTAGGATAAATTTATTTCTATGGCCCTAAGGTACTTCCATACCAAAGGGGACCTTTGCATCATGACTTGAAGTCAAAAGTCACTTAACCTCCCTACTAAAAGGACTATGACACAAAACACAGAGACAACAGTAAGAAACACAGAATGCATAAGAAAGTGTATAACATCACCAGCACAACACATAGTATGTTTCCAGAGGTCATATATCCTCTTCTTAATATCATTAATTCATCTTTGTCTCTAGGATACGTACCAAAAACCTTTAAACTGGCTATGATAAAACCGCTTGTTAAAAAACCACAACTTGATCCTACAGAATTAGTCAATTACAGGCCGATCTCGAATCTGCCTTTTCTGTCAAAGATATTAGAAAAAGCAGTATCTTCACAACTGTGTTCCTTTCTAGAAAGAAATGATATCTGCGAGGATTTTCAGTCCGGATTTAGACCGTACCATAGCACTGAGACCGCTCTCATTAGAGTCACAAATGATTTGCTCTTATCATCCGATCGTGGTTGTATCTCTCTATTAGTGTTACTCAATATTAGTGCTGCATTTGACACAATTGACCACAACATTCTTTTAAATAGACTAGAAAACTATGTGGGCATTAGTGGAATTGCACTAGCATGGTTTAAATCATACTTAACTGACCGTTATCAGTTTGTAGCAGTAAATGAAGAGATGTCTTATCGATCACAAGTTCAGTATGGCGTACCACAAGGCTCAGTACTAGGACCGCTGCTGTTCACTCTGTACATGCTACCATTAGGAGATATCATTAGGAAACATGGAGTTAGCTTTCACTGTTATGCCGATGATACTCAGCTGTATATTTCTTCAAAACCCAACGAAACTTACCAATTCACAAAATTAACGGAATGCATAGCTGATATAAAAAATTGGATGACTAGTAATTTCCTACTACTAAATTCTGAAAATACAGAGATTCTAATTATTGGACAAAAAACTTCCACACGTAATGACCCAGAATACTGTCTAACACTTGATGGCTGCTCTGTCAAGTCTTCGTCGTCGGTTAGGAACCTGGGTGTGCTCTTTGATACCAACCTTTCTTTTGAAAGCCACGTGTCTAGTATCTGTAAAACTGCATTTTTCCATCTTAAAAATATATCTAAAATACGCCATATGCTCTCATTGGGAAATGCGGAACAATTAGTCCATGCGTTCATGACCTCAAGGCTAGATCATTGTAATGCTCTACTGGGTGGTTGCCCTGCACGCTTAATAAATAAACTACAGCTAGTTCAAAACGCCGCAGCTCGAGTTCTTACCAGAACCAGGAAATATGACCATATTAGCCCGGTTCTGTCAACACTGCATTGGCTCCCTATTAAACATCGTATAAATTTTAAAATATTGTTGATTACCTACAAAGCACTAAATGGTTTAGCTCCGCAGTACTTGAGCGAGCTCTTAACGTATTATAGTCCTTCACGTCTATTGCGATCTCAAAATTCTGGCCAGTTGATAATACCTAGAATATCTAAATCGACTGCAGGCGGTAGATCCTTTTCCTATTTAGCACCAAAACTTTGGAACAGTCTTCCTACCATTGTCCGGGAAGCAGACACACTCTGTCAGTTCAAAGCTAGACTAAAAACACATCTCTTTGACCTAGCATACACATAACACACTATAGACTTCTATAAATTCAATGTTAGGCTGCATAGATTAGGTCAGCCGGAACTGGGAACACTTCCCTTAAATCTTGATGTACTCGCTACATCATAAGAAGAATGGCATCTACGCTAATATTAGTGTCTTTGTTTATCCCGAGGTTTTCCCGCAGCCTGCCGGATCTAGGCCGTGTCCAGATCTGACGAAGGAGATCCGCCTGGACCCGATGACAATGCAGTGCTGAAGTGTCCACTATCCTCTCCCTATGGAGGATCCCTTTCCCACTCTACAGATGAAGCGTTGTGAATTCTGGCTCGCGTACCCCGAAGTGATAAAATAAAACAAAATTCTGTATCAAAATTTATAGGCAAGAAAAGTAGTTTGTTTAGGCTGGGTTGTATGAATTATAAACCTGCGCACATATTTTAAAAAGCACATAACTATAGAATCAATTCTGAATGAGCATGTGAACGCCGTCAGCGTTAATCACAGGTTCGCATTTAAAAGTCTGATCATTTCGACGGAGGTGAATCAATCAAAGTTAACTTTAGCTGGAAATAACATTATTCAAGAACCGCTATAATGCCAAAACAATCTGTTACCTTAAATTATATGTTTATCTCTGTAAAGCTGCTTTGAAACAATCCATTGTTAAAAGCGCTATATAAATGAAGATGACTTGACTTGACTTGACTAGTACCACACATGACTCCTCTAGTAGTGAGGAAGCTTATGTATTTGCTGCCAGTAGCAACACGAATGCCATCCAACCACGCACACACATCAGGCTCAATGGTGTAAAGATTGCAGCAATGATCGATTCTGGGGCCGCAGTAAACATTATTAGTGAATCGGTCCTCAGTACACTGAGACCATGCCCACAGCTTAGCCCAGCTGATATAAAGATATTTCCATATGGCAACACTACACCCCTGCCCATAACTGGTGCATTCACGTGTAGCACAGAGACAGATGATAGAAAAACCATGGCCAAATTCTTTGTAATGAAGGGCGATAGCTGCTCTCTGCTAGGCTATGACACAGCTAAAGAGCTAGGCCTCATCAAGATTATCAACACTGTATCTGCTCCAACCAGCCAAACAGTAGCAGATGAGCTCGTACAGAAATACTCAGAGCTGTTTGAAGGCATTGGCATGCTGAAACATTTTCAAGTAAAGCTGCACATTAACACTGACATCCAGCCAACCTGTCAGCCACACAGGCGTGTGCCTTTTCAGATCCGACAGAAGGTCGAAGAGGAGCTGAAACGGCTCGAGAATGACGACGTCATCGAGACAGTTACAGGCCCTACGCCATGGGTCTCCCCCATTGTGACGCCACCCAAGCCAAAGGATCCGGACAAGGTTAGAATCTGTGTCGACATGAGGCCAACACTGCCATTCGACGTGAACGCCACATCAGTCCCACCATGGATGACGTCATCCACGAGTTGAATGGAGCTACAGTCTTCTCCAAGCTCGATTTGACTGCCGGGTACCATCAACTAGAACTCCATCCAGACAGCAGGTACATCACAACATTCACCACACACCTTGGTTTGAGACGATACAAGCGCCTGTATTTTGGGATATCTTCAGCGGCGGAGGTGTTCCAGAATGCGATCTGCCAGACTCTGCAAGGGATCGCAGGAGTGAAAAATCTGAGTGACGACATCATTGTATATGGTAGAACACAGAAAGACCATGACGACAGCCTCAGAGCTGTGTTCCAGAGACTGAAAGACAGAGGACTCACACTCAACAGAAATAAATGTGAGTTCAACAAAGCTAACCTTGAATTCTTTGGGTTCATTTTCTCAGCTGGTGGAATCTCAGCCGACCCCAAAAAAGTTACTGCCATTCAACAGGCTAGCGATCCACAAGACCCGACTTACTAACCGAGGAAGAAGTATCTAAACTTCTCCTCTCCAGTCATCCTACCACCTGCCCTCTAGACCCCATCCCCTCACACCTTCTACAAGCCGTCTCTCCCACACTTTTACCAGCTCTCACACACATTATCAACTCATCCCTCCACACTGGCATTTTCCCTACAGCATTAAAGCAGGCTCGGGTAACTCCTCTGCTTAAAAAAACAACATTAAACACATCACTTCTAGAGAACTACAGACCTGTCTCTCTCCTACCATTCATTGCGAAAACACTTGAACGAGTTGCTTTTAACCAAGTATCATCCTTCCTGTCTCTAAACAACCAGCTGGATGTCAACCAATCTGGCTTCAAGAAAGGACATTCAACTGAGACTGCATTGCTGTCAGTCACGGAAGCCCTGCGGATCGCAAAAGCTGCTTCCAAATCATCAATTCTCATTCTACTGGACCTGTCTGCTGCCTTCGACACTGTGAATCATCAGATCCTCTTGTCCGCCCTCTCATCACTGGGCATCACTGGAACCTCCCTCAACTGGTTCGAGTCCTATCTCACAGGTAGGTCCTTCAAGGTCGCATGGAGAGGTGAGGTATCCAAAGCACATCGACTGACCACAGGGGTTCCTCAGGGTTCAGTTCTTGGACCGCTCCTCTTCTCCATTTACACCACATCACTGGGACCCATCATACAGGCACATGGTTTCTCTTACCATTGCTATGCTGATGACACCCAGCTCTACCTCTCATTTCAACCGGATGTTCCCACAGTAGCTGTACGGATCTCAAGCTGTCTGGCGGACATCTCGGCATGGATGAAGGAACATCACCTGCAGCTCAACCTGGCAAAGACTGAGCTTCTCGTCCTCCCTGCCAATCAGTCTCTACAGCACGACCTCACTATCCAGCTAGATTCATCCTCAATCACCCCATCAAGGTCGGTCAGAAATCTTGGAGTAATCTTTGATGATCAGCTGACCTTCACTGACCACATTACAAAGACAACTCGATCATGCAGGTTTGCTATGCACAACATCAGGAAGATCAGGCCTTTCCTAACTGATCATGCAACGCAACTTCTCGTCCAGGCCCTGGTCATTTCTAGGCTTGATTACTGCAATGCTCTTCTGGCTGGACTTCCATCATGTGCAACTAAACCTCTACAAATGATCCAGAATGCTACAGCTCGTCTCGTCTTCAACGAGCCCAAAAGGGCCCACGTCACCCCTCTGTTCATCTCTCTGCACTGGCTACTACTCGCTGCTCGCATCAAGTTCAAGGCTTTGACGCTTGATTACAGATTGACCACAGGTTCAGCTCCCTCCTACTTCCACTCACTACTACAAGTCTACATCCCTACCAGAAGCCTACGATCGGTCAATGAGCGACGGCTCGTGGTACCATCACAGCGGGGCACAAAATCACTCTCCAGAACATTCTCATTCACGGTTCCATGCTGGTGGAATGATCTCCCCACCGTCATCCGGAATGCAGACTCCCTGACAGCATTCAAAAGACAACTGAAAACTCATCTCTTCTGGGAGCACTTAACATAAAAATAAATAAATAAATAAAATAAAAATCCTTTCCTTTAAATCCTCGCTTACCTGGCTTATGCTACTCCGAGCTATGTCTGAACTTTGTACTTTGAGCACTTCTTGCGTTGTTTTTGCCTCTTCACGATGACTCTCTTGGTTTAGTCCTCAATTGTAAGTCGCTTTGGATAAAAGCGTCTGCTAAATGACTAAATGTAAATGTAAATGTAAAGTCAGTAGTCTGCTTGGTATTACTGTGCTCGTTTTATCAAGGACTTTGCTTCCATCTCTGCACCACTACGTGAGCTGACCAGGAAAGACACACTGTGGCACTGGAACCCTGAGCACGCCAGAGCGCTACAGACAATCAAAGACAGCCTGACAAGTAACACGGTAATGTCATACTTTGATCCAGCCAAAGACACAGAGCTTGTGGTAGATGCCAGTCCAGTCGGCCTAGGCGCCATTCTCTACCAAAAGAATCAAAAAGGATAGAGACACGCGATAGCATATGCCAGCCGTGCTCTCAGCGACGTAGAAAGACGATACTCACAAACTGAAAAGGAGGCATTGGCCATTGTGTGGAGTTGTGAACACTTCCACCTGTACCTGTATGGCAACCCTTTCATCCTGGTCACTGACCACAAAGCCCTAGAGGTCATATGGAACAACCCTCGTTCAAAACCACCTGCAAGGATCGAGAGATGGGGACTGAGACTACAGCCCTACAACTTCAAGGTAGAATACAGGAAAGGTGCAGAAAACCCTGCTGACTACATCTCCCGTCACCCCATCTCAATGCAGACAAGTGAAAGCACAAGAGCGGTGAAAGTAGCGGAGGAGTATGTCAACTTTGTGCCTGAGTATGCCACACCCAAAGCTATGAATCTCAAAGAGATAAAAGATGAAACACTAAAAGACCCAATCCCGCAAAAGGTTAGTACTCACATCAGAGAAAACACATGGTACATAATCACAGGCGACACACAACATGCTGCAACACTGAAAAAATATAGACAGATTAGTGGAGAGCTCACTGTGTCCCACACCGATGACATCATCCTGCGAGGTACAAGAATTGTCATCCCTGTATCCCTTCGAACACAGAGTGTTACAGCTAGCCCATGAAGGACACCAGGGCATTGTAAAGACTAAGACTTTCCTCAGATCAAAGGTCTGGATTCCCAACATAGACCAGAAAGCAGAACTGACCGTTAAGAACTGTTTAGCATGCCAATCCAACACACCCTTTACGCAGTCAGAACCAGAAAAAGTCAGAAAAATGTCCAAGTTGCCAGAAGCACCCTGGCACAACATCAGTGCAGATTTCTATGGCCCACTTCCGACGGGAGAGTATCTATTAGTCATCATGGATGAATACTCCCGCTACCCAGTTGTTGAAACTGTGAGATCTGTCTCAGCCAACACAGTCATCCCAATCCTTGATAAAGTATTCTCAATGTTTGGAATTCCCAGAGTCCTGAAAACAGACAACGGGCCCCCTTTTAATAACGAACAGTTTTCCAAGTTCGCAAGCCATCTAGGGTTTCACCATCGGAAAATAACACCTCTCTGGCCTCAAGCGAATGCAACAGCAGAACGCTTCATGCGTACACTGGGAAAAGCGATCCGTGTGGCAGAAACACAGAGCACCCCGTGGAAACAGAGACTCAACACGTTTCTCCGTGAGTACCGTGCAATACCACACAGCACCACAGAGGCGTCACCTGCAGAACTGTTGTTCCAGCGAAAGATCCACACAATGATCCCGCTAATCACCACAACCTGCGAAGACAACACTGATCACATCATCAGAGAGTGGGACACGAGTGCAAAAGCAAAGATGAAGTCCAACTCAGATGCGCGCCGGAGGGCTAAGCCAAGCACGCTCACTCCTAGTGACAAAGTACTTTACCGACAACCCAAGCACAACAAACTCACTACCCCATTCAACAGCAAGCCATACGCTGTGTCGGAGGTCAAAGGCTCCATGATCACAGCAATCAGAGATAGCCATTCCATAACAAGGAATTCTTCCTTCTTTAAAAAGATAACTTCTGAGACCGAGGATGCACCCACTGATCCTGATGAGGAGAATGAGGACACTGTTGTTGTTACACCGAGGTATCCCTCTCGAGTCAATCGCCAGCGCCCACTGTACCTCAATGACTATGAGCCTGTTTAAAGGAGGTCCACGTTTAATCCATCAACAGACTAACCCAAATGTTTCTGGATGACTGTTCTGTCCAATAGATTAATCTAAATGTTTCTAGAGTACTGTTCTATCTTTAAAACCGTTTACACAATACATATGAATGTACTTCAACGATTGGAGGTGCTATCCTATTTGATATTGTTAATTCTAAGCATACTGATAAGTTACCCGAATGTGAGTGTTCAACACAGACCTGAATTATATGCTTATATTTTGTACTGCCGAGTTATTAATGACAAGTAAATCAGTTAAGTATATCCAAGGTAATGGGTCTGTTTGTAAAAAAAAAAAAAAAAAAGTGTTGTAATGTTCAGTTTGCAACATTAGTATGATGTTTACGACAGTGACGTATGGTGGTACGTCTGCCGTCATACGTGGTGTTTAGGAGGTTTTGCATGAGCCCGGAAGGGAGTGAGGAGCTATCGTTAAACAGCTGTATGTGTGATACCTGTTGGAACATATCGTCACAGTAAAGTATACTAAATACCCAACATACGTCTGGACATTTTCTAAACACAAAAACTAGAACATCACACACCAGTGCTTGCTAGCCATTTATACTATATATACCCTATTTCTATGAGTTAGCCATTACTCTCACTGCAGCTGGATAGAAGCTGTTGTAAAAGCGTGTTTTATGTGTGATGACACTGTCCGCTCTTGTGTGTCTCGGGCTGTAGGGTTTGTGTTTGGGCCTCAATAGTGAGTGAGCTGGATGATTAGTGTGTCTAAATATGGGCTGAGCTTTCTTCTTACAGCGCTCTATGTACAGTGTGGTCATGGATGGGAGGTTAGTCCCAATGATTCTCTCTGCAAGGGAGGTTTATGTCCAGGTTTAAGTTCATGTTTATGTTCATGTTCATGTTTATGTTTAAGTTCATGTTCATGTTCATGTTCATGTTTATGTTTATGTTTATGTTCATGTTTATGTTAGTCCAGGATTATGTTCAAGTTTGTTATGTTCATGTTTATTTCATGTTTTAAGTAATGTCAAGCCAAGTCTTTGTTTATTTTGTATCTGGTCAAGTTTGTGATTTAACTGCACATGGGTTCGGTACAACTTGACTTCAGTGAACTTATTGACATTGACGCTTGCTTGGTCAGGTCTCCTCTGCGTCACTTATCTGACGCATAAGGCAAACAACTGAAAGAAATGGAGAACCCTGCATGTAAAATGACGATAAAGGGGTTCCCAGTGCATTACACAGTGACACAGATGGGTCCTGACCAAAATCTTCAATTTAAAGGGAAAATTTCTCCAAAAGAAAAATTCTATTGGAGGTCCTTTGTATCAGATATAGACTAGAAAAGGACCTGGGTTTTATTCCCTTTTCAAAGGGAATACATTTCAACATTTTAACCGTGTCAATTCTAATATTTCTAAATATTTGGACACTGATAGCTCTTTTTGTAAACAAGCAGAGGAGACATTTGCACATCTGTTTTTTGGTTGCCTTATATCCAAACAGTTTTGGTCTGACCCATAGGGGTTCTCGTGTATTTGATTCTGTAAATGTTACACACTTTACTTACACTGTACTTTTTTTGATAATAATGATATAAAAAATAAATCCCTGGAGTATATTGCTCATTTTTCTTTTTGTCGTTTATATGGCAAATTCTTCATAAGAAGTTTGCAAATGGTAGCCTATACTATCTCATCCCCACTTTAAAATTGACTTCTTAAATCTCTTTATTTTATAAAGAATTATATATATATATATATATATATATATATATATATATATATATATATATATATATATATATATATATATACTGTATATTCTCTTAAATGCTATGAAGAAATATTTAAAGAAAATCGATGTGAATCGATGTGAAAATATGTTATTGCACGAATACAGTCGTAGTTCTCCTGTCATGTCGTTTTGCCATTCACCCCATCATCCTAATGCCTAATATTTTTCTTTCACCTCTTTTTTTTTATTAATTCTTATTCGTATTATATTAATGTAACTTCTCAATTTGTTGTAAGGTGTGTATGTTAATCATGTAGAATGTTCCTATTGTTGTTGTCCATTTGATGTATTTGTCCCTGGATAATGTTCTTTATGTAATTGTTATCGAGCATTAAAATAATAGATTGTGGATGCTGTATGTGGCGTGACGCGTCGCGCGCTGTAGGTTTGGGGGGCGCGCCTCGCCTCACTTAAAACGACGCTCTTTTCAGCGAGCGATAAACGCGTCAGACTGACTGAATGAAACATGAGGGACCGCACGCAAGAGCTCAGACATGTAAGTATATGAGTTTATTCAGTCAGACTGAACTTTACATCGATGGACAGACACAGCTCATTCTGTCGACAGCGTGCTTTTTTTGAAGATTTCATATCTCAGAATCTTTTAGATGTTTAATGTTTGTCGTGTAATAGTTGTAATTAAGGCGTTGTCGTTGTGTTTAAAGTTGGTAAATATGAGAATGAGCAGGGAGAGCGGGGGCGAAAGTACCATTTTTCAGAAAAACATCATTTTAAAAGATGATGGTTTAGACAGAGATATAATTTTGCTGTGGTCAGTCACTCACAAGTGTGGTCTATCAATACCAGGTGGAATTTTGTAAAAATGTAGAACAACTTCAGTATAATTTCACTTTGAACTTAAGACTGCTCATGTTACTTTCGACCCCATCAGTTGGGACGAAAGTAACACACAGGTGGGTCAAAAGTAACACAACAATATACAAGCTAGATTTTTTGTGTTACTCTTGTTTTTTTTGTTTTGTTTTTTTAGCCTAAATATACCTGAGTATGACCTTGTTAACATGTAACTGCAAACATATTTTGGCCTTTATCTTTGAAAAAATTGTTAATTTACATTTTTTTATTTTTTATTTCAGTTTCATCAAATGTTTTAAAAGTAACCCAACAGTACAAACTTGAATTGTTTAGAATATTTTTTTATTGTCAATCGATTTTATAAAATGTTTTTTTTTCAACATGAAAAATATGAAAATTAAATTAAATTAGCATAATATAAATTCTCAACATAATGTAACAATAGTTATGTTTCCATCCAGCTGTTGTTATGCATACATTTAAAATGTGCATAAAAAACATCTGGATAGAAACCCTGCAAATTCATAGGTGGAGGTGTTAAAGCTATAAGGTATGGCTAAAGCCTAAATGTGACTAGGGTAAATGGAAACAGATTGAGTGGAAAAAAAAATGGTGACACAGAAATCAGCTGATTTAAATGTGACTTAATCTTTAAAAGCCCCCTCAGAAACATCTGCCATATTCTGTTGGTATAATATGACATAAACATGTTTTAATAAATGCTGCAACACAAAGAAAGTCACCACAGTAGCAGAGGGACAAAAGAAACACTTGTTTTCCCTATAGCGGGACAAAAGTAACAAGTGTTACTTTCGTCCCGACAGGAACTCCTGACATTTAAACCCGATTTACTTTTATACTGAAAAACTCTGACCAAGCAAACTTCAGGATGTGTTACAGCACTAAATAACCTATAGATTGATCATTACTGTGTGACACATGAAACGAAAAACACAACTTGTAATTAAAAAAAATGACCGCTTCAGTAATTTACTTATCATACTGGAAAACTGCTTTCCGGACCTAACCGCGGGGAACGATGATGAAATCACGTGATATTTAGCAGCTCGGTCACTGGCTGCATGCCGAAAGTGCTGTCATAGCTTGAAATGCAAATGTAGTCAGGGCTCAGAGAAAATCACTTTGTTACTTTCGTCCCGTGTTACTTTCGCCCCGGTTCTCCCCCACTATATGAACATATATTTGTACTTTCACAATGACTGATGAAGTTCATTGATGGCGTTGAGCTGAATAGAAAGACTGATGAAAGTTCAGAAAATGTTCATTCGTGAGTTTGACTGCACGTGAAAAGAGCTGAGATGTTTATTTACCACGTTTTTTGAGACTTAAATTGAATGTTAATGTTAATCTCATTTATACAGTAGCCTAATCACTGTAAATCACGCCATCAGCATTCAGAGCTGAAAACTGATGAAACATCATAACGTGCACTGAGCAGATGTGACTGGCTGGATCTTTACATGATAGATGAAGCTTCATCTGTGTGTTTTTCTGTATGGATTGATCTGAGTAGAGCACATTAATCATTAACCAGTCTTTCCTCACTATCACTGAGCAAACAGAGGACTAGAGAAGGATTCTGTCCTGTTGTGATTCTGGTTGTGTCTCATGTATTGACGTACTGGCTTTACTTCTGTAGTTCATGTCAGGTTCAAAACAGCAGCCCACTGCTAGTGTCATTACATATGACACATTGTATAAATGAACACTTGTTATCGGCCATCCCGTGGAGTGTCTTCTCTATGACCTATGGATCATGGGTGTGAATTACAGGTCGAGAGCAGCAGGATGAAATAACTGTAGTGTGTGAGACGCTGTGATACTGCTCTTCTTCTGAGTGTGTGTTTGTGCTGGTTTAGGCCTGTCATTATGCTTTTCATATTCTGTGTGTCGGTCAGTTCTCAACAGTGACAATGAACTTTTTCATTAAGGAGCAGTATTTGCCACAATAAACTGATTTCCAGGTTTATTTTTACCGTTAATAAGGGCCAAATTTTTTTCTAACCTTATTATATGTATGCATCATTATGCCAAATTCAGAAGTTGCATCTCAGGCATTTAGATGTATTTACACTGCAATTACAATTTCATTAATAATGCTATGAGATTAATGCTGTCAGATAAAATAAATCGTATGCAGTGCAATAATATATGTTTCTCCCATATATGACTATGTCAAATGTTTATTTGTGTATGAAATATGTATGTCTATATGTGCCGTGAATATACACGTACATGAGGCAAAACGTTTCTGAAAATGTGAAAAAGAATTTCCCTAAAGGGACAATAAATATATAGCCTACTACTAATGTTTTAAAACTTATATTTTGAATATTGAACTTTGAAATAATTCAAATAAAATATGAAATGATACTTTAAATATAAAACTAAATATTTAAACTAAAACCGCCAGTATGTGCCGGCAAATCACTTTCTTAGTGAGCGAGTCAATAAATTTATTCAACCCGTTCCTTCAAAGGCTGATTCATTCAGGAACGACGCAAACGTGACTGTATTTTGCTGCGTCTCAATTCACCTACTTAAACTATTTTTTTTTTTTTTTGCTATTTAAATATAAAAAAGTTCACAATGTTGTTGCAGCTAAAATATAACACAGATCAATTTAAATGCATCTTTTCCATCAGGTTAGACATTGATTATTAATAACAACCCCATTTTAGGGTGTCTCTATTTAAATGGCCATCTCACAAACTCCACCATGTTTGTATTTCTTTTTATTTGTTTTTAGTTCTGAGCCAAATCCTCCTCCAAAACAAGGATAAAGTTGTGCGCTAGGTTCTCTGGGCCCCCTGGATAATATGTAATCTGGGCACCAACCCCTTTATATTATCTTTTTGCCACATGTAACAACAATCATTATCTATAAGCATATCAATTATTGCATATTTAATAAGAGACAATAAAGAACTAAATTTGAAAGTTTATTAAATGAACTGAAATAATGCATTTATAACTAGGGCTGGGTATTGAGTTTGATACATTGTAGGCACCGCCCGAATTGCCTCGATACCATCGAGTATCAAAAAATGTCTTGTTGTTCGGTACCAAGTTTCGTACCGAACAAATTGTAGGCTATGAAAACAAAACAGTGAATGTATCTATTAGGAGTGCAACGGATCTTAGTTTATCCATGATCCGTTCAGACCAGGCCCCACAGTTCGGGACGCATGTGACTCGCTGATTAATTGCAAAGTTTAACCATCACAGAGCGAAAGTTTTACATTTGCACATTTTTTGTCTGTCCAATTTAAACATTCAAGCCATTTTAAACCATTCAAGCGCAAGAAGAGCCGAAAGAGAACGCGCACTGCTATTTGTATGCACAGCCACACGCGGACACACACACAAAATCCTCAAAATACCCATCTCGGCAAGTATTCTTGTAAAAAGTGGACAGTGGCATGTATTTATTGTATTTCTTTTATTGACAAAACACACTATTCCCCATCCTGCCCAATGCTGTCCTTCAAACAAATGTGCCAACTGAATGCTATGGAAACATAGTGATTGTATCTGTGCAAAAGAGCTATAAAGCAAAAGGACAGTCTAAACATGAAAACATTAAAAATGAAGATAATAAAGATAAATAAAAACTCAGTTTTAAAAGATAAGAGGAATGTTCTGCAGGAACAAAACACATTCACTCTGGACACAGGAACCTGTTAATGTCATTTCTTAATCCTGTAAATGTAAGAATCGTCTTACATTTATATTCAAATACACGCTGTTATGCCTTTACAGTTACCATGTTTACCTAAATTTAACGTCCAACAACAGATATTTCAGCAAAATGAATATTTTTGGGCTGAATATTAATTGTCTCCCTCTTCACGGTGTCAGTTTGAGTAAGTGTAACACTGGGCAGTACGAGATAAGCCAACAATTACAACAGCTGAGGAAGACAGTGAATTTATTTATATGTGAGTGAGACGGTAGCACACCTGCAAAAACAAAG
This sequence comes from Tiaroga cobitis, assembly GCA_030578255.1. Lineage (NCBI taxonomy): Eukaryota > Metazoa > Chordata > Actinopteri > Cypriniformes > Leuciscidae > Tiaroga > Tiaroga cobitis. Next base: position 4,543,844 of record CM060605.1, on the reverse strand, counting down.
TAATCTGTTATTGACTTTAAATAAACTACAGGTAATGGGTGGTAAGTGGTTCTCATCAATGGCTTTAACGTTTGAATAATAAGTTGGTGGACTTATGTAATAAGAAATGATAAAACCATTGTTAAACATGCATTCTTTCTGGCGTTGCCTGGATGAATTGTTTAAGTTTTTAACTTGCTGTAGCCACATTATAATAGAAATCCAGTTTAATATAGAATCTACAAACTTATATTACTCTGCATTGTGAAGAGCCAGTGTCAAAGTCCAGCACACTTCTGCATGCTTGCAGCCAGTTTTCATAATGCATTTCAGAATGGTGGTCAGTGTCTCTTTATAGCACAATTATATGAAATACCAGATCGGTAAGTGGCACATACCCTTGCTGTTTGGTACTACTTTAATTAGAACATTTCACTTTTTGGTTCTGGCCACCGATATTCATAGTGTCTAATATTCTAAACAGCACTGCTGAATTGTCACACATTGCGCGAGTAACGAATTGAGTTCTCTAACTCATAATAGTAATAGTAGTGCCGTACTAAAGGCACTCATTACTAAAGATCTATGTTAAGAACTATGTAAAAACTCCATAGTAACCATCTGTGACAACTACCATCTGTGACAACTACCAACCACCTAGTAACTCCATAGCAACCATCAAATATACCATAGCAACCGCCCTGAACACCCTAGCAACCACTTAGAAAAGCCCTAGCAACCACCCAAAATACCCTAGCACCCACCCAAAACACCTTAGCAACTGCCTAGCAACCACCCAGAATACCTTAGCAACTGCCTACCAACACCATAGCAACAACCCAGAACACCCTAGCAACCACATAGGAACACCTTAGCAACCACCCATCTTAAACTTACCCTAGTTTAAATTGGCAAGACTTCAAAATGTGCTCAAATGATAAACTTTTGTGGTGACCCAAGTGACAACAATTCTGTCAGCTGTCCCGAGCATCTTTCACACTGTCTCTGGACCATCGGCTTGCAGGACTATCTGGACTACCATCAGACTTCTCTGAGAGTAACATTTTAAGGGATGGAGCAAGATTACCGGAAGGAAGGAGTTGGTAGAGATTGCATGTGCATTAGTCGTTCCTTATTTTTAATGTGGGATTGCTGCTGTTGTCAGTGTCCATTAAGTACTTAACTCGAAGTTCATTTACCTAAGATGAATCCTGTTGAAGTGAAGTCTTCTGTAACAGATCAGACAGAGGCCCAGAATGAGGATCAAAACTACAAAAGAGCATTAGCGAGAAGGAAACGAGGTTAAATTCCACAAAAAAAGGAAAGGCAGACCCAAACTACATGCACAAGATATCATTATTAATTTACACAGTTGAAGGATTAGTTTATTCATAAATGAAAGGTACATAAGGGCATGTAGTTTGTGGTTTCAATTCTCCACTAAAACTTTTATTTTTCACTTCCGATTTGCTGCAGTTATACGGCATGCATCAATTTATTTTTCTTTACTTTTTTTCTTCTTTTATTTTTTATTCTCTTAATCCAATCATTTGCTGAATCGTATTGTTGTTGTTTTAAGAAGATGCTCACAGAAACAAACAAACACAAGCGTACAGCTTGGACACTAGATGGTGTTCACCAGTTAACACTTACAAATAATCACTCAAAAGTAAAGTATGTGTATTTGGCATGTTGTCCGAGGAGAGGGCTCTGAACTGGGTATTTTGGCCCAAACCCAGAGTACTTCCCCCGTATCCCTGGCTGGGATAGGAAAACAGGCAATAGTGAGGAGTCAGGGTAGTGGAGGGATGTAGAAAACGTCTCAGGTTACGTATGTAACCCTGGTTCCCTGATAGGGAACGAGACGCTGCGTTTGAGACGCGGTGGGAACGCTCTGCGTGATTGCGTCATGAAGCACGTGTAAAATCAGTCCAATGGAAGCCCGATACGTCATAGGTGACGTCATAGACCAGGAAACTATAGAGCACCCTTGCAAACAGACCGCGCCAGCTTCTGAAAAGTCTGAAGCAAGTCGATCAGGGTGTGCAGGAAGTATGGCAGGCAAACGCAGCGTCTCGTTCCCTATCTGGGAACCAGGGTTACATACGTAACCTGAGACATTCCCTTTCAAGGGAACTCGAGCTGCGTTTGAGACGCGGTGGGAACCCCATACCCACTACGCCATAGTGACAAATGCCCGTTCTGTGTGAAGTCCATTGCGCACACTAAGAAGCAAGCAACCTAGCCCCTGGAGTGGAGAGGTCAAGGTCATAAAACCTGACAAATGTATGCGGAGAGGACCATCCTGCCGCATTACAAACATCAGAAAGGGAAACCCCTGAAATTAAGGCCGTAGAGGCCGCCATACTCCTAGTAGAATGGGCCCGTACAGCCATAGGTGAAGGCTGACCGGCCGCTTCATAAGCTAGTGAAATAGCCTCGACTATCCACTTCCTCATAACCTGTTTAGATGCAGGGCACCCTCTTTTGAGTGACCCAAAACATACAAATAATTGCTCTGACTTACGCCACAGGGCAGCTCTGTGAACGTAGGCATCCAATGCCCGAACTGGACATAACAGGTTTAATTGTTCCTGATCTGGGGTATTAAAAGGTGGAGGATAGAAGGCCTGCAGCACTATTGGGCCCCCAACATTGAATGGGACCTTAGGAATATACCCCGGTCTAGGGTATAGAAATGCTTTCACCATACCAGGTGCAAATTCCAAACATGACGGAGCAACCGACAGGGCGTGTAAATCTCCAATTCTCTTGATAGATGAAACAGCAAGGAGAAATAAAGCTTTCAAAGTGAGGAATTTTTCTGAAACCTCTTCAATGGGCTCGAACGGAGCCAGAGCCAGACCCTCAAGTACAATGGCTAAATCCCAAGCCGGTGCTCTGGAGTGCAGTGCAGGTCTCAACCTCAATGTACCACGGAGAAAACGAGTAATCTGAGGATCTCTCCCAATAGAAGTACCCCCCAGAGGGGTATGGTAGGCCGAAATAGCCGCCACATAAACTTTTAAGGTGGAAGGAGATAATCCAGCAGAGAAACGGTCTTGCAGAAAATCGAGAACTGAACCGACAGGGCAGTTAACAGGATCTAACTGACGCTCACCACACCAGGTGGAGAATAATTTCCATTTCAGCGCATACAGTTTTCTCGTGGAAGGGGCTCTGGAATGGAGAATGGTCTCAACGACCTCAGTCGAGAGACCGGATTCTATGAGCCTGGCCCCCTCAGAGGCCAGGCCCACAGTTTCCACAACTCCGGTCGAGGGTGAAATATCGTGCCCTCTACCTGGGACAGCAGGTCCCTCCTGATTGGAATCTCCATAGGAGAGCCGCTCAGAAGAGACACCAAGTCCGAGAACCATACTCGAGTCGGCCAGTAAGGGGCTATTAGTAACAGACTGGCCCCTTCCCGGCGAACCCTCTCCAGAACCCCCGGGAGCAACGATATCGGGGGAAAAGCATACAGGTGAAGCCTCGGCCAAACCTGCACCATCGCATCCAGTCCGAGAGGAGCTGGGTGCGTGAGAGAGAACCACATGGGACAATGGGTTGTATTTGAGGATGCGAAAAGGTCTATCTGAGCACGACCAAATTTCTCCCAAAGGAGCTCCACCACCTCGGGGTGAAGTCTCCACTCCCCGGGCCTCAGCCCCTGCCTTGACAGTATATCTGCTCCCACATTCTGTCGCCCCGGAATGTAAACTGCTCTGAGAGATAGCAACTTTCCTTGGGCCCATAGGAGGATCTGATGGGCCTGCTTGCAAAGGTGACGTGACCTCAGACCCCCCTGATGGTTGATATATGATACCACCGACGTGTTGTCCGTACGGACTAACACATGATGGCCTCTCAGGTCTGGCAGGAAATATTTGAGAGCTTGAAATACCGCCATCATCTCCAAGCGATTTATGTGCCATGACAGATGATGGTCCTGCCAAAGACCTTGCGCCGAGCGGCCACTCATGACCGCCCCCCATCCCGTGAGGGAAGCATCCGTCGAAAGCGTGACGCGTCGACAAGAAGCCCCCAGCACTGGGCCTTGGGCGAGGAACCAAGGTTTCTTCCACATGACCAAGGCACGAAGGCATAGCTGCGTGACCTTGATCTTGCGGAACGGATTTCCCCTCGGAGAAAACCCCTTGGTTCTGAGCCACCACTGCAGGGGTCTCATGTACAGCAGGCCAAAAGTAATCACGTTGGACGCTGCTGCCATGAGCCCCAACAGTCTCTGAAACTGTTTCACAGTGAGTGACTGGCCTAGTTTTACATTCTTTACGGCTGTGAGAATCGCAGAAATCCGAGCAGGAGATAGACGTGCCTGCATTGTGGTCGAATCCCAAATTACACCTAAAAAAGTGGTCCTCTGAGCAGGGAGGAGAACACTCTTCTTGATGTTGAGCCGCAACCCCAACTCCTTTATGTGAGACAGAACGACATCTCGATGCCGAACTGCCAACTGCTCTGACTGAGCTAAAATCAACCAATCGTCGATATAATTTAATACGCGAATGCCCTGGAGTCTCAAAGGAGCCAGAGCTGCATCCACGCATTTTGTAAAGGTGCGGGGTGATAAACCTAGGCCAAACGGTAGAACCCGATACTGGTAAGTTTCGCCCCCGAAAGCGAACCTCAGGAACTTCCTGTGATGAGGATGGATGGATACATGAAAGTAAGCGTCTTTCAGGTCTATTGTGACAAACCAGTCCTCGGACTGAATCTGTGATACAATTTGCTTTAGTGTGAGCATCCTGAACTTGAGTTTCTGAACTCTGCTGTTTAACTGGCGCAGATCTAGAATAGGACGCAACCCTCCATCTTTTTTCGGAACAATGAAGTAACGGCTGTAAAACCCTGACTCTCTGCTGGGAGGAGGCACCCCCTCTATCGCTCCTTTTTGAAGAAGTGTCAGAACTTCCTGCTCCATAACCAGAGCCTGCTGTGGGTCCACCACTGTGGGAAGGACCCCTTGAAATCTGGGCGGACGAGAACCGAACTGAATTCTGTAACCCTTCTCTATTATATGCAGGACCCATAAAGAAATATTTGGCAGAAGTTTCCACGCTGCCAGAAATTCTGATAAGGGAACCAGTCTCTCGAGACTGGCCTCTGGATTTGATTGAACAATCATTTCGGCGCCCTGAAGCGGCGAACCGGCAGGGAACAACCGAACTGACCGTTCTACAATCCTCCTCAGAGGATTGCATGGGGACGCTGACACCTCGGTGCCCTGAAACGGCGAACCGGCAGGGAACAACCGATGTGGCAACGCTGCGACTCTCCTCGGAGAACCGCCCCCCGGAGGGCGCCAAAGAGAAACGGTTCCTCGGAATCGTTCCTCCCTGGAGGGGACCACCCTCAGAAGCCTGGCACACTTGGCGTCAGGACTTCTTCTTAGTCCAGGTTCTTTTAGACATGACAGTCCTCAGATCCTGTCTGCCCCCAGCAGGCCTGGACTGCGAACGCCACTCGGGAACCCCAGATTGTGGAGGAGCCCGAGCAGCAACGCTCTGTTTCTGCTGGTATCTGTATGAGGAGCTCGTAGACGGACGAGGCTGCTCAACCTTTATATTGCGTGCAGCCTCGGGGACATTAGACCGGCGAGGAAGAAACCTCTGAAACGCAGCCGCTTGTTTTTTATTTTCTTGAAACCTATCGACAACACAATTTATAGCATCGCCGAACAGACTTGTAGGAGAAACCGGTGCGTCCAGAAGAACAGATCTATCTTTGTCTTTTATCTCAGAAAGATTCAACCATAAATGACGTTCCGTGGCCACCAGGGCTGCCATAGAACGGCCCACAGATTTGGCCGTCTCCTTGGTGGCCCGGAGAGATAAATCTGTCATGCGACGTAATTCTCGAATTGCATCAGCACTAACTTCCTCACATTCATCTATGTCCCTCAGCAGGTCAGCTTGATAGGCTTGTAATATCGATATTGTATGAAGGCATGCTGCCGCCTGACCTGCTGCCGAATACGCTTTACCCACCAGCACTGATGTATTTTTTAATGGTCTGGTGGGTAACGTCGGGGCTTTCAGTGATGACGCTGACTCGGGGGAGAGATAGCTCGCAAGCGTCTCTTCCGCACGAGGCATCGTCAAATAACCGTAATCATCAATACCTCTCACTTTACTGTAATTACTAGTTTGAGGATTATGAACTCTGAAAGATGCCGGTTTATTCCATGATCTAGACACCTCAGTGTGAAGATCAGGAAAAAACGTGAGCTCCCGACGAGGAGGTCGTGATCTAGATGGTAAATAACGATAATCTAGAAGACTCTTTTTTGATTCAACATCAATATCATCAGCTGGCCACTCAATATTTAATTTAGTAACAGCACGAGATAAAACCTCCATTAACTCCTCATCATCGGGGATATGAGCTGGCGAAAACTCAAAATCCCCCATATCAACGACATCCGGTTCCTCAGAACTGGATAGCCGCAACATTGGTGCCTCAACCTGGGGAGGAGAAACCGCAGGGCGGGCTCCTTCCTGGGCTGGGACACCGGAACTAGCAGGTAAGGGCTGAGAAAGGGCTGGGCCCGTCTCAAACCCCGCTACCAGATCCATCTGTGAACCCCATGATGCACGCCGCCGCTGTGCCTCAGCAGCAGCGGGACCCGCACCACAGGGAACACGAACCGAACCATCCTCCTCAAAGAATGCCCGGCGGGAGCGGAGAGTTTTCATGGACAAACTCATGCAATGCTCACAATCAGCCCCCTCGAGGACTGACTGGGCATGCTCAACTCCCAAACAAGCAACACACATCTGATGTGTGTCCCCACCCGTAATGAAACGAGGGCAGGGAACAACACAACGTTTGAAATCTTGCTTGCTCGCCATAATGATATATATATATATAGCAATGTGATCGGACAGACAACAATAAATAGACAAGGACAGAATCACAGAGAGCGCTTGCTGAAGACAACAGAAGCTGGCGCGGTCTGTTTGCAAGGGTGCTTTATAGTTTCCTGGTCTATGACGTCACCTATGACGTATCGGGCTTCCATTGGACTGATTTTACACGTGCTTCATGACGCAATCACGCAGAGCGTTCCCACCGCGTCTCAAACGCAGCGTCTCGTTCCCTTGAAACGGAACTGTCGAGGAACATTGGTGAGTCGGTTACGTATATAGGCCTCCTCTCGTGCTGATTGGAGAATAAACAGTTGATCATCGATGGGGAGAGAAACCAAGTTATTATAGAAAAAGGAAAGACTGTTCCACTTTTTTTGTTTAAGGAAGGTTATCCATTAAATAAAGCTCATTGCAGCATGAAGTAGTTGGGGAGATTGGGTGTTCTAACGCTTGAACTGAAGATGCAAGGAAGAGGAGAGATGAAAAGGCGTCCTTGCGGAATTATGCACATTGCGAAGTTTAAGTGGCCGAGCAAAGATAGCAGTTCGTGCTTAGAACAGTTTGGACTGTCTAGGAGGGTGGACACGACCAGAATTATCCTGTCGATTTTTCCTTGGGCAATGAGGCCTGGAAATGAACTGTATCCAAGTTAATATCCAGAAATTCAATGAACATGGCTGGACCCATGATTTTATCCTGGGCGATTGGAATCCCGAAACCGTATGGGACTGAGAGATTGATTATTAAGCATTTTGTAAATATTCTTATTTTCTTGAAGTGATAACATGCGCTTACATGATAAGATGAAACCTAAAACGGTTTGATGTTGAATGATCACCAAACACCAAAGTACAGTCTGATTTAGAATAGTGTTTGTTCCTTTATCTGTTGCTGGTTTGAGTGGCACACAAATTCATTTAGTGAAGTTCAAAAGAGTGGTAAATGACAAAGACAAATATTATGGTAAAGGACAAAGGGCTTTGCATAATTAAAATGTGCACCTTGAATTTATTAAATTGTGTTCGACAATCACTAAGGTATCTCTAAACTTTTCCCATGAAAACAAACTGCTTGTATAATCAATTTATTTTTAGACAGTTTAAATTTTAATTTTATTTTTATTTAATTTGATTTTTTCATACATATCCAGACCTGGAAATTACTCAAATCAAATTCAAAACTGCATGGGAACCCTCAGCATAAGTTTATTTTCATCAGCTATCTGTCTATGGGTCGTTACATTACTGTAACATTTCAGTAATGTTACGTTTCTGTTAGTTTTAAATCAGATACAGATAAAGTAGAAGAGTAAAATTACATTTATTTGAATGCATTAGTGAGAGATAAATTGCGTGTTTGAATTTGTCCTGCCAGTCTGTGCAGCATCTCTTTACCAATAGTGAAGCTATTGTATGTAACAATATATATGTAGAAATACATGTATGCTATAACTTTCAGTTTCTAAACGATTTTGTTGATAATGCGCACCTTAATGATTATGTGTTTTGCGTGGTGTGCGAGCTACTGGTTTTATGTGGGTTTAAGCTACAAGGAAGCAGCACGTTAGTTTTCTGTACAAATGATTTGCCACTCTAAACTGTTTAAAACGCGTATTCCTCTATTCAATATTGAGTATCCAAATGGCATAAACTGTGCTCGTGATTGAGCGGTACTGGGGCGGTCATAGTATGCATTTATTTATCATTTTAACTGATTGAAACGGAGTAAAGAGTGAACTTCAAAGATGTCTTATCCTGAAACCTCCTCTAGTGGACAGGACCTCTATTACATCCTTCGGAAAAGATATAGCAACGCAAGTCAGAACAGTCTGAGCTGAGTTTGGTGCTTGTAGCATTAAAGGGTTAGTTCACCCAAAAATGAAAATTAAGTCATTAATTACTCACCCCCATGCTGTACCAACCCCGTAAGGCCTTCGTTCGTCTTCGGAACACAAATGAAGATATTTATGATTAAATCTGAGAGGTTCATGACTGCTAGATAGGCTCCCTAAGGGAATGAAACTTGACGGCCCAGAGAGTCATTAAAGAAAATGTTTAAATATTCCATGTCGCAACAGTGGCTCAACTATAAGTTTATCAAGCGACGAGAATACTTTTTGTGCGAAAAAACAAACAAAAATAACGACTTTATTCGACTATTCCTTTTCTTCTTTGTAGGCCTGAAACGAGACTTCAAGAGATTTCCACGACGCGCACGCGCGAGAACTTAACTGAAGTAGTTGAAGGAGATCGCAATTCTCGTGCATGCGTCGTGGAAATCTCTCGAAGTCTCGTCTGAATCTTCCGCGAGGCCCAGGCTTGCTGAAGGCCTGCTGCGGCAGCCTAATGCCGGACGAAGGCCCATTCCATTTCTCTATGGCAGGGAAAGATTGAATTGGCAGGAGTAGAGAAAGACGTGGAAGGAGATTGCCGATGTTTCAACCACAGTGGCGAGGGTTGGCGTCTTAGTGTGCGGGGAGAAATTTGGTTGGGCTAAAGTCCCAAAGATGATTAGATATATTCCTTAAAGACGACAGATTCTTCATCGGAGGAGAAGAGCTCGATTTTGGACATGTTAGCGTTCGTCGCTTCAGTTGAATTAACCTGAAATGGTGTGAGATGGAGGGTGTACGACCCGTGTCCAGCAGCTCTTGTAGAAAGAAAAGTACCAGCGGTACTTCACATGAAGTAGGGTCTTGGCCGCGTGCTGAGCACCATTTGGAGAAAACGTCTCGGGTTATGACTATAACCCTTGTTCCCTGAGAAGAGAACGAGACACTGCGTCGATAAAATCGACTCTTTGGGGACGCTCCCTAAGCGTGCGCCTCTAAAGTATGAATGAAACTAATCCAATCCTGATTGGTGTTGCGTCGTGACGTAACATGTGACAGCATACCCGGAAGTATAAAAGTGACGCTGTCACAACACACACTAGCCTCGCGATGAAGCAAGACGCTCCAAGGCCTCAAGGGGCGTGGCAGAACGACGCAGTGTCTCGTTCCCTTCTCAGGGAACAAGGGTTATAGTCATAACCCGAGACATTCCCTTTCGAGGGAACTCAACACTGCCTCGATAAAATCGACTCTTTGGGGAACGAGTGCCCACTAGGCCACGCACCGAATAGGCCTGTCCCGGAGTGAAACTGTCTAGGCACTCAGCAAGGACTGAGCACGTGTGCGCCAGGCGTACTAGGAAGGTGAAGACTGTAGAACCTAATAAAAGTATGTGGAGTAGCCCAACCGGCTGCCTCACAGATCTCCTGTAGAGGTACTCCCGAAAGAAGGGCCCTAGAAGAAGCCATGCTTCTAGTTGAGTGAGCCCTTACGGCTAAAGGTGAAGGCAAATCGCGCACCTTGTAAGCCTCAGTAATAGCCTGAACAATCCAATTACTAATAGTTTGCTTGGATGCCGGGAGCCCCTTCTTAGGTGACCCAAAACATACTAATAATTGGTCCGACCTTCTCCAAGAAGAGGACCTCTCAAGGTACACGCTCAAAGCTCTGACGGGGCAGAGCAAATGAAGCTTCTCTTCTTCTGCCGACACATGAGGTGGAGGATGGAATGCCTGAAGAACTGTAGACCGAGCCGTATTCGATGGAACTTTAGGCACGTAGCCCAGACTCGGGTGCAAGGGCTTGGAGATCTCCCACCCTCTTAAGTGAGGTAATAGCTAAGAGAAAAACCATTTTCAGCGTTAAGTTCTCAGGCGAAGCCGACTGTAGAGGTTCGAAAGGGGCCAGGCACAACCCTTCCAGAACTATTGCCAGGTCCCAGGCAGGAACCCTGGACCTGGTTGCCGGTCTCATCCTCCAAGTACCACGGAGAAAACGAATGACCAACTGGTGCCTCCCCAGAGGCCCATCACTTAAAGGTGAGTGGAAAGCCGCAATGGCAGCCACGTACACCTTAAGCGTGGAAGGGGAGAGACCCGCAGAGAAACGATCTTGAAGGAACTCCAGAACTGAAGCCACCGAGCAGTTAACTGGGTCCAACTCATGTTCTCTACACCAAGTGAAAAACACATTCCACTTGAGGCCATATAATCTCCTAGTAGATGGAGCCCTAGAGCGAAGTATGGTTTCAACTACTCCAGCTGATAGACCAGCATTTAGGCACTGAACCCCCTCAGAGGCCAGACCCACAGCTTCCACAGCTCTGGGTGAGGGTGGAAGATTGTGCCCTCCGCCTGGGACAACAGATCCCTCCTCAGAGGAATCTGCCATGGCGGAGCTATCAGGAGTGATCATATGTCTGAAAACCATACTCGGGTCGGCCACCTCGGGGCAACCAGAACTGATGCCCTCTTGACGGACCCTCTCCAGGACTCCCGGGAGCAGAGCGATCGGGGGAAATGCGTACAGGCGAAGCCTCGGCCAGGCCTGTACCATGGCATCCAACCCCAGTGGGGCTGGATGTGTGAGGGAGAACCAAAGTGGACAGTGGGAGGTCTCTCGAGACGCAAACAGATCCACTTCCAGACCCCTGGCAAAGCGACCGTCCATGACCGCGCCCCAGCCAGTGAGGGAGGCGTCTGTCGAAACGGTTTTCCAGCGACATGACGCTCCCAGCACTGGCCTTTGGGATAGGAACCAAGGTTTCTACCAAATTACCAGAGAACGAAGGCATCTGCGCGTAACTCTGATTATACGGAACAGATTCCCCTTGAGGGAAAAACCCCTGGCTCTCAGCCACCACTGAAGGGGGCCTCATGTGTAGAAGGCCCAAATGTATAATGTTGGATGTCGCTATCATGAGGCCCAGCAGTCTTTGAAACTGCTTTACAGTGATGGCCTGGCCTAGCTTTATCCCGGACACCATGGCCAGGATGGATTCGATACGAGCGGGAGACATACGTGCCTGCGTTGTAACCGAATTCCATTTCATGCCCAGAAGAGCAGTCTTCTGAGCTGGTTCCAACACATTTTTCTTAGTGTTGAGTCTCAACCCCCGATTCTAATTTTGGCCAAGGACGACATCTCAATGCCGAACTGCCATTCCTCGAGACTGGGCCAATAAGAGCCAGTCGTCGAAGTAATTCAGTATACGGATGCCCTGAAGCCTCAGTGGAGCCAGAGTCACATCCATAAACCTACACATGAACATGCGGGGAGAGAGTGCTAGGCCGAACGGAAGAACCCGATCTAAGAGAACCAGCCTCTCGAGACTGGCCTCTGGTGGTTTCCGAGCACCCTTCTCGACTGCCTGAAGCGGAAGACCGGCAGGCTGTAGTCGATACGGTTTTTGTAACCATAACTGATGCTCGTTTTTTATTTTTCGAGGAAAAACGACGCAGAGTGCGTTCGCTGGAAAAATGATGCGCCCCGAAGCGTCATAGACGGCGGGCAATACACATCGTTTCCGGGCCCCGCTGCAAGAACCACATCCGATCCAGCCTCTCGAGACTGGTCTCTGGTGGTTTCCGAGCACCCTTCTCGACTGCCTGAAGCGGAAAACCGGCAGGCAGTAGTCGATACGGTTTTCGTGACCGTAACTGATGCTCGTTTTTTTTTCGTTTTTTTTTTCGAGGACAGACGACGCAGAATGCGTTCCCTGGAAAATGATGCGGCCCGAAGCGTCATAGACGGTGGGCAATACACATCATTTCCGGGCCCCGCTGCAAGAACAACATCGGTTGCCCTGCAACTGAGTGGACAGCCCCAACATTTAGATCTACCATGCGAAACCAGTCCTCGGATCTGATTTGGTTTCCGATAATGGAAATTGTAAGCATTTTGAACCTGGATCTCCTCAAAGAACAAGTCAATAGCCTTAGATCTAAAATTGGCCTCAGTCCAACATCCTCCTTTGGAAATAAAAAGTACCGGCTGTAACACCTGGACTTTCTATCTGGTAGGGGAACATTCTCTATGGCCCCTTAAACTCCAGTAGAGTCTGTACCTCTTGTTCCATAACCCGAGCCTGTTCTGGAACCCCTGCGGTCGGCACGACCCCAACAAAGCTGGGAGGTCGGTAACCAAACTGCAGTCCGTACCCATATTTAAAAATATTCAGGACCCATATAGATAATTGGAAGGCGTTGCCAACTTCTACAAAATCTACTAAGGGAACCAGGCCCTTGGGACCGGCCTCGGGTGTTTCTCGAGCACTATTCTCGACTTCCTGAAGCAGATGACCGGCAGGAAAAAGTCTAGAAAAATTTTGTGACCATAGTCAGTGCCCGGTTGCAAGCTCTTGGGGTGAACGCCACGGTGTGCGTTCGCTGGAAATCGATGTAGCCCGAAACGTTGAAAAACGGCGGGACAACATATATAGTTTTATATATACATATATATATATATATTTATTTTTATATATATATATTTTTTATTTTATTTACTTATTCATAAACCTGTCGACGATTGAAGTTACAGCGTCGGAGAACAGGCCAGAAGGTGATAGCGGAGCGTTCAGCAGAAAATATTTGTCTTCACTTTTTTATACCAGACAAATTAAGCCACTGATGTCTCTCAACCATCATAACTGCTACAATAAGCTATGGTACGTTTAGTGCCATGGTACGCCTGTAAAATCGTCTTTAGAGTACAGGAACGTACCAGCCTGACCAACCGCCATATAAGCCCAGCCAACCAGTGCAGAGGTGTCCCTGCACGATTTTTGGGCATCGCCGCGACTTTAAGCGAAGATGCCACATCAGGAGAAAGATAGCTCACTAAAGCTTCCTCCATTTACAGCTTCTTGCCATAACCCGCCCATCTCACACCCATCACATTCAAATAATCATTTAATGAATGTGATTAGATAAGAAAAAGAGTGGGGTTTTCCCCAGGAGAGTTTCTATCTCTTTATTTGTATATATATTTATTTTTATATATATATATTAAGATTTGGGGAAAACAGTTAGCCCGGCGCTGAGGTTGTGACCTGTGCTGCAGGAAACGCTCATATGCTTTTCACTTGCGTTCCTTGCTCATCATGTGGCCAGCTGATGTTAAGTCTGGCCACAACACGAGTCACAACCTCTACCAGCTCCTCATAGCTTTGGCCGTGAACTGGCGCGCCCAAATCATGGTCATCCTCATCAATACTGAGCATATCCACTTCCTCGGAAGCAGAGAGCTCAAGCATTGGGACCCGATCGTGGGCAGGAGAAGCCGCGATGCGGGCTCCTGTACCACTCTCAGGGGCTACGGGATCCTCAGACGAAGAATGAGAAAGTGCCGCAGCAGTCTCATTCTCATCTGCAAGATCCCGCTGCGAACCCCGCGATCTCAATCGCCGCGCCGCCTCAACGGACGCGGGACCAGAACCGTGGGGAACGCGAGCCTGACCGTGCTCATCAAAGCACGCCACCCGAGAGCGCAGCACTCTAATAGGAAGTGCTTCACAGTCTGCACAAACAGCTCCCTCAAGAGCTGCTTGTGCATGCTGCGCTCCCAAACAATTCATACACAAAGCATGTGTGTCCCCACCCGTAATAAAACGAGGGCAAGGATGCACACATCTTTTAAATTGTTCGCTGGCCATTCTGATCAACTGATCGACAAACAACACCAAATAAGACAGACAGTTTCAACACAGAGCGCTTGCTGAAGAGCGAAAGCTAGTGTGTGTTGTGACAGCGTCACTTTTATACTTCCGGGTATGCCGTCACATGTTACGTCACGACGCAACACCAATCAGGATTGGATTAGTTTCATTCATACTTCAGAGGCGCACGCTTAGGGAGCGTCCCCAAAGAGTCGATTTTATCGACGCAGTGTTGAGTTCCCTCGAAAGGGAACAGACCACTTAAGGTCGTAGAGGCATCTTGTCGACTGTATAGTGCATCTAGTATAGTGTTTAGGACTCTCGCTGGGAGGTCTGTAAGTTCCCGATGATGGGCCACACATGCAGTGCCCACTACGCGAGCTTGGGATGCTAGATTGCTAGATGGGAAAGAAGGTCTTTCCTCAGGGGTATTGGCCATGGGGCTGTTGCTAGCAGCTGAATCAACTCAGGGAACCAAGGCTGTGCGTCTGTCCTCTCTGATCCTTTTAATGACCTGAGGGAGGAGCGCGACTGAGGGAAAAGTGTAAAGGGGAAGGCTGGGCCATTCGTGCATCCCTGCTCTTGGAAAAGAATATTGGGCAGTGAGAGTTGTCTTCGGAGGCAAAGTGGTCGACCTCTGCCCTGACAAAAATACTCCAAAGTATTTGAACCGTTTGGGGATGGAGGGCCCATTCCCCGGGGACACAATGTTTCGGGACAGCACCTCTGCTCTCTGGTTCAGGGAGGCCTCGACCTGAGTCCACCCTGGTGGTTACCTCCTTCCTCCATTCCATGACCAATTCCCTCTTCCTCTGTCTGTGAAAGAAAAAAGCGATCATCGCTTTTATCACCAATACTAGCTGTTTCAAAAGTACAAATGACTTCAGATTTCCCCTTCAACACTCTTCATATCATTTTCCTGAACTACTTCACTTACACCCTGTATTTCTGTTCATCAGGGAAAGGACCCGGAAGAGGCGGATGAGGTGGTCGTTGTTATTGAAAAGGGTTTCATGGACGAGTTCTTTGAGCAGGTTTGCATATTTACATTGCATATTTACTAATGAAATACACTGAAAATCCTCAAACTTATCCAGACTATCAGGGCTAGGTTTGAAAGAAAGAGAGTTGAGGTGAGGCACTATTCGAAAAAGGCCTTGGTCTTTTGCATTTACTAACTAACTAACTAAAGGCACTCAGGAGAAACGAGGGGTATCCCTCGGGCTATGTGACTTACCTGGGTAAGCTAACCTTAATTAGCTAATACCCCCCTGGAAAGACGAACAGGAACACAAACCAACATAATACACAACGAGAACATTCAAAGAACTGAACCAAACAACAGGCTAAATGAGGAATAAAACAAAGTGGGACCAATCAATCAACCAATGAGTAACTATGGGACCAAAAAAATCCAGAACTAAACACAGAGATTGAAACCGATCTTAAAGAACCAAAACTACACAGACAATACATGACACAGATGTCCTGAGTTCTACTGGGTTCTGTTTCCTAATTAGCCACACATGGAAAGACTATAATAATAATGCCAGATGAAGACCACACATCACATCAGACACATCAAGACTGCTATAGAACAGACACACAGAAGACAAGAGGTTAAATAAAGTCTGCAGTTGTGTTCTGTTTATGAAATAACACTGATTGCTTCTTTTAACCACTTCACTTGTGCCATGAATATCAGTTTTGTGGGTTTGCTGGCAGCTTCAATATACTAGTTTTTTATTATTCGTTTTTTTTTTATACATGTTATAGCCTATTTAGATACACATGTTAATTTAGTGTTAATGACAACATGAGTTTGATCAGTTCTGATTTCCCTCATTCTCAGGTAGAGGAGATTCGAGGGTTCATTGACTCTCTGACAGAGAAAGTAGAAGAAGTGAAAAGAAACCACAGCACCATCCTGGCCTCTACAAACCCAGATGAGAGTAAGACCCTGTTACACACTCACAATAAAGTCTTTCATCAGCAACCTCCATAAAGTCAGAAACGCACATTGAAAAGATCACAGTCCTGTTATTCAGCGTCACCGTAACAAAACATTTATGTGTCTCGGTAAGACCTGAAGTGAAATTTTCACTCGGTTTCAGACATCACAAGTTGAATTTCTGTGTGTGTAAAAGTCTGTACAATGTTTACTCAATGTTTAGTGCATTTGTATGCAGATTTTGTTACTACATTGGTTACATAATTTCCTATATCATTCTCTTGCCTTTCTAATATTGTGACGTGTTTGCAACACCGCTGTATTTAAAGGGGTCATGGCATAATAAATAAAATTTGCTTTGATCTTTTGACATATAAGAGGTCTTTGTACTACTAAAATATCCTGGAAGTTTCATAGCTTAAAACGTCCTCCTTGTTATAAACATAGCATTTTTTAAATAAATCTCCCAAAACGGATTGTTTGATATTGTGGGATCTGTGATGTCATATTGTGGAAAGTCCTCCAGAGCAAGACATCGACCAATAGTTACACACCATAGACCCCTCCCACTGGCGTTCAGTCTCTTAACAGCTGACATTTGCCTAAAATGGATGTGAGCTTTGCTTCAAAAGCAAATAGAAGCCATTATATTCACTGAATGCGCATCTATATACTGTATCCAGGGTAGACAGCGTTGTCTACACTGTATACAGGTGTGCATTCAGTTTCTGACACACTCAACGTGTTTGAGTGAGTTGACAAAAGGATAAATGGAAGAGTGAAAGAACATTGGCTTTGACCGTCCAATTTAAACAACTGGTTTGTGTCTTTGTACAGACTTTAGAATGAGACCAGCGTCTGAAACAAGTGGATGGTATATTTTAATGGCGCCCCGGATCGCGTCAAAGGATTATATGTTTGTTCGGAGCATGTTGTTTTGTAAACGAGGAACAATATAATGGAGAGTTAGCAAAGAAAAGTTTGTTGACAGATGTATTGGATCTGACAGCAGCTGCATTACAAACTGTAAGTAAATGATTTTAAAATGCTTTGTCTATAAATGATGGTTTCCCCTATATACAGACCTTGTTTTTTGTGCAGAAACTATTAACATTATGTGCAAAAACTACTCAGGGAACATAAATAATATTAAAATAATAATAATATAAAAAAGTCCAAGTCATGACCTCTTAACCCCTTAAATTTAACATAAAAATCTAAATTTACCTAAATGTAGAATGTTCACACACCTAAATGTGGATTGCTCCAGGACCAGGGTTGGGAACCACTGCTCTATATCCACAACTGCACCAAAACACTCTCTGTGCAAGCAGATGTGGTCCATCTGTAGACGTTACACTGAGTTCTTGTCTGGCCGGGTTGTGCTCTTGTGACTGACACACTAAATGGCAGTGTTCTCCTACAATCACAGCAGGGCTACTCTGTTCTTTAATTTACCCAGAGTAAATGACTGTACTCTGTACTGACTCAGGAAGTATTGATGGATAGCATAGCACTTCAGTCTCACGCTCGTTTCACAGAAGCAGGAAAGTTGTATACATCTCAGATGGCATGAGGGTAAATGTAAAAGATGCATAAATTATGAGAACATTTCTGGGTGTACTGTATTTTCTTTTAATACATAATACAGAATATCAAAAGACACAGAATTTCTTCTTAAGATTCATCAGTGGAAAGAATGAAAAAGAAGAAGAGGAACAAAAGGAGGAAGCTTTCTGTCAAGACTTAAGCATTTGAAATGAAATGTTGATTTAAAGCTGCATTCCGTAAGTTTTTTGGGTTAAAAATGATCCAAAATATTTTTTTGAGGAAGTACATAACCAGCCAGTGTTCAAAACTGATCGATTCAAAACTGTAAGCTTGTAATAATGTTTTTAATTCCAGTGGTACTGGTGGGTTTCCGCGAGAAATTCAATCATTTCTTTGCGTCATTACGTCACATCTGTACACACACATCTGTACACATAAAGAAGAGTCTCAGCTAGTAGGCTATGAGTGTGAGGATGTTGGAGGTGAAGATTTATAGCCTTCTCTCACAGCACTTGATATAATTAAACTTATCAATTTGATGGTGGATCCAGAAAGGTTCAAACGACAATCACCAGTAATAACTAGAGATTCACCCGGTGTAAAATGCAAAAGACTTCGTTCGGACATCGGAGGGGCTAGAGAAAAAAAGAGACTGCAACCGGCCCATGCCAAAACAAGGATAATATCGGAAGGGCATTAAATGTAGCCAGGCAATGCTGTTGTTGTTAACATTAACAATTTGAGAACAAAGTATAATTTGAAGTGATATGATAAACGATCGTTAGATTTAATCAGCGAGATTTATTTCAATGCTTTTTTCCCTTAGTTGGTCAGAACAAAAGTGGATGTTTCTTACTTGTTCAGATTACATTTTCTGGTGAAAATTCTTATGTTGGTCATACTTCCAAAAAGTAGAATGGAAACCGGCATGGTGACTGACAGCCGCACATTCTCCTCAAAACATTGGATTCATCCGCGCTGTTCTGTGCCGAGGCACAACCCACGTAAAATGTATAATTCCGTTAATAACTGCAATTGCAGATTTCGAACAGAGATGGCGACAAAGAGGAAAAACTACGCACTGCAGCTTTAAAAAAAACTAGTTTTAAACGAATAAGAAGTGTTGTAAATCTGTTTTTAATTTAATTGTTTTTCAAATAAAGGTTTTAGAGTCAGTGATATCAGATTGTGTGTATGTATTTTTATTGTACTTACCTTGTAACTTCATGGAACAAGAGCGTAACAAGCACCATTTACCCTGTAACTACATGGAACAAGAGTATATTTCCCCAGAATAAAAAAAAAAAAAAATCTAAAAAAAAAAAGATGATATAGTTTTAGTTTTACTTAAAGCTCATGTTAAAGCCTTGAAACAATGAATCCCAAAACAAAACAGCTGCACTTTTGCTATCAAAAAATGTACACTGTAAATTCGTTTTACTTGCTGTAATCTAATGCGTTACCTTATCTAGTTATGGTAGGGGTGTACCGATTCGTTTTAACAACGATTCGATTCGTATCACGATTTGTGGTTGTCGATACGATTCAAGGACGATATTGGTTCATTTAGAACGATACGATCTGAAACGATTCAGTGACTTGAAATCAATTCAGTAACTTTTTAGCCAAAAATTCAACCAGTGTGACTGAAATAAATACCTGGATACTGGACAGTTCGGGTAAAGTTTCCTAGATTCATGTTGTTTCTTGTAAGGGAATCAATCAGGTATCAATTAAATATAGATATAAACTAGGGCTGCACGATTTGGGGAAAATGTCATATTGCGATTATTGAGGTCAATATTGCGATTGCGATATGCAATTGAGATATAATAAACAAATGATTTCATGAGTGAACTTGCTTGGTTCTCAAGGAAAATGCACACAATTAGTGATAATGCTAAAATGTGTAGGCTATTTCTCAACTCAAACTTGCAACAACAACTAAATGATTAATAACACCTATAATGATCAATAAGCCATTGATGTCTGGATAAAAATGTCTGGACATTCCTGTCTAACAGGTAGGACATACAGACATTGAATTAAGTTCAACAGTCTGCACTGCAAACATTGTAAATTATTGAATAATCCTTATTAAAGTTACAAAAGTTATTTAGTCAAGAGCATTAAGTGTTTTTCTCTGTTCCTTTTGTTCTTTGATTAACTTTAACGACAGAGATAATTAGTGGCTACTGTGTACTGTCCCTTTAAGACCTGCCGCTCCTCAGTCTGAAAGAGACGCGGATCACACATGCGCCTCATTCTCTCATGAGTCACAACTCTTTACGGCCATCGTAAGACTGCTCTTGTGTTAAGATCATAGACAGTAAAAGGTTAAGATACTCGACAAGAAAACATTTTGCATAATTGTGTGTTATTGTTCGTTCAAGCGCGAAAGAGAACTGTATTGTGGCGTGCTGTCTTGTGCGCAGGCGCGATACTGGCGCGAGTCTTTCTCTGTGTGTGTGTGTCACAGTCAACGCGATCTTTTTTGTCTTGTCACGAATGAATGACTGAATCGAGTAACGTTTAACGCCTTTATCATTAAACGTGCTAAGAAAAAACATCCATATAAAGTTTGACCTAATTAAATCCAATGCGTTATTTCCTAGTATCGATAAAATCGATTGATTACCTTTTAAAACGATGTTAGATCGATATATGTCATCCAGAAGGCCAACTTGCTGAGCACAGATCGATGTAGTTGGATCATAGGAATATAAATCGATTCATCGATGTAGTCGATGAATCGTGGTGAACGAGAGGCAATTCAAGCAGTATTCAAGGCCAGGCTCGTGCTCCTCTCGGTTCGGGTCAGACCGTGGAGGGTCGCAGAAAGAACTGGCAGAAGAGCTCGATATGGCTTCGGTCCTTTCTTGTCTCTCGCATGTCAGCTCCAGCGCTCCCCTACGGCATACGGAAGCCCGCTCTGCTGCTTCTTCCACCCCGAGCGAGAGCCCGAGGTTAGGACTGTCTAGCTCCGAGGAGGAAGATTTTCAATTCACTATTTCCAAGCCACACCTAAACAGAGCTGTAGCTCCCCGGCAGTTTCCCGTGGTTGGGTGTTTGATTGATGTTTGATTATGAGAATCTATTGATCTATATTCTATAATGCTCTCATATTTGTATTCTTCCTTATCTAGTTGAGGGTTGCAATCTCCCCCTAGAGGTAGTGGTACTACGGAAGGTCAAGTCAATATTTTCCACTTGGTCAGTTCTCCCTTAGAGCTTTCTCTAGATAAGAAGCTGACAGAGCTTCTCTCTTGGGGCCCTTTAAAGGCTATGCCTCTCCCTGGGACTTCCCTTGTTATATAGTGCATCAAAACTCAAATATCTTTTCCATTATTAGAAAATATTAGCTTATTGAATGGTGCCACTAGACAGTCAATGTAAGTCTTTAGATGTGCCTTGAGGGTGGACGCTCTGACTCTGGCTAAGTAATCCATAGAGTCAATATTTTGCCAGGGGCATTTCCTCCAATGAGGCAAGGGAGGTAGTACCTCCTGTAAGGAACCACAGCTTTTTGGAATTATTAATAATCAATAATAACTTATTATTATTAATTATTAATATTTGGGTCAGTTAATTGGATTAACTTGATGTGGCTGAATTAATATTACAATCAATTAATCAGTTCGTCCAACGAACTCTTTTGATTATTAATTTATTCTTAGAAAAGGGTATCTTCCATGGCCACAGAAGAATAATTATTTCTTAGCATGTACAGCACTTTGAGCAAGTAGCAAAAACCGCGATCGTAAAAGTGACTTTGTATTGCAAACAAAATAGAACCAAATACATACTATGTACAAGTTTTATTAACTAAAAATAGATATTTATATGAACATAAATAAACAAAACAACATATACACATGAATACATAAATAGGTGAGTGGTAGAACGAAGCCGAAAACGGAACTATTGAGAAGTTCCATGTAACTATATGAGAAGAACATCAGCATTTCATTTTCAAAGCATCAAATCAAAAGTATACTTGCATGCCTGGGTAGCGTACACTATTATCAAAGTTGTTGAAAACTGAAGTTGTTGAGGATTCTGCGAGTGTCAGATTTTGAAGTCTCAATCATTTTCTTCTTTGTTGGATGAAGAAGATATGATGAACTTGCATGGTGGGTTAGAGCCCTTTTTACAAACTCCCGAGATTGTCCTTGGTTCTTTGTGAGAGAGTGTCCTCTCTCTTCCATGAGGCCGGGTCTGGCTGGGACCCAGGCCTGCTGGGAGGCCTCTGGGCCCCATGGAGGGGGGAGGGGTTTCCCCCGGATCACCCGAGATAGTGTTTGCAAGGATGAAAAACTATCAAGAAAAACTGGGCAGGGCTGGTGTGAATGCAATTTATAATCTGAGAAAAGTGTCCCACCTTTCATTGGCTTGACCAATAAGAAGGGTGGAAGTTCCAGGCGGGAATTTGGTTTATTGCTCTTTGTTCTCATTGCCTTTGCACCCTGGAGGGGTGGAAGCCGATGAAGAAACTAGGAAATATTCTTGTAATACTAATATGTTGTTGTTATCGACATATCATGTACACAGTTATTTCGATCTTCAAAATACCAAGTTATAGAGACCAAATATGCCACACATATGATTTCGGTCAACCATAGTATGCAAAGTCTGAAACATTAACCCATTAGAGTTTGCAAGAAAACATCATAACAACAACATAAAGGAGAATCATGAGATGGAACATTAGATACATGTTAATACATTTATCACATGGTTATATATATATATATATATATATATAGAATATATAGGTTTAAAATGGTTCATTTCTCCTTCTCAGCAAGAATTAAGTGAGAGTCAGCACTCTCTGAACATTCCTTTGGAGGTCATAAAAGTCTCGTTATCAAGAATGATTTTCTTTGGGACATTCCAATGGGTGTAGAATTGATTGTAACTGGACACCACTTGGGGTGTATGGGGGGGGGGGGTTGCTCGTGTGTGTGTGTGGAGGGGGGGGGGGGACTTTCCAACTGTGCGGTTGAAGCTGCCCACCTGGAAGACTCCAGAATCTCTACATCTCCCCCCTTTTGTCTGATGAAGTCCCGGTGTGGACATCATCGGACAACAAACATCACCATGGATCGATGACAGGTGAATCACGATGGTCGGGTAGCAGGTGGCTATTAGGGCTGAGGGCTCAGCTTGATGAGGTTCAAAGCAGCCTATGGCGTGGTACCTTCTTTCTGAGGATTTCGTGAGCTTGGCTGTAGATGTTCACATCTCGTTGAGCCTCCTGTACAGGATGAAGGTCAAGCCTAGTGTCAGAGTGTGTGACTGTGTGACTGAGTACCATAGAGATACGCAGTGCAGTGTCAGCTGTGGTCCAGGACTGGACAACAGGTGAGGTAGTCAAGATGGGCAGTCGAGACACAGCTTTTAGCTGTGACCCCCCTTTTCCAAGCCACAGTTCCAGTTCTGGATCTAGTGTGAAGTTGTGGTTCTTGAAGAAGGATGGGATTTCCAGTTCTGATTAGTACTCTTCACTTGGAAGATGGTACGATGCCAGGTCGTCATGGTGAAGGATGGCACCTTTTGATACTTGGATGACATGCTCTGGTTGAGCAAGGTGACACAGGTGTCAGTGTCCTTCTAGTCGTAAGTGAGTGCAGCTGTGCGCACAGGAGTGTTAACGAGCCGCCTGCCACCCACAATCTCTGCTTGGGTCTCGGAGACTTGAGTGCGAGGCTTGGCTTTAGCAGGGCAGCGTGTACCGCTGATCTGCAGCCCGCAGATTCCGCCAGTGTTGTCTCTGAGGAAAGGTTTGTTAGGGCAGAGATAGTGAATGTGTTTGGTCAATGTGCACATGTGTGGATTCGGAGCTGGGGACAGCTTAGTGTCGCTGTCGTGCAAGTCAATCACGTACGGCGTGCGGATCTTGAGGTGAGTGTTACCTTTCAAAATCTGACATTGACAATGTTCTTGAGCCGGTGGATTCGGCTTGACTATGATGGGCAAGTTCAGGAGCAAACCCACTTCTCTCTGCTTGGGGTCGACGCAGAGTGGGTTGGCACTACCCAGCGAGTCGGCAAGGTGTATTTGTAGAGAGTCAGTTGGCGTGGTGATGGCGGAAGCCAGCACGGTTTGCACAAGGCTTAAGGGTATCAGGGCCGGTGGAATCCTACCCATGGCTAGGCTGTTAATGGAGGAGTTCACCTCTGGCAGAGTGTCTGTCATCAGGGCTGTTACCAGCTCAGTTTGAGCAAAGTCATTCGGGAAGACAGTAAACAGCTGTTTCATGGCGTTCACTGTCTGGGTCAGCAGAACGCTGTGAGTGTTGAAAATTACCACAATTTCCTTTAGTGTCTTGTCGATGGTCTGCAGGGATGCACTCTGTTGTGAGTTGCTCTTTTATCTGTGGAATCTCAGTCTGAATTTCGGCTACATGCCGCCTCACGGTGGCTAGGTTCACTGTATTCGCACTGGACATACAAGTGTTAAACAGAGTGGTGACGGCTCCGGGCAAAGCTCCCAGAAACAGTTTGGAGCGGTAGTGGTGTCCACCTAACTTGTGTGATATTTGGTCGAGCATGTGCTCGACATCGGCCTCAGCGTGAGTGAGGGCGTTCTCTGTCCCTCGGCACCTGCCCAGCTGTATTGTGTTGTTACGCTGGGGCAGTGTGTTCTGTAGGCGTTGCGAGGATCAGGTGGCACATACACTTTCTGAGTGCGGGTCCGACAGGGAAGTAGTCCTGGTTGTTCCCTTAGGACGATGCCTGATGCCGGACCTGGTGAGATGTCCGGTTGCGGCTGCCCTCTGGTTGACTGGAAGCGCCGCAGCAACCTGGTAAAAGTGAAAGGGAGAGAGAAAGAGAAAAGGAGGAAAAATTTCAGCGAGTGTCGTCCTGGTTGGCTAGGACAGTCTTTTCGCTTTGAGGACGCCGGAATGCCACTTGCTTCGGTGTCTTGCAAGTGTCTCTGGTGCTGCGGTGTGCAGCACATGGTGCATCATGGGCATACATTGGCATGACCCCCCTTTTGCACTGTGGCACCACAAGCTGTGGCGCAGTGGTGGCATCAGGTGCAGAACGCTGAATGTTGTCCTGTGCACGCAGCATGTGCTGGTTCACGTCGGTTGTCTGGGGCACCGGTTGTCGGTGGGTGCAGACGGCGTTCATGGGTGGTTGGAGGGGTATGAGAGGTGGTTTCTCACAGTGTCCATTGGTTTGTTATAGCCTTTGGTAAGCTGGAAGGTTAAGGTCAGGTTAAGCAGGGGCTCTGTGACATTTTGTCATACGTGGTGAGACTAATGCATGACCCTAAAAGTTTAGAACCCCGATTTAATGGGTTCGCTAGGAATGTAGCATAAAGCTATGTGTGTCACGTGTAGCTAGACAGTGAAGTGTGTCTTATATCCTTATCTAAGCTGTGGATGTTGGGAGGCTAAGACTTATGTTGGTTCCGAGAGTATTCCTGGAAAGGGCATAGTCGAGATGACATAAATGACTGAAGATGGTTCTTATGACTAAATTATTTCTCTGGACTTAAGCAGTGGTTCACTACGGCTTGACGAAGTGAATGATAGGGGAAGAAAAACCTTCCTATTCAAATTATGCTCATTATCAATCCTCAGGACTATAGTTATGCCCTAGTAATCGTTGAAATTACTTGTGGTGCAGGGTCATAAAAGTGAGTGCACTTGTTGAAAATAAACACAATCACAAATAAAGGTGTCTCTGTTTCCTTTCTGGGCCCTATGGGAAATTAAACCACATTCGAACAAGAGAGTAAATGGAATTAAATCATATAGATGACCGAATAGACAAGGGAATAGCTGACTGCTATTATTATCAAAGCGGAAAAAAAAATAAAAAAATAATAAAAAAAAAATAAAAAAAAATAAAGGTAATCAAGACAGTGGTAATGATCTGGATGTGAGAATAATCAGTAGCACTAGTGACTAACTTTGGATTTGCCTGGACCAACACTCCATAGTGGGTTACAGCGGTTGCGTGTTCAAGACCACACTGTATGTGTCCCTCCAAAGGGTTAGTCAACATGCTGATGGAAATTCTCAATACTATACAAATTCTTCTCTGGCTACACAGTTTATATGTAGTTAAACTTAAGTTTAATTGACAGGGCATCTGCGAATTTAGCCTCCAGCGCTCAGCCAGGACTATGCCTAACTAGTGAAGAAGAATGGCATCTACGCTAATATTAGTGTCTTTGTTTATCCCGAGGTTTTCCCGCAGCCTGCCGGATCTAGGCCGTGTCCAGATCTGACGAAGGAGATCCGCCTGGACCCGATGACAATGCAGTGCTGAAGTGTCCACTATCCTCTCCCTATGGAGGATCCCTTTCCCACTCTACAGATAAAGCGTTGTGAATTCCGGCTCGCGTACCCCGAAGTGATAAAATAAAACAAAATTCTGTATCAAAATTTATAGGCAAGAAAAGTAGTTTGTTTAGGCTGGGTTGTATGAATTATAAACCTGCGCACATATTTTAAAAAGCACATAACTATAGAATCAATTCTGAATGAGCATGTGAACGCCGTCAGCGTTAATCACAGGTTCGCGTTTAAAAGTCTGATCATTTCGACGGAGGTGAATCAATCAAAGTTAACTAGCTGTAAATAACATTATTCAAGAACCGCTATAATGCCAAAACAATCTGTTACCTTAAATTATATGTTTATCTCTGTAAAGCTGCTTTGAAACAATCCATTGTAAAAAGCGCTATATAAATGAAGATGAAGGTGACATTTAGCTCAGAAGAATTGAAAGTACGGAAAGTGAAGAATTAGAAACCCTAACTGGGGTTAAAGAAAGTATTCTAGAATACTTTGCACTGTGTAAACAAAAGCTGTAATTAAGGCTTCAAGTGAATGATGCTAACTGCTAACTGTAGAAGTTATTATTTAGCTTAACCTAAGCTGGATGAATGCTAGGTTAGCTTAGCTTAGCCTAAGCTGTATGGATGCTAGTTTAGGTTAGCTTAGCGTAAGCTGGATGGATACTAGGTTAGCTTAGCGTAAGCTGGATGGATGCTAGGCTAGGATAGCTTAGCCACCTAGGATGGTTTGTTTACAAAGTGACATCAGGAGTTAGCACTTCCTGTGACAAGTCGTTGTCATGGGAACCCGAGCATGTCAGAACAATTTGACAGTACCTGAAGAATGTCTGCACCCTTTTAAATGAGTTATGCATGTTTAAACGGGTTAAAAGGGGGCGCCTATACCTTAAGTCTTTCAAGAACTTGATGTTAAATTAAGTAAAATGCAACTGTGTTTTGGCATTTGCTAATTTTACTCATGGAACTCTTTTTACTTTACACAACTTATTCTATTTGTTTACAGAGTAAGGAAATAGATTTGTCTAAGCATCTATAGTTACGTCCCTCACATGCATAAATGCTGGCTTTTCAGCGAGTAAACAGTTTTGGTCGCGAGGTTGCTCTCTTTGCTTGTAGATGCAGCTAAAATTTAGGTTAATTACATCACTCTAACAATACTTTGTAAGGCCTTTACATTGTAGAAAGGGGAGCATCACCCAGGTCTACATATATATATATCTATATAACCCTGTCCTGAGCTTTTATGTCAGGAATAGGTTTAGCAATACTGCAATTTGGTTTTACAAGCAGTTTACAAGCTGCTGATATGAGATTTCTTTGTCAAACAGACTTACGCTTTACTGCTGAACTTACTGATATTAGTTGGAAATCTAAGACTCTTTCACTTACAGTAGGGATGTCAATTTCAGCTATTATTTTATCTGCATTTAGACAAGCCAGCAACCAGTGATCAAAATGCGTATCGCATGTTGTTTAGTTTGGATCGCAATGATCACATTCACACCTGTAGGTCAAAAGTAGTTTAAAACTCAGGTGGTTTTCCTACACTATGGCGTCACGGTGACGTATGCCTTATTTGGGGCTAGTGTTTCCTGTAACCCTTCATTGTCATGGAAACTAATGTGTAGCAGTGTCATTTCAACAAACATTTCCAACATTCTAGTTTCGAAAGAGTCGTGCATAGTGTGTTGGCAGGTGAGGCTTACAGTTCCATTCAAGATTTTCTTTAAATCAGTAAAATTCTAAATTGTCTAATGCAGAGTCTTGCTTCTCTTCGAGCACACATTTTCATCTACTTTAAAAGTTTTTTATGTTCTACGCTGTGTGCCTTCTGGTTCTGCAATTCGGAATCAATGGGGTCTTAGGGACCCTTTCTGAGGAGGCCTTTTGTGTTAGAGGCCGTCTGTATCAGGTCACGCATCGTTGAGCAGCGTTTCTTGGTCTTTTGGGACTTTGGTCCCAGTTGTGGGACACTGGGCTGTCATGCTCAGGCTGTGCAGCGGTCAGCTGTGGTGGCTTGGTGATGCTGTCACTTTGTGATGTGACAGTTAGCTCTGTGGTCTGATTCTGGATCAGAGAATTCACGGATCAAAGCTTGTTGCAGCTCTCTTTGGACCACATGGAGTGCGTCAATAATGTATTGACAGCATCGCTAGGTCAGTGTTCGGACTTCCGCTGCACATTGATGGCTTTAGCTCTCTTTGAGTTCAACCATTTTTTTAAGTTCTTTGAGTGAAACAGTTCTTTACCCGTCGGTTTGCAGGTGCTCAGAGCTGTCGTCCGCCTGATAACTGATGATCTCTTTCAGTTGCTCTGCTCTGTCAGGGTCCTTGCATTTGTCCTGTGTCCTCTCACGCTGAGCAGGATTTGTTCTCTGTGGAATTCTGTGGCTGGCAGCATTAGTTAATTTACCTCCTGTTTGAGGCCTGCGGGAGCGCGGCCAAGGAGAAGATGATGCTGGTCAGCTCTTGGTGGCTCGGCCCGGACGTCCGCTTTCGTTGTCGTCTAACTGTTCCTTTCTCTGCCGTGGCAGGTCGTTGCCTGCTTCAGGCTGAAGGATGTCCATGACACTGCTCTGCCGGGTCTCCAGGGGGTCCTGGTGGGGGGCAGGGCTGGAAGTCTGAGGCCTACTGGCACACTTGTGGGACACGAGATAGAGAGGGCAAAGGCAAATGCAAGTTTCTACTGAGGTGGTGAGCTATGAGCTTACTCATAACAAAATGTTTTGAGTATCCTAGTTGACGTGCTTTAAGCAGCGTCGACTGATGACTGGGCTTTTACATGTCACAACTATCACTCAAAAATGCTGATGGTTCTTCTCACATGTTACAAATAGAATGAAACAGACAACACACAAAAAAAATTAAATTAACTAAAAATAAAAATAGGATGAAACCAGAAAGGAAGAGGAAGAGAGGAGTGGTTTACCTATTTAAATTTAGATAGGAGACACAGTGTCACTTATGGGTAAGCTGCTGTTCAGACTAAACTAGCAGGGACACATCAAACATCAGGGTCAACAGAAGAAGAAACAACGGGCAGGGTTTCCAGTCCTGTCGGGGGCCTACTGTGCGTTTGTGTTAGCCGTACTTCATGTACTTAGCTTGATGCTAAGGGGTGAGGAGGGGTAAAACACAGACAGGAAGTAGGATGTTAATGACCTGTGTAACTCGCTTAGGAAACAACAGTCGCTAGATATTGTAATCCTTTCTAAAATAAGGTAAAGGTAAAGTTAGAACACCCTTATAGCTCTGAGAAACTAAATAGAAAGGGAAGCAAGTCATTTAATTAAATTTCAAATTTAGTTAAGCTTTATTTAGCTGAATATAAGAATTCAGGACGAAACAAAGGTAAATAAATGGAAATAAAATAAAAATAAAAAGGTAAACATCGAGTGTTCTCATAACTCTGGTAACTAGCGTGGAAATTGAATAAGCAAATTGATTTAATTAAATCCCAAATTTAATTAAATTCAACTTAACCAAATAGGAATATTCAGGCTCAACAGGTGTGAAGACACCGAATACGATAGGGGTAGGTTTAGGTCAAAATAAAAGAAACACAAATGAAAACCACAGTATCTGGGTTTCAATCTGAAAGTGAAACCAAGAGGAAGTGGTCGAGAGAGAGAAGAGAGTGGTTTAACCCTCTTATGAGACGTGCTTTGTGAAGCTCTGACACGAGGGTGAATCATTCGTCTCAATCAAATCATTCGGAGTGTGTATGTCACAGTGTTGTGTTATGTTCCCTGGTGTCCACTTGAGGTCCCCTTCCCCCACGGTGTCATTCTCATTAGGAACCACATTCCCCATAATCCCCATCTGCACTTATCACGGTTCATTACACTCAGCTGTTCCCTGTCATCATTTGTCCCAGCTGTTTCTTGTCTAGATCATTGGTGTCTGTGTATTTATACCCTGTCTGTCTTAGTGTTTGTCACGGAGTCCTTGTTTTATGTCTCACACTTCGGATGTTGGTTCTGTTTCTTGTTTCTCGGATTGCCTTTGTATGGATTTTGACCTTTGCCTGGACTGATTGTGAGTACGGATTACCCATTAAAATATACTGCACTTGGATCTACGTGTCTTGTGTGTGTGTCGTGACAGAAGGACTCCGTCACAAATGTATAGATCCAGCAGTTCGGGATTCCGTAACCCTCCTCCTATGAATGGGGGAGGAAGGGGACCACAGAGAGGAGGTTCGCAGACCGGGGAGGAAGCGCCCCGGTTAAACATCTTTGAATGTTTCGCTTTATGGGCCCGTCAAACTGAGGAAGCTGCGGCGGCAAAATCTCCAGTGACCACGTCCATTAGAGATGGTGAGTCGTTCGAGGGGACTCGTCTGGCCAAGTTCTCCGGAGCTCGGGGAGGCTGCAGGGGAGGAGGTGGGCGACAAATTCCACGTCATCGTCCTCCGCCTGGCCATGTTCCTGATCCGGAGCCGCTGGTCTGGTCCAGCACAAGACCTTCGCCACTGGTTCCGCCCCGCACAAATCCATCACCGCGGGTCTCATCTAGCACAAAGCCCTCACCACAAGTCCCGTCTAGCACAAGATCCTCGCCGCTGGTTCAGCCCAGCACAAGATCCTCTACGCTGGTTCCGCCTAGCACGAGGTCATCGCCGCTGGTCCCGTCCATCATAAAGCCCTCGCCACTGGTTCCGCCCAGCACAGGGCCATCATTGCGGGTTCGGTCCTGCACAAGGCCTCCGTCCTGCACAAAGCCCCCGCCGCTGGTTTCGTCCAGCCCAAGGTCTTCACCACTGGTCCCGCCCAGTCCAAAGTCCTCACCACTGGTCTCATCCAGTACTGAGCCTGCACCTCGCCATCAAGGACGGAGGAGGAGGAGAAGGACTTCTTACCTCCCCAACGCCCCGGTGGTCGTTCCCGAACAACCTGCTGCCCAGCCAGAGACTGTTCACGTCACGTCTGCCCAGCTAGAGACTGTTCACGTCACGTCTGCCCAGCCAGAGACTGTTCACGTCACGTCTGCCCAGCCAGAGACTGTTCATGTCACGTCTGCCCAGCCAGAGACTGTTCATGTCACGTCTGTCCAGCCAGAGACTGTTCATGTCACGTCTGCCCAGCCAGAGACTGTTCAGGTCACGTCTGCCCAGCCAGAGACTGTTCACGTCACGTCTGCCCAGCCAGAGACTGTTCACGTCACGTCTGCCCAGCCAGAGACTGTTCACGTCACGTCTGCCCAGCCAGAGACTGTTCACGTCACGTCTGCCCAGCCTGAGACTGTTCACGTCACGTCTGCCCAGCCAGAGATGGATCAGGAGAGACCCATTCTCGCAGCCGGGGGTATACTCATGGACTATTTGGAACGTATGGCTCGGATCCTGGACATGTCAGTATCTGCTGAGCCGGAGCCAGTGCCTGTCCCTGTTCCAGAGCCAGAGGCAGAGCCAGTGCCTGTTCCAGAGCTGGAGCCCATGTCGGTTCCGGACCCAGTGTTTGTGTCGGTGTTTGTGTCTGTTCTTGTATCTGTTTCAGTTCTTGTGGCTGTACCTGAGCCGGTGTCCGCTGTACCTGAGCCGGTGTCCGCTGTACCTGAGCCGGTGTCCACTGTTCCTGGGCCTGGGCCGGAGCCAGTGCCAGCTGTTCCTGGGCCTGTTCCTGGGCCGGAGCCGGTGCCTGCTGTTCCTGGGCCGGAGCCGGTGCCTGCTGTTCCTGGGCCGGAGCCGGTGCCTGCTGTTCCTGGGCCGGAGCCGGTGCCTGCTGTTCCTGGGCCGGAGCCGGTGCCTGCTGTTCCTGGGCCGGAGCCGGTGCCTGCTGTTCCTGGGCCGGAGCCGGTGCCTGCTGTTCCTGGGCCGGAGCCGGTGCCTGCTGTTCCTGGGCCGGAGCCGGTGCCTGCTGTTCCTGGGCCGGAGCCGGTGCCTGCTGTTCCTGGGCCGGAGCCGGTGCCTGCTGTTCCTGGGCCGGAGCCGGTGCCTGCTGTTCCTGGGCCGGAGCCGGTGCCTGCTGTTCCTGGGCCGGAGCCTGCTGTTCCTGGGCCGGAGCCGGTGCCTGCGGTTCCTGGGCCGGAGCCGGTGCCTGCGGTTCCTGGGCCGGAGCCGGTGCCTGCTGTTCCTGGGCCGGAGCCGGTGACAGTGTCTGCTCCTGTGCCCTGGCCGCCCGAGGGGTCGTCTCCGCCCTGGCCGCCCGAGGGGTCGTCTCCGCCCTGGCCGCCCGAGGGGTCTTCACCGCCCTGGCCGCCCGAGGGGTCTTCACCGCCCTGGCCGCCCGAGGGGTCTTCACCGCCCTGGCCGCCCGAGGGGTCTTCACCGCCCTGGCCGCCCGAGGGGTCTTCACCGCCCTGGCCGCCCGAGGGGTCTTCACCGCCCTGGCCGCCCGAGGGGTCTTCACCGCCCTGGCCGCCCGAGGGGTCTTCACCGCCCTGGCCGCCCGAGGGGTCTTCACCGCCCTGGCCGCCCGAGGGGTCTTCACCGCCCTGGCCGCCCGAGGGGTCTTCACCGCCCTGGCCGCCCGAGGGGTCTTCACCGCCCTGGCCGCCCGAGGGGTCTTCACCGCCCTGGCCGCCCGAGGGGTCTTCACCGCCCTGGCCGCCCGAGGGGTCTTCACCGCCCTGGCCGCCCGAGGGGTCTTCACCGCCCTGGCCGCCCGAGGGGTCTTCACCGCCCTGGCCGCCCGAGGGGTCTTCACCGCCCTGGCCGCCCGAGGGGCTGTCTGCTTCGTCCTGGCCGCCCGAGGGGCTGTCTGCTTCGTCCTGGCCGCCCGATGAACTTTCTGTTTCACCCTGGCCGCCCGATGAACTTTCTGTTTCACCCTGGTTCCCGGTTAAACCCTCACCCCCTGTTTCTGTGCCCCTTCATGGACCTGGTCCCCCATCCCGCCCCTTGATCCTCCACCATTCCATCCCCCGCCTGGACTCTTGTGTTGTTGATGTCTAGTCTTGGAGCGTCTGGTAGCCGCTCCGTAGAGGGGGGGTTATGTCACAGTGTTGTGTTATGTTCCCTGGTGTCCACTTGAGGTCCCCTTCCCCCACGGTGTCATTCTCATTAGGAACCACATTCCCCATAATCCCCATCTGCACTTATCACGGTTCATTACACTCAGCTGTTCCCTGTCATCATTTGTCCCAGCTGTTTCTTGTCTAGATCATTGGTGTCTGTGTATTTATACCCTGTCTGTCTTAGTGTTTGTCACGGAGTCCTTGTTTTGTCTCACACTTCGGATGTTGGTTCTGTTTCTTGTTTCTCGGATTGCCTTTGTATGGATTTTGACCTTTGCCTGGACTGATTGTGAGTACGGATTACCCATTAAAATATACTGCACTTGGATCTACGTGTCTTGTGTGTGTGTCGTGACAGTGTATCACTGCTAAGGTCATGTGATTTTATTAAACTGGGCTTCGTTACGCGTCATAGCTGTTTCGAAATTGTTAATTGTTAAAATGTATAAAACAGAAACAATATATTTTATATATTCATTAATAATACACAGTTTAATTATCACAAATATCAAATTTTATTTTCATTTGCGGCTTATGCTGGCTAATTATGACGTTTAACCTGTTATCATAACACTGAACAACTAAACAGGGGTGTGTTTCCCGAAAGCATCGTTACCCAACTATGGTCGCAATTTCCATTGAACTCTATTGGTAACGCCGGAACTTGCGACCATAGTTGGCTAACGATGTTTTCGCACCCCAGTGTGTTTCCTAATAGAACTCTATAGGGGGTACAGTGTGTCTCAACCATACCCCGCTGGCCACCTCGCACATTTCTCTAGATTTTCCAATGACCTTGGATGACACAATATCATGAAATATGCCAGTTTTTAGGGCACAGAATAACGTTTGTGATGATACCAGTTACGTTTAAAGGTATTGTAGGTAGGATTTTTATAAAAAACTTTTTTCCAAATTTGTTTAAACTTTCTGTATATATCAATGCATAATTAAAATGTAAGTACTCTGAAAAAGAAAGTATAAAAATCGAGTGTCTGTAGACCTCTCACGACTGTTTTAAAGACAGCTCATTATTTCTGTTCACTCCATCCCCTCCCTTCTGGGCTCCTTCAAAAGCCACGCCCCCAAAACACATGAACGCGCGACTCCGACCGATGAAGACACATTATTTACCTGAGACGAGAGGAAGGAGCGCAGTGCATGTAGTGACATCATGTCAGAATGTAATAAAAAAATCTAACTTTATCATTATGAAGATAAACAAATAAGATGTATTTTAGTACTCTCTATCAAGCTAGCATATTGATATTGGTAAAGTTTAAAATATAGGCCTATATTTATTGATTCGCTAACGAGCTAGTTATCTATAAGGCAAAGCTAAAAACAGGTTGCATGATACACGTTTTTCCATTGCCATCATTTACACTGTGATGAAGATGAATTTCGTGTAAGATTCATAACATGTATGGTGTTCTGCATGTAAGAGTTTCCATGATGAAAGCGTTGTTGACTCTGATGAGGACTACACTCCAGAGACAAGTAGTTAACGTTACCACATCATCAGCTCGAGGACAGATCCGGGGTTGAGGGCGAAGCAGAGGAGGTCGTGCAAGAGGCCGTGCAACTAGGGTCCGAGGAAGTAGAGGCCGAGGACGGGGTGGTCGAAGTGCAGGGCAAGGAGCACTTCTTGGACAAGAGGACCTGCGTCGAGTTTTGCATCTTGGTTGGTCTTTCTCTGCCATTGTTTTGCTATTCCTAGGATCCGTGCCTCTTGAATTACTCAAATCAAACGGCTACGCGCAAGTGGGCAGGTCCTGTGTGGCAAAAGGGTGCTTGTCATAGTTGCGAAAGAATGACAGTCGCCTAAGCCAATCCTTTGTTTCGTCCCAAATGGAAATAATAAGCTGTGTTTAGTACAGATTAAATGGTCACTCGATTTTTATACTCTTTTTATCAGAGTACTTACATTTTAATTATGCATTGATATATATATAGAAAGTTTAAACAAATTTGGAAAAAAGTTTTTTTAATAAAATCCTACCTACAATACCTTTAACAGTCACATAAGGATAATAATCTATTCATTGTAGAGTGTGCATGGTGAAGTGAAAGTCTTATCTTAGAAAAAAAACTTTTGCCGATATCTTCGTATCAGAGATGCGTCCATTGTTCAAATTTCCCACGATCAAAGAGGACACTAATATGCATGTGTACAGCAAAAATCACAACTTGTGCTTGCTGCACGCGCAAGTAATTCAAGGTGTCTCAACTGCACCTATGTCTCAACTGTACACAGTCTAGGGTAGGAGATGCATTATAAGAATGCTAGGCTAAAGAGAAGCGTCTTTAATCTAGATTTAAACTGGGAGATTGAGTCTGAGCCTCAAACATTATTAGGAAGGCTATAATATGATTGGTTTGTTCGATAAACAAGCTCTTAAAAATCACATGACTGAACATGTCTAACCCACAGGGAACCCATGACACATGCAAAACTGTCTGAAAATTGTGTAGTTTTAGTATAGATCTGTCATGACAACTCTAGGGAGATTGGTATGTTAATAGAGATTGGTATGGTAATGGATATGGCAATGTTAATGTATTTGGTCTTGGCAGAATAGATCTGCTACACTGCTGCTGCTGCAGAGCAAGTACCGAGACTTGGACTTACAGGTGGAGCTAGGGAGGGGCAGGGTTCTGAAAGCATGCTGCAGACTGTTAACAGCAAACAATGACAAGTATTTGAATGTTTGAGCATCAAGCTTATTGGCTGCTTCTGCAACAGCAACCAATCAGCTGTGCTATCTGGATAATGACATGATTGCTACCAGTAAGTTAAAGACCTATCAACCTGCATCATTCAGTTCAATTCCAGAACTATGTCATTTTTTCCCTGACATTTTTGGCGTAAACACTGAAAATATGAAAACATTAGGGCTATCAATTTTTCTATTCATTTTTCAACTTTTTTATTCAGTTTAATGAATTAAGGCTTTAATGCAATTAATGCAGCATCAGTTTTTTCCTGTTATCCTTTGTCTGTGCTACAGTATAAGATTACACTATCATTAATTCTATAAGACGCAAAAAATAACTAAAATCTCTCTGAAGGGCAGTGAAAATATGATTGTTTTTTAAAAAGTGGTCTTGTGTCTTACCCCAGCTTAGGGGTAAACTGAGACAGACCAGAGAAATCAAGGGGATAAAGTGGACCAGCTGGGGGTAAACTGATCCACTTACTTTTTATCAGAGCCCTGGCTCCCTGGAAAGCAGACGACTGGTTTCAGTCAGGAGTGAGTATGGGTGTGGTTATGAGGAGAAAAGTGATCTAGACAAATGCCTCCAACCTAGGTTGGGGGGCCCTTTATGAGGGCAGGCCCGTCTCTGGCCTATGGTCAAGCCTGGAGAAGCGCCTACATATAAACTGTCTAGAGATGAGAGCAGTTGCTCTATCGCTGAAAGCCTTTCTCCTGTACTTAAAAGGCCAGCACGTCCTGGTCTGGACGGACAACATGGCAGTGGTGTCCTAAATAAATCGCCAGGGCGTTCTCAGGTCAAGAAACCTGCACGCCATGGCCAAAAACCTAATTTTATGGGCTCAGCACAACCTGTGCTCCCTAAGGGCGGCGCACGTGCCATGCATCCTGAACCAGGGTGCGGATATGTTATCCAGAGACAATGTTTCCCCAGGGGAATGGTCTCTTCACCCACAGACGGTTCAGCTAATATAGAGCATCTTCTGGTTGGTGCGCTGCACGGAGCCTGGATCCCTATTTGTGCGAAGTTTTGGGTATACTCGCCTTCTTACAAGGGCGTTTGGGTGCGGGTCGTACCCCCTCCACGTTCAAAGTGTATGTGGCTTTGATCAGGGGATCGCTTCAGTCGACTTAACCTGACTACCTTTGACTGATCTGGCCAATATAAAGGCTTAGGCCACACCCATTCTGGAGGGCTCTGACACGCCAGGGTGCGAAGCAGCCTGATTGGTTCTTGTGTCTGAGCCGCCTCGCCATTCAACTAGCCGTTCATCCGTGTCTGCTGTGCAGCTGCACTGCGTTTTAAAAATTTTGGCTTCAATATTTTAAAACAGGGCTCCTCCTCCTCAATATCTTGTCAGGCTTGTCAATATTTCTATCCCTTGCAGCTGCTCTTATAGACTTCTTTCCTTCCTTGACCTCAGCGGCTGCACTCTCCATCTCCTCGAGGGGTGTTTTGCCCCAGGTTGTCTTCCTGGTGTATTACCTTGGCATGATGGCTTTTCTACAATGTTTATGACATTAAAAAATAAAACGTATGTAATGTAATATTACATTAAAATATGTTTAAGACTTAACTTAACTTGTGCCTCATGTCTCACTTTACCCCACTGCCACATTTTAGAAAAAAACGATCTCTCTTAGTAATTCAGGATACTCTTCAGCTAGCATCATCACATGGTTTTATGTTAATAGTTCATCAACATGTATGATATAAGTTTTTCTACCTGAATCAATTTCCTTTGGCACAACAGTTGATTAAGTTGACAGCAAGAAAATTTACTTTTACATGCAAAAAAAAAAATATTTTTGTGAAAAAACATGTTTATCACAGCACCATGAGGTCCTCTCCTTCATGGCCAAGGGGAAATGGGATGGGCTTGAAAACATAATGGTCACATGACCACAAATGTGTTCCCTTGACTAGATACTCAGATACTCTCAGATACTAGATACTTTCTTCCTTGTAGGCCTGAAACGAGACTTCAAGAGATTTTCACGACGCGCACGCGCGAGAACTTAACTGAAGTAGTTGAAGGAGATCGCGATTCTCGCACATGCGTCGTGGAAATCTCTTGAAGTCTCGTTTCAGGCCTACAAGGAAGAAAAGGAATAGTCGAATAAAGTCGTTATTTTTGTTTGTTTTTTTCGCACAAAAAGTATTCTCGTCGCTTGATAAACTTATAGTTGAGCCACTGTTGCGACATGGAATATTTAAACATTTTCTTTAATGAGTTTCTGGGCCGTCCGGTGTCATTCCCTTAGGCAGCCTATGGAGGAGTGATCAACCTCTCAGATTTAATCATAAATATCTTCATTTGTGTTCCGAAGACGAATGAAGGTCTTACGGGTTGGTACAGCATGGGGGTGAGTAATTAATGACTTAATTTTCATTTTTGGGTGAACTAACCCTTTAAATGGGCGTGGATGGCTGTGAGAAGGGGTGTGGTAAGGCCATCACTGTCATCGCCAGTATGCCATGCATATCGACTGTCACTAAAAGCAGTGGTAAAACGTGATGAAATGCTAAAAAAAAAATTAGAGCTAAAGTCTTATGAAATACGACACTTTATTATTGTCCTT